>OX235274.1:109643740-109706530 GCA_944472155.2 Trichobilharzia szidati | reverse complement strand
GGCTCAAAATCGTTCTCAGTGGCGCAGATGCATCCACTCCTTGTGACTTATGATTCCCAATTAAACTGTTTTGTTCTCCGTTATTACTATTCCTCACACCTCTGTTTACTGTCGATATTATGCATTTCTTCTACTTCCTTCTCTTGCTTTGCGTGCTACATGGATTGTGGCGACTTGAAGTGACGCACATATGTGCAAAGTTCTATGTCGAAAACCGACCGACCGACCCGATCGGTCGGCCTGCTAAATTCGGGCTAACGATGCATATATATACCACTGTATATAGAATATTTTCTATTTGAAGGATGTGTTCAAAATAGTTTGACCGTTGATTGTTTTGCAATTAGATAAATAGAGTGTGTAGCGTTAGGTTAATTTAATTATTGTCTCTCAGTTGACGTTGACGTGCCTTAAAAGTAACCCTAAAGCTTCGAACAGATGTTCCTATAATTTGTTGTTTAAAACTCGTTTAGATGAAGAAGAACGTGTTCGTCAAATCATTCAAGATCTCATTGGTCCCGTACCAGTTGCTGGATTACAAACAAGTTGGCAGCCGGACGTTAAGGTGAGTTTGCTGTGTGTGTGTGTGTTACTGCTACCTGATTGTTTCAGTTCTAGTTACAGTTTCTCTAAACCTGTTCTTTCTCTCAAAAGAAATGACCTATTCCCATTGACAGGGATTTCCCTAAACGTTGAAGTGGAAAAATCGACAGTCAAAAGTTTTACATAGGCAAAGCATTAAAAAGAGTCTAAGGTAGTTGAAGTTTGTGTATATTGGGTATTTCAAAATGTTGACTAATAGTTACGCTGCGTTCAGATCCGCTGTACTGATAAGCTTTCGTTTTGATGATTATTTTGAAAAATAGCTCTGAAGTATGAGAATTCCTGTGACAATAAGAGGAAATTGTTGTTAACCACTAGCAGTACAGTATTTTATATATGGCACAGCGGTAGAATGCTTGCCAACCACGCCTCATGTGGTTCGGGGTTCGATCCCTGGCCGGACGCACTCCTTTACCTCGCTAAGCTATTAATAACACTGGTAAAGAGAGAAGGTTGGGCTAGGTGAGCCTAGCAACCCCATCCCGTAAAAATGAACACCACTGCTACCGAAACTTCAAGCCTCTAGCTTGAAGCCGTATATTCCGCTGGGAACGCAAAGGAATGAAAAAAATTATTTTTTAAAAAGCGCACCTGTTCGTGTTGTTCAGCTGCGCCATTTTTTTTCAAAGGTGCAGTACCATTGAATGGTCAATTCGATTAGTAAGGAAGGAGTAGTGTGTCAATTGACTGTGTCTTTGGATTTTTTCTGATTGTTACCGGTTCCACTCTCCTTTCCTTCTAATACCTTACGATGCGGATCGACAGGAAAAGATCTCTCTGAGTAATCAGTGTGATGATCTAAAACACGACGTTAAGCTATCATGTATTTATTTCATTCGCATAGTTTTGTCGTCAAAAAATAGTTTGACGGAGTAGATAGTCGGTGGGTATGCCGATGTTTACTCCTTCTGAGTGGATGAGCTCGCATATGTGACCAATTGTTTCAGTTAGTGGAACATTTGTAAACAATGAGACAGCATCTAGTGAGATCATCGTTTGATTAGAAACATTGACGTTTTCGATGCAGTTGACGAATTCAAATGAATCTCGCATTGAGTGACGGGAGACTTGTTTTCTGATTGGTTCAAGTAAGTCTGCTAGCCATTGGGCAGTGCGGTGGTAAGGTGAATTAGTCATGTCGAGGATCGGTCGAAGTGGAGTGCCCATCTTGTGTACTTTAGGAAGTCCGTAGAGTCTTGGTATATTTGAACCAGATGGTCTCAGGGATTCAAATGTTTTGTTGGTAATGAAGGATTCGTTCTTTAGTTTACGGAGGATGTCTGTTTGTTTTTGTTCAATCTGCTCCGTCATGTTTTTCTCGTTGGCCGGTTTGGTGAATTTAGATTCATCAGATAGAATGGTCAACATTTTACTGATATAATCCTTACGGTTCATGATTACGATTCCTCCACCTTTATCAGGACGTATCAGCATAATCTCTTCATTGTTCATCAATTCTTTCAGCTCTTTGTAGTGTTTCTTCGTTAGTACGGATCTTCCGTTTGGATTGCCATTTATAAATTTGTGGCAACAGTCGAGGACAGTTGATTTGAATTGTTTTAGGTTCTCATCAGACGTTGGTATCAAGTCATAGGTTTGATTTATCAGGTTTTCAAATTAAACCAGGCATTGATGCTTGTGAACACTTCGTGGTTTTACGCAGAATTTCGGACCAAGAGATAACACCTCTAGTTGAGCTGTGGATAGTGTGATGTTTGAGAGGTTGAATACATACTTTTCTGGATTGCTTGGGAACGGACGTTCGGTGTTAACTGAAGGCTTTAGGCTTTTAAGGAGGTCAGATTTGATGTTGTCGCATTGTTTCTCTGTGACTTCTTTTACATATTCTTCGAAGGGTTGGCGTAGTTCTGGATCTAAGTCTTCGACTACATGAGCACGTGAGTAGACATTTCGTTCTAGCTCAGGAATGCGTGATTGAATGGAGTCGATGTTGTTTAGCTTGTGTCGTCGCAGCGTTCTGGTGTTCGGATGAATGTGTTTGCGTCTGAGTGATTTCCAGTACATCTTAGTCTTCGCTACCGCAGTAGTGAAGACTAAGGTGAACTTCTTAAGAGAGTGTGCAGATCAAAATGAATACCCAAAGATGTACTGGAAATCACTCAGACGCAACCACATTCATCCGAACACCAGAACTCTGAGACAACACACGCTAAAAAGATAGTTGTTTACACTCAGTTCCTGAAACAGCTCTTTTATATACCACAGTACGAACTACATTAATTGTGTATGTCAGGAGGTGATGTAGATGGATCGGGATTCAAATCTAATGCCGTCTGTTAACTGAAAGTTTTTGTTCTTAAGCTAAACTACATCTCTACTTCGTAAAACTGTTGTAGATTTACATAACAAAAGACTTAAAATCCAGCATCCTCTATGTATCTCTCTTTCCAGTTATTCAGAATGTATATATATATATATATATATATGGTTGGTCGAGGTAATACTGGATTTGGGTTCATTCCTTCTGGTACTTCAAAATACAGGAATATACACAACTGAACTCTTGAATACTATTCCGACATTGAAAAAGACACAGGAGACTGATTTAGAAGGCAAAGATGTGTTGTGTCATCGAAAAGCCATTATCATTAGAAATTAAAATTGGTTGTATAGCTATTTTGCATCAATCTCCAACTCACTGATAACCTACTGGATGAATTTCCTGAAGCTGTCTGTACTGAGAAGAAGTCGTGACCAGTGGGGTCCACCATGTCAAGATGAAATGGGGGTGCTTATTGAAGTCATTGGTTGGAGGGTAGTACTATAATGTCAAGAATTGTGACAGAAGTTTGAATTCATGGGTGAATGAATTCCAACCCAAGGGGCTCAATCGTCAGCTGAAGGTCCCGGGTTCTATCTCTGCCAGGGTTATCGGTGAACACGGCTGAAGAGTCCCAAACTAGGACAGAGCAAGTGTTCAGTACTCCCTGGTTTTTAATGATCTCCCTAACTGATGTTACTTCTTCATGAAATCTACATAGAAATTATTCCAAATCCTTATAAAACTCCAAATAATCTAGAAATAAATTGGTGCGTCGGTGGCACAGTGGTTAGGACTCCCGCCGACCATGCAAATGGTCCGGGGTTCGATCCCCTGCCGGCGCACACCTGATATCTATGGTCGGCCTGCAAAATTTGGGCTACCGATATCCATGCTGAAAATTTCATACTTGTACTGAAAAGACGGTGTGGCATCAAGCTGTAATCAAAATAAAAATAAAAAAATATTTCAAAGTATGAAATATAAGAACGAAAGGTTCAGCGGAGAGTTTCTTTTCGGCGAATTCTTTACTTAGCTGTACACTCGCATTTATACATAATTACTTTTTGTGTATGTCTGTGAACATTAGGGTTGTCAAACAAAATTAGTTAGGGTTATTGTTTACGCCATCGAAATGTTTAAAAAATGTGATGAATAATCAAATTGTAAGTAGTATGGGTGGTGAAGATTGGTAAGTATTGACAAGGGTTGTGTAATATGAAAGACACCCCGAAAAATAGGATGTTAATGTAAGAGCATGGACGATTAGTATTCTCAATCCGCCGAAATTGTTCTTCAACAACTCAAAAGAAAATCTATCACATTTGACCACTTCCATGTGTATATACTAATTGACTTGCTCACATGGAGCGAGATATGTGCGTCGTTCGATGCTTGTTTTAGCCAAAAGAGTCAAAGAACATTATCCCGCTTAGCTACGAAAAAGTAACAGTGGATCAATAAGGAGTGCTATAATTGAACATATAAGTATAAAACTTAGGCCCTGTGGTAGAGTATAACACCATTATAGATATGATTTTATTTTGATAAATCACACAGTGTTATACAGTAATATTAACTGATGAACACCTTTCGAGCACAAATTATTGACACTCATAATCATATCAAGTCACTCACACAACGTTTTACTTCATTTATATACATGAGTGGAATTCATTAGACATTTGAATAAAAATCAATATAAGATAATGTACATTCAGAAATCTGACGAGTGTTTTCATAGTCAAAATAAGTAACTTGTTATAATGTTATAGTGTATGTGAATTGAAATAGAATTTTAAAATTATTTATTATCCTCCTGTGATTTGACTGACTGGTGGTAATAATATCTTCCATATCTCTGGTATTTGCGTTGAGTCATTTCTGTTGCATGTGTTGGGTTGGGTGTAGACTCAATGAACAGGCAGGATTCAGTAATCAATCTCTCTCTAAGATTACTTCTTAGAATCTTAACCCTCTCCCACCCTATTTTTTGGTTCTGTGTTAATGCGTGAAGTGCAATCGCTGAGCTTTTTTCTAACCTACTTATCTTCTCGGGGTCAACCATTCTTATCTTAACTAAATTCTTATGTTTCGACAGTCTGACTACCCCCGGCCTAATAGTTTGACCTATGTAGTTGACCTAACTCACAGTCATTGCAGGGTATTTTGTAAATTATATATTTTTTCTAATTGGGTCAACAGACAAAATACCTTGCAATGACTGTGAGGTCAACTACATAGGTCAAACTAGTAGGTCACGGGTAGTCAAATAGTCGGAACATAAGAATTTAGCTAAGGTAAGAATGGTTGACCCCGAGAAGATAAGTCATTTAGAAAAAAAGCTCAGCACTACATTGCACTGTATGCGTTAACACAGAACCACACTATAGGGTAGGATAGGGTTAAAATTCTAAAATGTAATCTAGGTAGGTGGAGAGCGAAAGAGACTGATTACTGAATCCTGGTTCATCGAGTAATCTACACCCAACACAACACATGCAACACAAATGACTCATTGCAAATACCAGAGATGTGGAAGATATTATTAGCTTCCGTATACTTTGCATTGCCGAGGCCTTAGCGATCCGGGTAGGAAACCCTGATTTATGTACACACAGAAGAAACTTCTCAATCCCCTCCTTCCACCTTGGGTATAATTCCAACTTCTACTACTTTGCTAATAATGCTGTTTTGAATTTTCGTATAACTTTTACTAATATCTTTTTCTTAACCAACCCTTTATTTACTCTTTCTACCTATTACTTAATTTATTTTGGACACTTGTCTCCATGCTGTTTCATTAACATCCTATTTTTCTGGGTGTCCCTCATGTTACGCAATCCTAGTTAGTACTTACCAATCTCCACCCCCCCACCCTAGTTACAATTTAATTATACAAGTGTTGGTTTGTAGGGATTCGATTGGTTAGTTGCAGGATTTCATCATGAGCTGGCATTGGTTAGAGAACAATTGGAAAACCTGGGAGTACTGGACAGCTGTTTCGTCAGCCTTGTTTGGGACTCTTGATCAGTACGCACCCACTAGGGTTCGAACCAGGTTACCTGGGGTCCTAGTGGGACCAGTAGGGTGCAGCAGGTCAGGTGTGAGAACAAACACTCGCCGAAGACACTGGCTGGCGGTCGCGCTATGTCATGAATTGGCAGAAGTTGGAATTCATAGGCCGACTATTGTATCGGGTCCCAATGGCTTAGTAGTCTACGAGCTGGCTAGCCTTGCAACCAGAATGTCCCGGGTTCGATCCGCGGTGGGTGCGTGCTGATGAAAAGTCCCAAACTGGGGGGGGAAAGCGATTCAGTACTCCCAGGTTTTCTAATCGTTCTCTAACCGATGTCAGCTCATGATGAAATCTTGTAAGCAATTTGATTATTCATCACATTTGTGAAGCACTCTGATGACGTAAACAATAACCCTAATTAATTTTTTATTTTCGTTTGACAATGCTAATATACACAAACAGACACACAAAACAATTATATATATTAATGCGATTGTACAGCTAAGTGAATGAATTCGCCGAAAAGAGACTCTCCGCTGAATTTTTCTGTTCTTCCATTCATGTCGGGATGCGAATTTTCCGTGAATCACAGTACAGAAATCACACCCTGATGATTGGATAAATGCATGTACCAATAAAATTCTAGTGACATGACCTCCAGTCTTCTTTAGGGTTGTTTCAATAACCGCTGTTTGTTTTTTTGGCAACCTCTTTCCGTATTCTAACATTTCCTTTCTTTATTCGTTTCTAGGGGATATCAAAGCATGTTTTAGCCAAAGAATTATTGAGTCTGTTCGCATTGAATTTGCATTTACAACGTCTATACGTGGAACTGAAAGAAATGCTGAATGAAGCAACATCATAACTGCTGAAACAATGAAATCCCCTCGCCTCACCCTGCTACGCTGTCATCATCCCAAAAGTGCGCATTCCTCGACTTCTTTCCCATTCTCTGTGTATAATGTCATTGATTTTGTAGCACTTTTCACAATGCCCCACTTGACGACGTCTCTGTGTGCGTTTGTGTGCTGATCACTTCCGTCTCTTGCTTTTGATACCTGACTGAAGACATTTCATCATTGTAATTGTATTTATAACTATTATATTATTATTTATCAAAAAGTGTAATTAACTTCAATTTAGGCAATTTATCAAGTTTGGAAAAAATACCATAAGGAAACTTGTTTTTTATTACATTGAGTGATTTGCTTTTACTGTCATTCTCTGTATCATTCACTCTTTCTCAAAAACGCACACCCAAACAATAATTATGAAACGGAAACGTAATTTTATATATCCTGAACATATATTTATATGTGTATATTTTTATATTTATTAATGACACATAATGTAAGCACTTATTATTTTGTAATCATTACTTTCCACTTGTAATGATATTTACTGTAATGTATAAAATTATAAAGTATTATTATTATATTGATAGACATTTTCACACTTTTCTGTGTTAAATGTTTAAGCGCTTAGGTAGACAGGTAGCTAGGTAGGTATTTGAATACACACACACAGGCGCGCAAATGTTTCATTTTCAAGTTGGTAGGCTTCATTTTGTATGCGGATTACTCAGTGATTATCTCTTCATAAGGCTAATAAAGCACTTGCATATTCTTGTAGCCATTGTTTACATTTCCCCTAAAATATGTGTGTAAGGGAGAGGTATAGAATATATATAGCAGAAGTGAATTTGAGTAAAATATACACTGATATACTGTTATATATACATATATATATACCTAGTTTTGCCTAATTTAAGGAGTTACCGCGCACTGGCGTCAGCCATTTGTTTTTCCCTCTGTTTGGATTGCTGGATTCCTATTGGTTGTTAATATTTTTTAATGCATCATTGAATTCAAATGAACTATGTCAAGATTTGACAGAATAGTTCTAAAATATTGGGCCGATAAGTAGACATTTGTAAAAATTATATTTGTAAAATCTCAGCGAGATTGAAATGAGTAATTCCAACGTTTCGTTCGGCAATCTGGTCCGAACTTCTTCAGGGAAATTAATCGAAATTAACATAACAGAGGTTTATATATAAAAGGAACATCACATGTCATTCAACAAGTATGTATAATAAACAAAATTTTGATCACAGCTCATACAATTTTGTTATTTACTGTTGATACTTGTATGACATGATTGACAATTTAAATGTGAATTCTTATTAATTTTAAAACATCATTGAATTACTGCATTTTAAAGGTCATTCTAACTGTATATATATACAGAGTTTCTGTCTAGCATTTTGACTATGGTTTTGAAACAATAAAAGCTGTCTTATCGACGTCCAGTCTTTTTCTTTTGTCTTTGCGTGCTGGCGGTGTTATTGTTGTTGTCGTGCGATTGGGACAGATTAGTCATCTCATTAAGTTAGTATTCGCCCGTAGTCTACTAGATCATAGTTCCCGTCATAAAATGTACGTTTGTGTGTGTTTGAAAAGAGTGTGGCGAATGTTTCTGGATTGAATAGGGATTATAGCTTCATACGGCAGAGGTTGGATGTTCTCACAAAAGTCCAAGTGACGAATGCGAATGTTTGGCGATTATAAGTGGACTAGTGAACATTGATGTCCATTTAGCGGAGCTGGAAAACCTGAGTAAATATATAAGTTATTGCAGAACATACTTGCTGTGCTCTTGTTTCAATATACTCGAACAGGTAGAGCGGTGTGGTGGTCAATTATGGTTTAAATTTTCTCAGTTATAGTTGGTCTTATGTGATTTTGTATCACGTGTTTAGTAGGATACTGTAATCAAATCAGATGTTGCATTTTAAAGGTGTTCTATCCACTGTTTCTACATAGCTGGAATGTCAGCTTTTGCGTTTGCTATATTATGTGTGGAAACATCTTGTTAATGGCTTTTATTCTCTCCCGGAAATCCCTATGGTGCATATGGACTCCGGATTCTGGAGGATCAAACTCCTTACTAATCTGTTTTGGTCACCGACATCTATATGGAGTCTGCTGTGTGGCCTCGTGGTTCAGACTTTAAATCAAGGGTTTAAGGAGTAGTCCTTTAAGACAACCAACCACTTCGTTATAGGCGTCCGGTCAATGTCTCAGTCATCGCACAAATCATGAAACAACAATCAATGAGAAACTATAATTCCATGCTCACTGTCATAGACCGTATCTCCAATTGTTTTTAGCTACTTAATCCCTTTTATCTTTTTATATATAAACCGTTTTGTCTTGTATTTATCGCCTTTGCTATTTCTGATATCTTCACTATTATTAGCTTTTCGCTAGTTTTTGAAATCATTCCAAATTGTTAGTCAGCTGCCTTCAAAATTCCTGTTTCCAGTGCTATATCTAACACGGATATTCTGGAGCCACTCAACACGTCCAAGATTTCCACCTTTCATGTTCTCAGATTGATATAAATAGGAGATTGGAAAGCCTCAATGTTTACTACATCTCAAAGGCCAGCATTGAAGATTCCAATGAAGTGAATCGAATATCTTCCTTATCTGCAAGTCCTAATGACGTATACCAACTGCACTTATCCTCTGACCCGTGGCATTGCCATCCGGTTTAGCTGACAATGGTTTCGCACTTAGCAGTGTAGCCGAAGCTGCGTTAACAGTCATTTATGTACTGTCAGGCTAGGACGTCATACTACAGTAAGAAGCGACTGGCCAAAGAGAGTTATCCATTCGTTATGTGTCTATGCACTGTCGGATTGCAGCCTATTGCAATTACCGATGAGTTGTACTATCAGGTGAGGGTGCTTCTGAATCAGGAGCATCAAACGAATATTTTATCGATGACTCTAGTGTCTCACCTCATTCTTAAGGATGGTACACTTCCTCCTGGCATCGAGAAGATCTGCTACCGCAATCACCACTGTACACATACTGTTGCGATCACAAATATTAAAGGAAGCCTGTGTGGCGTCAATTGATGGTCTCCACATTAGGAACTCTGCAGCCCAGTGACTGGCCTTCGATTTATATTTTATTACCTCCACTTTCATTTGCTACTGTATGTATGTATATATGTGTATACATCGCCTTCAGGGTGATGACATCGATGTTAAATAATCAAGTTATTGAAATCTATTGTAGAAACTGTCATTTATTTTCAGTTCAAACTACTGTGCATCAACAGATACAATTACATAAAATAAATGAGTACGCAGAATCCACTTATTTTTCACAGGGGTGGAATTAAAACTGATTTAAAACATTTATCATGTATATTTCTCACTGGGAAATGTTGTTAATTGGTTAAAAGTGGCTAAAGGTAAAATTTAAAACTGGCGTTTCGTTCTATTTAGGACTCATCATTTGGATGCACCTGTATCTCAGTCGAATGATGGTGTTCCCACCCAGGCTTGGACCTAGCGTCAGTCGTTTCAAATGCCAAAGCATTATTTACTAGGCAGGAAGAATGCCTGAGATTTTTCTATCAGTACAAAAATTACTTGAATTTATCAAATCTATGATATGAACTCAAGAGTATGTTTCCTAACATAAGTAAGAGACGTATTCACATAAGTGCTGTTCAAGTATCAGTTCGTAGGGATTTGATTGTCTCCACACTTTCTCACGGACTGATATCAGTTAGGGAACCATTGAAAACTGTGGAGCACTTGGCAGGTGTTTCGTCCTTGTCTTAAGCTTCTTCGGCAGTACGTGTATAATCCTGAAGAGTCCCACATTCAAACTATACAGCTATTTAGCACTCCATGGTGTTCAGTGGTTCTCTAACTGATAACAATTCAGGATTGAACTTGAAATAGGTTGTTCATGGGCTGTTCCTTCATTCAGACATGTTTAGACATGCGTGGGAATTACTTCTATTGAGAGTGGAGAACTTAACATTACATTTTGACTACGAAAGCGTTGTTTAAACACACACACACAACACAATACAAAAAGTATAACTGACTCACGATAAAGTTTGTTAACGGAGCACCACTGACTATCCGATACACTTCTTTCATTTCAGTATCATTCAGAATCATTGCCTCTATTTCCGTTGGTATTGGCTATATACAAATAAATGACGTTTATCAAGATAATTATAATGGGCAGTGGATATATATATATATATCAGTTAGAGAACCGCTGGAAAACGTGGGAGTACTGGATAGCTGTTTCGTCCTAGTTTGGGACTCTTCATCAGTACGCGCTCATCGAGGTTCGAACCCAGGACTTTCTGGTTACAAGGTGAGCTCGTAGACCATTGAGCCAATGAGACTCGATCCAATGGTCTTTGAATTCCTTGAGTTGTATGGGATCCCAGTGGCTCAATAGTCTACGAGCTTACCTTGTAATCCTCCATGCAATCAAACAAAATCGCTACGAAATCAATACTTGATATATATATATAGAGAGAGAGAGAGAATATCGAAATACGTTTTAAGTGTGATCACACTTTCCGCCTACCTTTCAGAAAATAAAAATCGTTACACCAATAAAATTCCTGTACACCAACATTTTAAAATTATTCTAGTGACTAACTACTGGCTGGAGTTGCCTGAATTGATGAGCCATTCGACTCCATCCCAGTGGCTGAATGACCAACGAACTCGCCTTGTAACCTGAGGGTTCGAACCCCGAAGACTCCGTGCTACTGAAAAGTCACAGACTAGAACGAAAGAGCTGTCTAATGCTCAGTGGTTTTCTGACTGAAGTCATTTTATGATGTGAACTGAAATCAGTTGAATTCCTGCAGACCAACTCTTGAAAAGGCTTTGTAGTCGGAAGTGTTTCCTTGTTGACAAAATTTAAGCAAAAATATTCACACAAAATAATTGAGCAAAGAATATCCTTTTCGATAAATTCTTCTTCTGGCTCTACAATTGTATATATGTTTATATACGTAGAATAGATTAGTAGTCAATAACAATATTAGTGTTTATTTCCATCTAAGTCCCTAGAAGATGCAAAAAATAATGTCACAACCCAACGTATTCACCAGTTTGGCTACACATACATCTTTGAAAGCGAAGGCTTTAGAGCATATCCCTATATGGTTTTAGGGGCAAATAGAATCCCCACAATCCATTAGTGGTGAGAACAGGAGACCTATCTCCTCTATTGAGAAACGTATTATAAAGACAGGACACTTTTCTTAAACCTATCTGTAAAACCTTTTCGTGACTTATCCTTAAGTTTGTGGAAGCCCTGGAGACTAGGAAGTTTAAACCACCTTTTTGTGTTGTCAAAAACAATTCGTCATCACACTAAACCTTCCTTGGTTAACTTTGTTTTGAAACCATAGTAGATGTACTATAACCTCTTTTATTTGGTTTAGTGATCTTCATTGACAATTCGGCGGCTTCTCCTCACGCTGATTGAAAATTTCCAAAACAATGTTAGAGCAATGAAGTTTGTTCTCCTTTCGTCTTCTTTTTTTATTACAGCTTGATTCCACATCATATTTTTAGGAACAAGTATGGAATTTTCAGAATGTGATATGGGTAGCCCAAATTTCGCAGGCCGACCATAGATATCAGGTGTGCGTTGGCAGGGGATCGAACCCCGGACTATGTGCATGGTCGGCGAGAGTCCTAACCACTTGTCTTTGGTATCCTTGTCCGTGCTACCGTAGTTGAAACCACTCTGACTAGGTAAGTGAAAGATGTGATTTCCTTTATTATTATTGATGATAATTGGTCGATGTTGTTGTCTAGGGATGTTCATTAACTCTGTCTTCTCTTTGTTCACTTGAATTCCTGTCTTCACTGCCGCCATGACCTTTTGAAATAACTTCATGCTTACATTTATCTACTTCCTTATTGCTTTCGATTAATACCTATTTTATCACTGACCTCCATCATTTCATTTGGTTAACTCTTCTCATGGTTTTCTAACCACCTCTACTTATGTCTAAGTGCGTGACATCATAGAACATCTAGACAGGATTGGATTATTCCGCATTCTGCCGTATTCACCTTTGTTTACAAGTCTAATAATTAATTATGTAATATATATATATATTTACTTACCACTTGTGATTTTCGAACACGTTCACTTATAATTTCAGTCATAATTTTTCGATAGATATAAACACAGACTGAGGCAATCACCTTTCTACACATTGAAACTCTATTCTGTTTTGCAGCTTCACTAGATGAACCTAATTCATAACCTAAAAACAGCTAAAGAAAACAGGCAATTACGGGGTATTTGAAAAATAAGTGGCTATTTTAAATATTTTCAAATACACATTTACATGCAAGAAGATAGCAGATTTAATTCATTTGGCCGAATGAATGATTAACCTTACAGAGTTGATCTCAATGATATTTCGTTTTGCCATAAAAGAGTATTCGTTGGCTTACAGTAATAATCGTGTACTGAGTATACTAATAAGTATTTTAAGAGAGTAGGTTCCCTCAGAACCATTTTCGTTCTGGCTGCTGATTAACTGATATAGTGCACAGAAATACTGTTTGGTTTAACATGGAATTATTTATTATTGTTCCCTTGGGTTCCTAGTGGAACATAGGGCTTCAGCTGCACGTCTCCACTTGCTTCTGTCTTCTGCTGTACTTTTCACCTGCGTCCATGTTAGTCCAAACTGTTTCAGCTCCTCTTCACACGATCTCCTCCATGTCACCCTTGCACCGACGAACCACTCGCCGCTTCCCTTTCGGGTTCCACTCGAGCTATGGCCTGACGCGCGATGTCACCCAACGGCCTCCTCAGCGAGTGTCCAATCCATCTCCACTTTCTCCTGCATATTTGTTGGGCGATTGGTTCTTGTTTTGTTTGTTCTCATAGTTTCTTGTTGGTGATTCTTTCCGACCATCTGATCTTCAGTACAGAGCGAAGACAGTTGTTGATAAAGGTCTGTAACAGGCTGTTGGAAATATTCTTGGTGACCTGCTAAGTTTCTTAACCGTATAGAAGAACTGACTGACTTGACGTTTGTATTGAAAATCCGAATTTTGTTGTCGATGCAGGCTGAGTGACGAAGATTTCCAGATTGGTTTCAGGTTGATGAATGTGATTCTCGCCTTCCCGATTCTCGATTTGACATCCTCGTCCGTTCCAGCTGCCTGTAGTTGAGACAATGCTACCTAGATCAGTGAAGTGAATGAAGTCACCTCTTTCAAATCCCTCCCGTTGATGGTGATTGGCGCTGGATGTTGCTGCTGTTGTTGTTGTTGGTTGGTTATTTTCATAACCTCCGTCTTGTCTGTGTTCACCTGGAGTCCTGTCTTTGCTGCTTCTTCGACCAGTTTGTCGGTTTTCGCTTGTAAGTCTTCGATTTTGTGTGACATCAAACATAAATTATCCGCGAAATCTAGGTCTTCTAGGTTCTTCAAGTCGGTCCAGGATATCCCTGTCTTCTCGTTTCCCACTGTCTGACGCATAATCCAGTCCACCACAATTAGGAATATCACTGATGATAATAAGCACCCTTGTCTGACTCCTATGTTTACTCCAAACGCCTCACTGAGTTTTCCGTTGTGGATCACTTGACATGTGCCGTTGTCGTACAGCTGTTGAATAAGGTTGATGAATATTTGGGGTACACCGTAGTACTCGAGTAGTTTCCAAATTACTTATTTTAATTCCGTTGGTTGTTCCTACTTATCTGACGATGCTTAATTGTACTAACTGAACTAATTACATTAAACTGACGGTGCAAGACGTGCTGGCGAGCCATTATATATATATATATATATATATATATATATATATACTATTTCTTGGGGTTCCAAATGGATTATAGGCCTTCAAAAGAACATCTCCATTTCATTATACTCTCTGAATTCCCTTTAGGCTAGCCCCACGATTGTCCACAACCTCTTATTCCCTCCTTCCATGGTCTCCTCCATGCCACCCTTGAACCCACGTCCAACTGGTCGTTTTCTATTCCGCCTCCCCTCAACAGCCTGACTTGCATCTGATGTCACTACAAAGTCTCCTCAGCATGTGTCTAACCCATTTCTATTTCCTTCTTCATATTTATTGGGTAATGGCTTCTTGGTTGGTTCGTTGCCACAGTTCCTTGTCGCCTATGCTTACTGATCAGTTATCTGATGTTCACTACCAAGACAGCGAAAGCAACTAACTATTGATAAACTTTTGCAGCAGTCTGTTGGGAGTGCTTTTTCTGACGCGAATTGCAGGCTTTTGAGCTGCATAGAATCAATAACTTGACATTAGTGCTAGAAATCACAATCTGCTGGGTAGAGTAGATTTCCACCCTGATTTCTCTCTCGCTTTCCCAATCGTGACACTGACATCTTCATCTGTGCCTGTCTGCAGTTGAGACGATACTGCCCAGGTAAGTGAAAGAATTGACCTAATAAAAATTTTTCCCGTTGATGGTGATTAATGCTTGTTATTGTTGTTGATTAGATATCCATGCCAACTTGAAGTCCTGTCTCTGCCGCTTCTTCTGTCAACTCGTTTGCTTTCACCTGCAGATTTTAGATCTTCTAGAGTCTTCTTGTCGATCAGACTGTTCATATTCATTAGAATAATTGTGTATAAGCACTGGCTGTCTGCCAGTCCCATATTTTTTGAGTGACTTAGCAAAATGTCTTATACCATCAGCCATTATATTATTGATTTGAATACAGTTTGACGGGGGCTTTTTAAATTCTGGTTATCGTGATAATCCCAAATTACTACCGCAATTCTTGTTATTCTTACTTGATTCAGTATATAGGTTCCAGTAAGTACCGCCAAATTCAGTTACAAAACACTACACTTTGCTTGTGCTGCCTCTTCGGTAGCACATTGTGGATTCAGATTTACATCTAAAGATCAAACGATAATTCTTCTTAGTCATCCATGTATGTTTCATTAAGAACATTTCGAATTTGAGTAAATAACTCCAAGTAACTTGTTTACCTGTCATCTTGAAGAATACTCTTTATACGCTCTTATCTGATGACTGTGTAACACCAATGTTCAACCTTGTTGCTTTCAGTGGCGTCCTATATGGTAGAGCTAAGGCTGTATTGATTTAGTGAACTTCTGTTCACAATCGTTTGTGCGCTGTTACTCTGAAATGTTTAAACTACTGTGAATAAACTTAGATTAGAAATTTCATATCGTTTTATGAAGCTATATGCCAAGTATAACCCATTGTCAATCACTCACTATCAGCTAACTACTATTAATCCTGGTAAAAAAAATTAAATTTATTGATTATTACGCGTAGCTGGTCGTAAAAAATCGCTCTGGTAAGCAAATTTAGGCGACAGTGGAGTTTTTAAGCTTATCTAACTTGAAAATTCCTTCTGTTAAATACAAAACTGTTTTATAGGATACAATTTTGAATAGGCTAAGAGAATTATTTAAGTAGATGTCATCAGACCTATAAATGCTTTTTTTCTTTTGTGTTTAACCGTTAGTTCTAAAGTCCGTTGTATATTTGAATATGTCATGTTACAACGTGCGTCGGTGATTCAGAGGGAGAATGCTTGCCAACCACGCAAATGTTCAGGGGTTCGATTCCCCACCGACTCAGTCGTCAACCTTCCCATGCCGGTAGTAAGCCCTGTGAACGAGAAAGTTTGGACTTGAAGCTAGCAGCTCCATTCCACAAACAAGAATAATACCACTTTGACTGAATCTTCAGAAGCTCAACTCTTGAAGACTTATGTTCCACTTGGAGCTCAGAGGAACAGATTTTGCGAAATCACATACTTATATAATACTGAAACTCCATTTCGAATATTTCACCCTTCGTTTATGATATTTCATGGTGAACTCTGCTATTTAGATCCATTTTTTTAACAAGTTATATTTGTCTCAGATTTTTTTCACACCATTTGTAATGCCTGTGAAATGCATAAACTTCACGTAAAAATCTGATTAAATTGACGATTCCTAATATGGATACTCTGACGTCGTCTGAGAAGTGATGCGATTTTATTCTAGTTGATTATGACCAGCAGTGGAATCCAAGATGCTGGTTTCATTCTATTTGGGACTTGTCGGTTGGATTAAACTACACCCCTAGTGAGTGATGGTACGAAGTCCAAGTCTCAGTTGAAAGGAACACCATCACTCAATAACGAGTCCGAATAGTAAGCGCCGAACATCCTGGATTCTACTGCTAACTACCATCATCCAAAGCAACATCATGTTGATCTCCAGATATATTCGAAGTGCCTCTACTAGGATCTCACATTTCAACAAAGGTCAAGTATTCGCGTCTAACTTAATCAATCGACGGGAAATGTAATACTAACTTAAACAATAAACACGTTAGGTTAGCTAATAAATCGCATTGTGACATTTTGGATAAAAAAATTATTAATTTTTGGTTTTGTAAGGATTTTTACTTGATAGGTTGGAGGATTTCATCAAGAGCTGACATCATTTAGAAAATAGTTCTAATGCTCACTAGCAAGTGGCCCTATTCAGGCAGTTAACTTTGGGTTCCAATGGGAAGCCGTGACCAGTAGGGTCGAGCGTGAGGACAAATACTCGTCGAAAACATTGGCCAGCAGTCGCGATATTTCGCGAATTGGCAGAAGTTGGAATTCATGCGCCACTGAATAGGGTCCCAGTGGCTTAATGTTCTAATAGCTTGCTGCCCTTGTAGCTGGAAGGTCCTGGGTTCGAATCCGGTGCTGCTGAAGAGTCCCACACTGGAACTAGGCAGCTGTTCAGTACTCTCTAGTTGGTTTTCAAATGGTTCTCTAACTGATATCAGCTAATGATGAAATCCTCCAACCAAAAAAATTATATCAACAGAAAACTATTATTCTTAACATACGTATGTGGGTATGTATCACTTACTTTTAATATCAGAACTCTAAGGAAAATTAAACCAAATAGGAGTATTTTTGCTTCTAGCAGTGTAATTGCACGTAATGTATTTGATTCGGTTAAATTTATGTAACTCTGTTCAAAAATAAAATAAAGTGATTATATATTAAAACCGATTTAATTTTCTCGTCTAGAATCATGGTGCTTGCTAGCCAGATCGATGTGATTTAAACACCAGAAGGCCGTTTCCTTCGTTTTGAACCGAGCTCATCAGCAGTGTAACCGGCTAGACTCAGTTCAGAGAGCCAAATCATTTCAAACCACTCGATTTCTGGTTAGCTACTTGGTTGAACTGGTAACACCGAAAATCAATATCACCACTAAGGTTGGCACCGAACGAAGGAAACAGCTACCCGGTGTTTCGATCGCCTTGATCTGGCTAGTAAGTACTGCTCGTTGATATGGGTGGTATGCGACTACTTATCTCAATCAATCAGTAGTATATAATTTTATGTAAATATGACTTCCCATTTGATTACCATTATGGTATCATTCAGATCACAGTATGATTTGGTTTCCGGGGAACCTGCGGCTAAATTTCACCTCCGGGAACTGTGTAGATTACGAACTGCTAATTAATTTGAAAATTGTGAATTTCAGTTTTCATCTAGTACCCTAAGGAACTATTTTTATGTGTATCTCATTGGATACACAATACATGAAAAAGTTAGTTTGAATTCAGTTAGAGTAAATAGATTCAATACCCTGAGTTGGATCAGACAGTTTACACCACTGAAGAGCCCACCTCCAGACGTGAAAATCACTTAGAATCTGGCTACCAAGCAATAGTAGTTGGTCACATGGTTTCATCATGAGCTGACATCGGTAAGAGAACCATTGGAAAACCTTCAGGGAGTACTGGACAGCTCTTTCGCCCCACTATATTGGGACTCTTAAACAGTACGCACCCACCGGCGTTCGAGACCAGGACCCTCTGATTACAAGGCCAGCAAGCTCGTAGACCATTAGGCCACTGGGACCCGATCCAATGGCCCATGAATTCTAACTTCTGTCAGTTCACGAGACAGCGCAACCACTAGCCAATGTCATCAGAGAGTATTTATCTTCACACCCAACCTGCTGCACTCTACTGGTCCCGACTTCCCAGTAGAACCCAGGTAACTACCTACCTGAAGAGGTAATGAGCATCTCACTACTATTCAAGTGTTGGTTTGCAACAAGTTTTCAATGGTCCTCAAACCGATGTCATTTCATGATGAAATCCTGAAGCCAATCAAATGACTGCAAACCAACACTTGAATATTTTTTATTGCATTCAAACACTAGTACAGTAGAAAGATGAAATTTACTTATTTAGTGAAATTAATCCCTCACATGTGTCTTTTCCTTTTCATAGAAACAAACATTTTAAAGATGTATGCATAAAGTGCATGTATCCCACTAGGACCCCAGGTAACCACCTACCTAAATAGGACAAGTCACTAGATAGCGTCTCATTGGTATTCAAGTATTGGACGCTGTTTCGCGAATCGGCAGAAGTTGAAAATCATGGGTCACTGGATAGGGTCCCAGTGGCTTAATGGTCTACGAGCTTGCTGGCCTTGTAATCAGGAGATCCTGGTCTCAAACCCCGGTGGGTGCGTACTGATGAAGACTCCCAAACTAGTGGGGCGAAACAGCTATCCAGTACTCCCTGAAGGTTTTCCAATGGTTCTCTAACCGATGTCAGCTCATGCTGATATCTTGTAACTAATCAATCATATCCCTACAAACCAATACTTGAATATTAATACTAGTTGATTAGAGTGGTTTCTAAATACTCAAATCAACCAGTAGTGTATACAGTCATGGGTTTGGTTTGATACAGACAAATTAAGTGAATAAGATGTGTGGAATTCATTTACTTTTAGATAAGGTGTATCTAGCCAAGTTAAGCAATTATGACAGAATTCCTGGTATGATTTTCACACTGACCTTAGAATGACTTCATCACTACACATTTCTTAACTTTCATTTTCTTATCTACGCTATCCAATGAGTTATAGCAAAAGCAATCAACTTTAATTATCTTCACTAATTTAGGTTGTTTTTTCATCTCAGTAAGTATATCCTTTTTGGTTTCCCGGATATATATTTGCTTGCCTTTTATCAAGAGTTATATTATTGTCCGCTTGAGTTTCCTTTGGAACACAAGGTTTCAATAGCATATATCCATTTCACTCTGCATTTTTCAGTCCATTTTAGCTAACTCCACGATTACATACAAGCATATATTTCATCCTCACATCATCTCCTCAATATCTCCCTCGGACACAGGCCCAACTAGTCGTTTCCTATTCTATTTCCACTCAAGAGCTTGCCTGACGAGCAATCTCACTCACCGGTCTCCGCGATGTGTTTCGAATCCATTTTTATTTCTTTCTGCAAGTATTTTGGGTCAAAGGCTGTTGGTTGGTTTGTTGTCAGCTTTCCTTGTTCCTAAACCAAAAGTAGATGATCTCCTCAAAGAGAGAGAGTGGACGGTGAGCAGAGACTCACTTCCACTGCACACAAGCGCACGATGAAACCCAATATTGGGACTAGAACTCACGACTCCTACATTAAGAGTCTCATACTCTACTGATGAGCTGACCAGTGATGTATACTTTACATTTATGTCGCAATTGAAGAGGCTGAATCCACATTTAAATCGTAGAATGTTGTCTCATTATACCATTCACTTGAGAAAGAAGATTGGTTTATTACACTTTCGAAACAAACTACCTCCAGTGGGAATTAACTGACATTGGATTAATAAGGAAGGGGTTAGCAGTGGTCTAATGAAAATATGGAATCAATCCATGAGGTCTTCGACTTCTCGTCTTAGCCAACTACAGAGGTGTAGACTGACTGGCTAGGATTCTTGAGACATAAAGGACCAGTGGCTTGTAACTGTTGGTGATGTGGCTAAAAATTGTTGTCAGTGGCACAGATGTAATGGTATAAAACAAGAGACTTGGTAACGAAATTTTCATTAGGAATGTGATATGCACACATGATGAAATTATGCACACCTTATCTGAAAATTTCCATTTGCGCGGATCTTGCCTATTGTGCTATTTCTACCCTTCGTATTGTGTTTCTTTGTCTTCTTTTCGTCTCTTTCGTGTTTTACCGCAACACTGGTTCACTTGCTGTCTCTGACGTCGAAAATATCTCTCCGCCATTTTTTATCTTTTTGCTGATGAAGGTCTCCGAAAATACTACCGATAAATATTGTCAGTAGCACACTCTATGCAGATGCAATCACTCTTTGTAATTCTCAAGATGTATTAAATTCTCACTATTCTCTATGTAGTTATTTATTTCATGAGTGTAGGTGATCGGCGGGAAATTTTGGATCTAGGTTTCGTGCCCGACACTGTTTACTAACTAGTAACCTGTCAAAGAATTAATTCTTCTTTCACCTGTAAATTTGCCTTCTTTGTAATTTCTCAGAGTTTCAAATATATTGATTGCAGTAGCACTGATTTTACATCACATCAACCAATGAAACTGTTATTTTTTATTCATAATGTTTCCGACATAGTTAACAAAAATTGAATCTGCCAATACTCGAAATAATTAGTCAGCTAGTGACCTTAAATTACTCTTTAGTTTACTACCAGTGATAAATGCGGTGTGACTAGAGTGTTTTTTTTTCAAATTTTGTATGTAAACAGGTATAATAATAGTGGCCTTATTCCAGGCAGTAAATTTGGTACAGTGTGGGATTCTCAGCATATAGAACAGTATTAGTAAGGGGGGAAATAATTAACGGGGCATTCATTACTATTAGTGTTTCTTTTAGTTCCTAGAGGAACACAAGGCTCCAGCCGCAAGTCCCCATTGCGTTCGGTTTTCTACCAACGTTTTCACCTCGCTGCATGTCTGCTCGCATGCTTTCATCTCTTCTTCGCATGACCTCCTCCATGTCAATCTCACATTGACGACCAACTCGCCGCTGCCAATTCGGGTTCCACTAGAGCGATGACCTGGTGTAGGATGTCACTCACTTGGTGGTTTCCTCAGAGTATTGTCAGTCTACCTCTATTTCTTCCTGCATATTTGATGCACAATCGGTTTCTGCTGTGTTGTTTCGCCCATTTGCCAGAGGTCCCTGTTGCTGATGTTTTCTGGCTGGCCATCTGATCTTGAGTAGTATTGATCGAAGACAGCTGTTGATGAGTTTCTGTAGTTTGTTCGAAGTGTTTTTCATGACGCGCAGTGCAAGTCTCTGATCCGTATGGTAAGTGGCACTGACTTCATATTGGAGTTGAAAATTCACATCTTGTTTTTCATGCGGAGTACTGTCGACCTCCACACAGACTTGAGGGCGATGAAAGCTTGCCTTGCTTTCCAGATCCTCGCTTTGATATCCTCATCAGTTCCATCCGCCTGTAGTTGAAACAGTGCTATCCAGGTAGGTAGGTAGGTGGGTAAAGGAGGTTGCTTCTTCCAGATTTCTCCCATTCATGCTGATTGTTGTCTGTTGTTGTTGCTGTTGACCAGGAATCTTCATCACCTCTGTTTTCTCTGTGTTCACCTGAATGCATATCTTTGATGCTACTTCTGTCAACTTGTTTCTTTTCACTAGCATATTTTCATTTTGTGAGAAATCAGACATATCACATAGGTTAAGTCTAGATCCTCCAAGTTTTTTGTGTGGGTCCATTTTATGCTTGTTTCCTAGTAGCCCTCTGTCTAAGGAATACTACTGACGCAATTACACGAAATAATGTAATTTACACAATACCTAGCAAGGACTGTGACTTTAACTACATAGGTTAAACCAGTAGATGGAGGATAGGCAGATTAATTGTGCCATAAGAATTTAGCTAAGTGTTGAATAACTGACCCCATGAAGATGAGTGATTTAGAAAAACACTCAGCAGTCGCAACGCATGCATCAGCATACACTTACACAATATGGTGGGACAGAGTTATAATTGTAAAATGTAATGTAAGCAGGCAGGATAAGAGGTTGATTGGTCAATCTTTGTTCATATAATCTACACCCAACGCATACAGTTGGAAAGATTCATGACCAATACCCGAGATATGGAAAATATAACTATCAATCAAATCTAGAGATAAGAATAATGGAATTATATAAGCGAAGTTTGGAATTTATCTGAATGCTCTGATATGATTATGAGCTATCAACTGTGCTGAAAACGTCATTAGTAAGTTAATAATACTGTATCACTGTGTGATTTCACAAAATAAATCCATCCTTTAGTGGAAATTTCGCCTCTTAAAAATAAAATCACCTCTACTGAAACTTCAAAGAATAAAGCGCTATGTCCCAACAAGGAACACAAATGAAAAAACAACCGTACACCTACCAATTCTAGTGTAATGAAGTAGTTTTTAGGATAAACTTGACCTTTTAAAAGCATCATATATGCCGTTGAATTCCTTGTAATGGCAAATAACGGCTTTGTTGACTACAATAAAAAAAATTGACATATATATAACCAACTACGGTATATTGTAAAATGTTAACAAAAATAATCATAACAATAATATCTTAAGAGGTACCCATCTTCGGACACTTTAATGCACCCAAAAGTAACTTTTCCTAGTTATGTAACATGTAATAACTTCTAACTAGAAAATCTAAGTGTTGACGGTAGTTTGTGGTACATACCAGATTCAAAGAAGACGATTTTCCTTTCTTTGTTTGTTGCTGCATTCAATTTAATAAACATAAATTTGACTCAAGAAATCCATTAGATCTGTTGAACGACAACAAGACTGTTCTGATGTAATGTATCAGTTTGTTGGACAAGTATATTAACCAGCTTTGAAGCATCTGCAGTGATTAGACTGATTTTCCGGAGTAAGGTCACTAGCCTCACGCCTAACCTTATCTGCTTTTATGGGCATAATGCCAATTAGTAAACTATGCAACGAGTTAGGCCTAGGTCTGATGGTAACGTATAGAAGATTGTGTTAGGGGGCAACGCAAACTTATAGGCAATTTTGGAGCTAAAATGACCATATACTGCTGAATCCCTACGTCTCAAATGGAACCCATGGGAATAATAATAACGATATAAGCCAGCAAAAATAACATTTCTAATATCCCTCATTTCAGGGATTACTGGGTAAGAATTAGTGGAACCATTCTTGAAGTGTAAATCTATCAGTTACTACAGAAGAATTATGGATTAGATAAGTAAATGACATTTATATAAATATCGAGACAGGTGAAGTAATAGTATGCATTCACAAAATTCTTTTTATACACTTTATAAAAGACCTGAAATAAAATAGTGGCTTGGCATCCTTAGATGTCAGGAAATCAATGATTTAAGTAAATAAACGCAAGCCCATTTAAAGTAAACCCCTACGAAGCAACAACCACACTTCACTGACCTCCAAGAACAACGTTTAGTAGCACCAACAGGTGTCTACCAAGTCATGAACCAAACCAACAGATAATTGTAGAAATAAATTACATATGACTTCTCCAACGAAAGCGATCAGATGCATCTCGAAAACTTATGGAGACTATAAAATCAACTGCAAATACCGTGGTAACTATTGAGATAAGTAATATATCTACAAACATGGGAAGACAGGGAAACGTTACAATATAAAATCACAAATTTAGATGCTAAAATATGCCAGTTCTAGGATACATCACTTCCAAACATGCAACAGAATTCATGGTGGGCTAATTTTTAGAATGAAAAGCAATTGAAAAAAACGGATTCAAGGATAATGTATGCATTAGTAAACATGAAAATAATCATGCGTAGACTGAGCTCCAAATGTCATTCTAAAACTGCCCAGAATGGAGTTAGGAAGAGGGAGGGATGGTATTTTATGCCCTATATCTATAATATGTTTCGAAGTTGGAGAGGTGAGTCACCTGTTTTCATCACTATTGGGT
Source organism: Trichobilharzia szidati (assembly GCA_944472155.2). Taxonomy (NCBI): domain Eukaryota; kingdom Metazoa; phylum Platyhelminthes; class Trematoda; order Strigeidida; family Schistosomatidae; genus Trichobilharzia; species Trichobilharzia szidati. The sequence goes on along the minus strand of OX235274.1, from coordinate 109,681,965 downwards.
TCAGGGATTTAGATTTGCTTCTGAAGCTTTTTAGGGATACGCTGTGGATCCCTGTATGAATGTGACTAAAGGTACATTTAAATTGGTAGGTACAATGGCATGTGAAATAATTTCTCATATGTTCTACGGGCTAAAATTGATATATATATTCGGATATGAGGTACATTAAACGTCTTTTTAACCGCAGCATCAACACTTTGTCTAGTTACCAAGTTGCTGTGATCACCCATGTAGGGTAGCTTGGTATATACGTCCTTCTTAGAGCAGAGATAAATCTAACCTCTCACCCCTTAACACTTTACTATTTCCAAATATATCCTTATAACATGTACATGTGTTGAGATCATATTTTTCGAAATGTGTTGCGCAAATATATAACAGGACTCAGATAAATTACGTCGTCTTATTGTTTTTTTCGAAATTCATAGAAGCTATTAGTTGTTTCAAATGTCAAAATGTAACAACTAAAACAATGGACTAGATACAAAAGGACAGCTGTATTTCACAGATGACTATACAGAAGATTTTGCTACGAATATTTAGGAATATTATGTGGAATTCGTTGTCTGATCAAAAAAAGCACTGAAAATGACACGGTCATGAGTGTAACGAACTTGGCTCTAAGATACATACGCTCGATTGGTAAAAAGAACTGCAGAGAGAAAAACCCACAATTAAAGCTGGAAATGTTTACCACCATATCGCACCTGATTTGTCTCTTTAATAGTTTTGCTGTGCTTTGACGGTTCTTTAGCGACTGGATTGATTTTCCGAGGTGAAGTCACTTTCTTTTAGCCCAAACTTTACGGACCATTTATATCTAATATCACACAGACTCGAATATCTACAGACGCAAACCAATAGTTTGACAGAAGAGGCCGGCAGCAAATACAGGACTTCAGGTGAACATAGAGAAGATGAACAGGATGAAAGCACCCAAGCAAAAATAATAGGCACAAGTTACAATCAACGGAAAAATTTGAAATAGGTCACTTCTTCCGCTTACCGAGGAAGCATCGTTTCAACTACAGGCGACAACACCGGTGTGGAAGTCAAAAACAGAATTGGAAAGTCAAGACAGACATTTATCACTCTGTAATCAGTGTGGAAATCTACTGCAATCAGGATACAGAACAAGGTTTCGATTTTCAAAACGAATGTCAAGTCATCGCCTCTATTTGGTTCCGAGACTTGCTAAATGCTTTACAAAAGCATTTCAAACAGAAAACTGAAGACTTTCATCAAGAGCTACCTTCACTCAAAACTGAAGTTCAGATGGCCGGTGGGGTTGGATAATAAATAAGGAACTCTGACAACGAAACAATCGACAATCCACCACCGAAAAAATATGCAGAAAATGGAGATGCGATGAACATACGCTGAAGAGACCATTGGGTAACTTCACTCACCAGGCTCCAGATTAAATATTAGTCGGAAATGAAGAGTCGAGATATGCAGGAGTGTAATGGTGGATTTTGTGTCAGGAGGAAGTGAAAGCTTATAGGAGATAGTAGATCTAGAAGTTAATTGATGGATGGCAACTAGCAGTGGAATCCAGGATGCGCGATTCGTCCTATTCAGGACTTGTTATCTGGATGTACCTGCATTCCTTAGTGAGTCAATGATAACGTTCCCACCGAGGCTCGAACCCAGTGCCCAAAGTTTCGAATGCCAAGGCGTTACCCATCAAAGCACTTGGGTCACGACAGACACGTCTTGTGCAACTGATCACATTAATTATTTAATTCAGTGAGCATCTTGGATTTCACTGCAAGTCACCAACAACCAATTAACTTCTAATTACATACCCAGACATCTTCGAAGCATCTTCACAAGAAGCCGGTATGTCAACCTGAGACCGAGCACTTTGGCTCAGTCAATCGACGGAAGAATCTAAAAAACTGATTTAAATGATCGAAGTTCTGTTTAAAAAACCATACAGTCTAAGTATAAAACTTGGGCACTGTGGTAGATCATAACTCCATTATGGATAAGATTTTATTTCGATAAATCACACAGTGTTTTACAGTAATATTAACTGATGACGTTTCGAGCACAAAGTATTGCTCATAATCATAAAGTACAGAATGAAAAGATGATATATCTCTGAATCCGTATGTTCCACTCAGAACCCAATAGAACAATGACAATTGTTTACAGGGTTCAATGATGAAAGTTTGACGAATAAATAGTGAAATTAATACTACTGTTTTATTAAAGTAAATAATATAAATTCGTCTACTGTTTCTGTTAAGAAATATTCTTACCTCTTCTTTAAGAATGACTATCCTGTTTTAAAGTATGCAAAAAGTACATTCTTTTTGCCTTAAAATTACTATTTTTCCAAAAGTCAGAACCTATTCTATTAAGTCTGTCAAGTGTAAGGAAATTAACATATTTCAATAGAAAAAAAAGCATGAACAATACAGTAGGTTGAATAATATAATATCATCAGTTTATTTTGACTTCAGGTGAACACACAGAAGATGGAGGTGAGGAAGACAACCAGCCAACAACAACAACAAGCACCAGTGAGTGAGAGAAATTCGAAAGAGGCCACTTTTTTCACTTCTTCAGGCGGCACTGTTTCAGCTGTGGTTGAGAGCATGGATGAAGATTTCAGAACGAGAATTGGAAAGACAGGGCAGACCGTCATCACTCTGAAATCAGTTTCAGAATTTTCTGTACTCAACATTAAGATCAATATTCGGGTTTTTAACACTCCCTACATGGGTCATAAAATTGATGCATCATCAACAGCATTTCCACTGCAGACTGTTGTCAGCAGCTACCTTCGCTCTCTGGTGAAGATCAAATAACCAGAAAGAATTAGCAATAAGAAACCCTGGGGACGAACCAACCAAGAACCTTTTGTTTAATAAATTTGCCAAAGAAAGCGTAGATAGACTGGACACAGCTTGGTGAGACTTTTCAATAGTGACGTCATACGCAAAGCAGCTCTTTGATTGAAACCAGAGTGGGAAACAACGAGTTGAGCTTTGGTGTGAGAAAGACTTGAAGAAGGTCGTGCGAGGAGAAGATCAGAGACTATGGGCAATCATATTGCCAGCTAAAGAGGACCGTAGAGGATATGACAAAACGGAGATGTGCTGTTGAAGTCCTATGTTCCACACGGAACCCAACGGGGCAATAACAAATAATATCAATTTATTTTGTCGGTCCCCTGTCAGCTTGATACAGTTTTAACACCTATACATGCAAAATACTCACAGAAACCTCAGTTATTTTGTTTCTAAGTCGACACCATTATTATTATTTTATAATAACTGTTCCCAGTTTTACTCTTCTAATCAAAACTCAGCGAGGGTTTGGAGTAAAACAGGAGTCAGACAAGGGTGCTTATTATCACCAATGATATTCCTAATTGTGGTGGACTGGATTATGCGTCAGACAGTGGGAAACGAGAAGACGGGGATATCCTGGACCGACGTCAAGAATCTAGAAGACCTGGATTTCGCGCGTGGATGATTTATGTTTGATGTCACACAAAATCGAAGACTTATAAGTGAAAACTGACAAACTGGTCGAAGAAGAAGCAAAGACAGGACTCCAGGCGAACACAGACAAGACGGAGGTTAAGAAAATAACCAACCAACCAACAACAGAAACAGCATCATCTAGCGCCAAACACCATCAACGGGAGGGATTTGAAAGAGGTCACTTCATTCACTTATCTGGGGAGCATTGTCTCAACCACAGGAGGAACGGACGAGGACGTCAAATTGAGAATCGGGAAGGCGAGAAACACATTCATCAACCTGAAACCATTCTGGAAATCTTCGTCACTCAGCCTGTATCAACAACAAAATTCGGATTTTCAAAACGAACGTCAAGTCACTCAGTTCTTCTATACGGATCAGAAACTTGGCGGGTCATGAAGAATATTTCCAACCGGTTGCAGGTATACCTTTATCAAGAACTGTCTTCGCTCTATACTGAAGATCAGATGGCCGGAAAGAATCACCAACAAGAAACTATGGAAACAAACAAAACAAGAACCAATCGCTCAACAACAAATATGCAGGAGAGGGTGGAGATGCATTGGACACTCTCTGAGGAGGCCGCTGGGTGACATCGCGCGTCAGGCCAACGCTCGAGTGGAACTCGAAAGGGAAGCGGCGAGTTGGTCGTCGGTGCAAGGGTGACATGGAGGAGATCGTGTGAAGAGGAATTGAAACAGTATGGACTAACATGGATGCAAGTGAAAAGTACAGCAGAAGACAGAAGCAAGTGGAGACGTGCAGTTGAATCCCTATGTTTCACTAGGAACCCAAGGGAACAATAATATAATAATAATATTAATAATCAATTTCCAACTTTCATTCATGTTTAAATCTAAAACATGTGAGTGACTTGATATGATTATGAGTAATAAACTGTTGTCGAAGCACCATGAATAAATAAAACTGTAGCGCTGTGTTATCTTATCAAATAGATTTACCCTTTTTTGGAATTTTGCTCCACCAGTGCCCAGGTTCTATTCTTATACCGACTTAAATGTTGCTGACATTTTTCTGTGTATACTGATAGGCTTACTAACATGTTTTATCCTTTCTATTCCACTATTTAACTACGTAGTCCTAATGGCCTTCATCTCAATATTAAAAACTAAGGTATGTGAATACTTGGCATATTAATATTAAAACCATTTTGGCTGTGAGTGACATAAAGCGATGAAGTAATAGTATTATTATTCCCTAGGGTTCCAAGTGGAACGTACAGCTTCAGCAGCACATCTCCGGCTTCGATTATACTGTGGGGATTTCATATCCCAATGATTATTTTTACATTAAATTCACCATGGAATACGAACACAACGATGAGTTCAATTTCCTAGATCTAAATGTAAAAAGAAGAGACGATGGGACAGTCGAAAAGTCCATCTACAGAAAAGAAACTTGGACCGGACAATACCTTCACTACAACAGCTTCTGCCCTATGAGCCATAAGCGGGGATTAGTAAGGACACTGTACGACAGGGCTAGGAAGTTATGTTCGCCCAACAAGATAGAAGAAGAATTAAGCTTTGTTGAAAAATGCCTTTAGGAGAACGGGTATCCAAAACGATTTATCCTAAAGTACAGCAAAGAAAGAGATGAGAAAGAGAAGTACCCAACAGTTGAAAAGAAGAAAGTATTCATTTGCCTCCCATACAAAGGAGAAACAGTATCGCAAAAGAGTGAAAAAAAGGATGAAAGGAGCAGTCAAGAGATGCTTCCCTGCAGCCAATCTAGTGACGCTATATAGAACTACATGCTCTATAAGCCAATCGAAACTGGATAAATACCCTGCTGATGTTACCTCCAACTGCATTTATAAATTTACGTGCACCTGCGGCAGCAAGTACATCGGAAGGACAGAAAGAAGGGCTTCTATCCGGTTTTCAGAGCACATTCCGAGAAACTTATGCTTAAAAAGGGAAGCAGATATTTACAAAGTGCAATTACCAGACACCTTGTGGATACAGGCCATTTTGTTGAGATTTCCAAATCCTTCAAAATATTAAACATACAAAGGACAGCGAAACTACTACAATTTGCTGAAGCAATTACAGCAATCAAACGTCTCAGACAAAACTTATGCACACAGAAAGAGAGTGTAGTCAATCTCTCACTCCCTTGGTAACCATATCACTTTCATTACACTGATTACTAATAGACACTAGTGAGTTCAACTCACTAAGCAAATTTTCAAATTGATGAACTTTGACCTTGTTGAGTTGCCATGTTGACACTGTTTATTAGATTTTTTTGTTTTCTGTCTTCTCTCACGCCCCCTTTTTTCCTTCCTTTTTTCATAGTTTGATAGTATATAAATTGATGGTAACTTAAACTACAAAAATTTTAATCCTTATATTCCGGATGCGTTTATCTTATAATGCTTTCTGTATTACCTTTCAAACAATGAAGTATGAAATGTTATTAATTATAACCGTTGTAATTTCAGGTAGTTTGCAGCTGATGAGAACCTGTGAAATAGAATGATATCATTTTATACTGTAAATCTGGTCTTTCTTTGTCTATCGAAATTTATCAAGGGAACCAAATGTATGAAGTTTTTACTTTCATCGAAAGAGGACACATTGGCTCACTGGCTTCCCGAAGGCCACCACCAACCTGCGCCGTTTTGTGGTGAGAGCTGTATGCAAGCCGAAATTGTAAACAACAGTTGATGACAATGTCTACGTCCCAAATCGGGGTCATGAGAAAAAACAAGAACAAAGCCTAACCTTGAGGAACTAACCAACCAATCACAGCAGATTTAGCGTGGGCGGATACGATTAGCAGATATATCACCAGACTGTCTAAGAAACGGCCACAAAGAGATGACAGAATCACCTTCAGCAAGAAAACAACCAATCAGGAGACATTGCTTCTCTGCTAACAATAACGCTAATAATAATGCGCATAAAAATCTATAAATATCTGTTGACTTTATAAATAAGCAATCTGTTGTTTGATCCTTGTCTTCTGTCGTTACGGTATCTTCTCTTCGATTCCAGTGAAACGAATAATTCTATTTTTCATAATCTTTTATGTACTTTGAAGGAAATTTGTGTAGTTATTGGATTGATTTTTCGGGGTGAGGTTGCTAGTTCTACGTATCACTTTCCCTCTTTTTCCGAGTTTAGGATGGGGTGGTAAACTAGTGAATTAGTGAACCAGACGAAGTTGATAAAATAAAATGATAACATATTAACCTGCTTAATTACTTTTGAGTCTTATTTTATTCAAGTTTATCAAAGGGAAAGCAAAATTCTTGCACAAATTACTAACAGAATAGAAAACAAAAACTGTATAAAATTCAACAAATTACCATGTTTTTAGTTATTTCAATTAATATACAATCAAGAAATTGTAGTAGTTCTGTTTTCAACGTCTTCTTCTTATTCCTGTCCAACTTTGCATCGAGCAGTAAGTGAAACTGATAGCCTTTCTCTGAATTCATTAATTCCAGTTTACTTCCAAGTGAATTATTCACCTTTCGAAAAGATAAGAAATATAATACAAAAAAAATCAATGTAACAAAATATTTTTTATGTATAACGTGACAAGTAGTGCTTGTCAGTTAGATAAAGTTGACCTGAGCACAAGAAGACCATTCCGTTCATTAGGAACTGGGTTCATCAGCGACTCATTCGGTTCGATTCAGTTCAGGCAGCCGATCAGTGCATAGCACCCAAACTCTGACTAGCTACTTGCCCAAACTACTTAAAGCAACCAATCAGTAGTATAAATTATCAAGCTATTTCGCTTATTCTCTTGATTCTCACTTATGGTATTAGCTAAATCACTAAATTTTTGATTCTCAAAAGAAACTGCGGTGACTTGTCACCTCAAAATGAGTAATTCTCAACCGACAAATTTTGTTTATGGGTAGAGATTAGACTGAATATTATTATTATTAATAGATATTTATAAAATTCGATTATGGTATATGCAAGCGTTCTTAAAGTTATTGATGCTATCTGAAAATATGCTATAAAAGAATTCGACCTAACCCTCTCATGTGAATTTTCTCAGTGTTTCATAATTTTGATGAATAATGCGTTGGGACATTCCAAAGATTAAAGATGGTGACTTTGGTAAGATAGCAGACTTATGACTGCATCAAAATAGTATCCGATTAGTTAGATTTGATAATTGCTTGTTGACCTATTTATTTAGCCATTCACTAAATGCGGTATTGTCTGGTAAGTAATATTCTCTTGCTGTCTGGCATACCTGAAATAAAGACTAACACTGAATTACATTTTGTCATAGCCCAAAAGTTTGACGTTTTTAGTTGTTTCTTTTGTCCATATGAAGAAACTAAGAAACCTGTAGATTCAGTAATGAGTAAGGTTAAGAAATCTACAGAGGCATTCTAATCGGTAATTAAACTTTAATTCATCTCATCCGTTATCTGTAAAGGTAGGCTTAGTTAAGTGTCTAACAAACAGAGCAGTAGCACTAAGTAGCACATAAAAGACAAACGATGAAATGAAACAGAGAGAAGAAGAGGCATTGTTGTTAAATAACTATCCTATAAAATTCATCAGGAATGTCAAAAAAAGTCAAAAGCAAAATAAAAATAATGGTGAAAGTAGTGATGATAACATAAATAGGAAAGAATATAAGACATCTACTGTTATACCATATAAGGAGGGGACATCTGAGACCCTACGTAGGATTCTCAATAAAGCAGGAATTAGGGTGGCATTCAAACCTACAAGCTCACTCAGATAGGAAAAGCTCTGTAGGCTAAAGGAGCCAGTAGACTCAATTAAACAAAATAATATAATTCACAAAGTACCCTGCAATGACTGTGAGTGAGGTCAACTACATAGGTCAAACTAGTAGATCAAGAGTAGTGAGATTGCCTGTCAGAAAATAAGAATTTAGCTAAGGTTAGAATGATTGATCCGACGAAGATAAGTAATTTACAGAAAAACTTAGCAACTGCACTGCATGCGTTAACACACAACAACACATTTAGGTGGGAGAGGGTTAAAATTCTAAGAAGTAATACCGGTAGATGGAGAAAGGTTGACTATTGAATCCCGGTTTATTGAGTCTACACCCAGCACATGCAACAGAAATGACTCAACGCAAATACCAGAGATATGGAAGATATTATTATCAGTTAACAAAGAGGATGATAAATATTGCTAACACGTATTCAATTCACATTATAACATTCTAACAAGCTATTTATTTATTTTACTATACAAAACATCTTATTTCCCATCTCACTGACCTCCAACACTAGTCTTATTTCCCACTCTATTGTCTTATTGATAACTGTAGCATTATTTCCGGCTGTACTTTATCTTCCATTCTGTTTCACGTAAGTCTCATACTGATTTTATTCAAATGTCTTGTCAAGTTTTACTCGTATATATAAACGAAGTTAGAAAGTTATGTGAGTACCGTGATATGATTATGAGCAGTAATTCGCGATAGAAACGTAGTCATCAATAAATATTACTGTACAACACTGTGTGACTTATCAAAATAAAATTTTATCCATAATGGAGTTTCTTATTTTATTTGAAAATCAACCTACGAATTCCTTATTTTTCTATAAAATCAATTTCAGTAGACGATACTTTGGCTTTTAAAAGGACTGGTGCTGGATCTGAATTCTACTTGGAAGGAATATCATTACTGAATAGAGATACTGGTATATCCAGATGATGGATCCTAAATATGACGAAGTGCACATTCTGGATTCCACCGATAGCCACGATCAACTAATTAGCAACTCGTTAATAAAAACTGAAGTTTCGAAGTCGTGTGATTATAATTGATATGATTACGAACAGTAATAAATTTTGTTCGAAACGTCATCCAGTAAATAATACTGTTTCACACTAAGTTTGATATATTTAATAAACAAACTAATATGAAATTAATTAGCATCGTATTATTCTTCAGACATCGTAGAAGTGTCTGTACTAGGAGTGAACGTGTCAACAGAGACCAAGCACTTCAGTATCTAACCTTTTTATGTCCAATTATACAGTTGTTCAGGGTTAGGGATCAGTACTGTTATATGATCATATTATATGGCAAAATATTCGATCCAGGATCATTTACTACGTTAGTTACTGTTAGAAAAGTGATAAATTGCTTCTGTTTAAAATTTACAAAAAAGCTCTCCACTACTTAATTTTCATTTCAAACATCCAAGTATGAGCGTAAACTATTCATAAAAAAACGATACGTTTAACAGCCTATGTCAGAGGTTACTGTTTACATTTTTAGAACTGTGTAAACTTTAATTAACCATTAGCTCACCACAGTTTTGTTCTGAATATAAAGGATATATTAATCAGTTTGAGGAAATTACTTTTAGGAGAAAGGAAGGCAACAGCTGCCGATTTATCCCTTTTATTTTTTTCAGATGACAATCATTAAACGCCATGGTGTCTGGAGTGGTATTTTGGATCCATCCTTTTAATCGAGGAAATTCCTAATCATACTTGTGACAACTATCTAAGGAGGGAAGTAGAAATAAACATGAGTGTTTTTCAGATGACTTCTTTGTTGGGTCCACTAGACCTTCACGCACTCGACCTTCACTATTCTCCGAGCTAACCATCAACTAGTAGACCAGATGAGGTTAAGAACTGCGTCACCTGGGAATCGAACCCTAGACCACATGTGTTGTTGGTGAGCGTTCTACCATCGGACTACTGAAACACATCCTGCCTTATATTTCACTAAACTTGATAACCAGTATTTATTTTTAACAAATTTCTTGACTGAAACAAGCATACATCATTCTTTAGTTATATAAGGGCTTTGCTGTAAATGATAGGACCTAGCATAAGGTAGTATATCATCCTTTCTCAAAAGTCGTGTGATTTTGGTGTGTGACCGATTCATCGTCTTTTGCCTCACCTTGATGTTTATTGAATCACCAACCAATCACAATAGAAATTTCCAGCCAATGAGAAAAGTCCATTCTCAAGGTTGTGAGCCAACTCTAATGTGATAAATTAAATATGTAAATATGATGTTTTATTTCCTAATGGAGATATAATACAATATCTTACAGTCACAGGCCTGCTTTTCTCTTTCGATATTTGCGTTGCTCAGTGAATCGGAAGGTACAATGGACAAATAGACGTATTAGCGTACCAGTCGAGTTCATTACCGTTGTAGTAATTCACAGGCACAGACGTAACAATGTAGCAACGGATTTATTCAGTTAAACTCAGTTATAACACTATAAATTAACTTGCTAAATTGATATAAGTATAAAACTTGGACACTGTAGTAGAGTATAACTCCAATTGCGGATAAGCTTTTTATTTTGATAAATCACACAGCGTTTTGTACAGTAATATTTACTGATGACCACATTTCGAGCACAAATTATTTTCTTCTTGCTTTTTAAGCACACGAATAATTTCTCTTCAGTAACTGTTTTAATTTGCGCGTCAATGGCATAGCGGTTAGGACGCTCGCCGACCGTGCACATGGTCCGGGGTTCGATTCCCGGTCGACGCACTCCTTTACCTCGCTGAGCCAGAAATAATTCTGGTAGACAGGAAACGTTGGGCATGAGGCTAGCAAACCCATCGTGTAAAATAAACACTACTACAAAAACTTCAAGTCAACTAGCTTGAACCCCTATGTTTCACTGGAGGAACGTGAAGGAAAAAAAACTTTTAATTAATAGGTTAATTTTAGACTTCAGTAAACGATCTAATTTTTCATAGTCTTATGTCCTAACCAAATCATAATCTAGTCAGAAAGCAGCATTTAAATGTTACAAATATGAAGGTGAGAAACTACTAAGCACTTTTTGCATCTAAATCGACGTAACACTTAGAGTAAAATTTCAGGTTGTCTCACAACCTGACGTACCATGGAAAGAAAATATTTTGCTTCATCGCTTTGTAAGCTACACAGTTATACGAGTTTTCTTTCTCTCGTTCTTGTTCGAATGAGCTAAAATGTCATATTCACATTTTTGACACAGTTCAACTGACACACTTGAAAACCTAATAGAGACAGATTGTGGATAAAGGCGGGTATTCCCATAAGATTTTCTCTAATTCAGCCAGGCCTCTACATCAAATAATACTATACACATTTTTCTTAATAGCTTTGAATTTGAAAGTAGCTGAGCTTTACAAGTTTTCAGGTTTTGCACACACTACACACATTTGTTGTTAGAAGAGGTCATTAACCTGGAAGTAACAAACTAACGTTTCATGCTTGATATCACTCATCAACAAGTGGCAAAATCAGTGTTTCCGTTCATATTTCCTTCAAGAGCTATCATAGGTGGAGCGTACCCATACCCACAAATTACTTTCTAGTAGTCCTGTAATCGAGAACCAGTGAGAAAAGAAAGATTATTAGGACAGACAAGCTTCTTTCTTAGCCATGAAGTTATTATCTATGCACACATTGACATAATAACCTTATCGGACAGTTCTGATTGGTCTACTTATGGCTTAGATTTCTGAGGTTTTATACATATAAGATACCATGTATTTTATCTATTAAAATTTGTTACGGTTGTTGTTGTCATAGTCGCCCTTCTGGTCATTGTTTCACCCAGTATGACTTTTGTGTCTATCACAATGTGGAAGATATTTTCAAGTCATCAGTTGGTTTTAATGTCATATTCTTCAGGTGTCTAGGGGAGGACCGTGAAATGGAAAATGATTCAATGCAAAGACAGACAAGAGAAGGAGACGCTGAGTTCAACTTACACAGCACTGGACAAAGAAGTGAAGAAGAGTGCTAGGAAGCACAAAAGACAATTCTACGACAATCTGACCACAGAAGTTGAGAAGGCAGCAGGCAAAAGGGACCTGAGGACACTATATCAGATAACCAAGTCTCTATCCGGGAAGAGATCAACACAAGTGAAACCTATAAAAGACAACCAAAGGAACCCAATTACCAAGAAAGAAAGACAGATTAAACAATGGGCGGATCACTTCAAAGGACTCTTGAACCGACCACCACCGGCAACCCATCCAGAAATACCAACAACATCGCGTACACTACTACAAGTCGACACCAATCCTCCGACGAAAGCTGAAGTTTTGAATGCAATCAAGCTTCTGAAAGTTGGAAAAGCAGCTGGACCAGATGGGATACCCCCTGAAGCACTGAAAGCGGACCCAGAGACGACAGCAGATATGTTGACTCCAGAAGGAGGTCCAGAAGGAGGGAAAGGCGCCTACTGACTGGAGGAAAGGTTACCCCGTGAAACTATCAAAGAAGGGCGACCTAGGACTCTGCAAGAACTGGCGAGGAATCATGCTCCTGTCGACGCCAAGTAGAATTCTGAGTCGCATCATCCTGGAGAAAATAAAGGACGCACTGGATGCAGAATTCCGACCACAAAAAGCTGGATTCAGGAAAGGCAAATCATGTTCTGACCAAATTGCAACTACGCATCATCATCGAACAAAGCATAGAATGGCAATCAAACCTCTACTTCAACTTTATAGACTTTGAGGAGGCCTTCGACAGCGTTGACCGCAAAGTAATTTGGAAACTACTCAAATTTCGGTAGAACTCGTCAGTTGAATACTCTACATTCCCGAAATATATACTTTTAAAATAACATTGGGAGATATAGGACTGATAAGTGCGAATGTTTTTCCAGGTCATGTTCAATTAGATAAGGGGAGAGAGAGTATGAGAGATCAAAATCAAGATAAATTGCATCACGCTTCAATTACATCACTTAGATAAACAATTAGACATTAGAGGATTTAACCAAATCCCTACAAAACCAATACTTGCAAATTAATCTGATGCTCACTAGTGACTGGCCCTATTCAGGCAGTTAACCTGGGGTTCCAGTGGGAAGCCGTGACCAGTAGGTTGCAGCAGGTTGAAGATGAGGACAGTTACTCATCGAAGAAGACATTGCGAAATGGTCGCGCTATGTCGTGAATTGGCACAAGTTAGAATTCAAGGACCATTGGATCGGGTCCCAGTGGCTCAATGGTCTACGAGCTCGCCTTGTAACCAGAAGGTCTTGGGTTCGAATCCCGGTGGGTGCGTACTGTTGAAGAGTCCCAAACTAGGACGAAACAGCTGGCTGTCCAGTACTCCCAGCTGGTTTTCCAGTGGTTCTCTAACTGATGTCAGCTCATGATGAAATCCTCCATGCGATTTAACAAGAATTGCAACCAGAGGGATGTCAATAGTAATAGTTATAATAACAATAATAATAATAATATTGTTGAAGTGAGTTAAAATAATCCTACTGATAAAGGATAGTTTTAAATGAATCAAGAATGATAATAATAAGAGGTAGAATTATAAGTAAAACGTATTACCATGGTAGATTCAGAGTCATGACCATCTCCTTTTGTACACAAAGACCTGGTTTGTAAACTTGAATTGCACAAGCCTCTGCAATTGCAAGCATCTTCTTGTTTCTTTGTCTGCTGACAATGGTGAATGACTTGACCGCGTCGATATCATGCCCGTAATCCACATGATGCTTTGTTATTGAGGATTTTGGCACTTTGCACTCAGCTGTTTTCAAACATTTTGGCAAATGCTTCATCATGCGAGTAGACAATCTTCTTTCCGTGCGACCTATGTATTTGTTTCCACAAACACACTCAAATTGATATACGCAGTTTGAAGTGTCGAGGATTGGCGACTGGTCTTAACACCACTAAGCGAGTGCTTCAACAATCTGGGAAAGACCAATCAATTCATACTGTAGAAGTCTCAGGAATTTAGTGGTATTGACGAATTTATGATTAATGAACAAACTACCACTGGATACACTGGTCAAATTAACTGTTACCGATTATAGTCGCTGTCCTTTTTATCTTAAACTCTGGAGACAGTCGGTATCCTTTAGACGACAGTTTATGAACTCATAACCGTCTATTAACAGATTACAGCTGACCTTTATGTGTTTATTTCGTTAAAGGCACTTATATGTACATGATCAGCTTTGAAATATATGAATAACTAAGTTTCAAGTTAACTTACATTTATTAAGTAATCGGATGCATTCTGTATTGAATGACGCAGTAATACACCGAAATTTTCTGCTTTTGATAAGCTGAAAGGAGGCTAAAAAGTAGAAATTGCAAGCTTGGAAATTTCTCTTTACATTATTCACACAGATATTCGATTTATTCAAGTTTAAAAAATACCCTCATGCATTAAGTGAAGCCATGACTGGTCACAAGGATTTGTGGTACACAGAAGTATAAAAAAAATTAACCTTCCTTTCATACTTTATTTTTGCACTAAAAGTAAATTAGACTAGTGACAACGGTAAACCTCTGGTTCATTAGGATTCTATAGCTAAGATTGTTATTCATTCAACCAGACCTTAGACGCATCAATGGTTAAGTACATCTCAAAGTTGTACCACAAAACGATTCCCAATTTATCAAAGCTTGATGGTGAATTAACTAGGTTTTAAATCAAGTCTCATAGGCATTAGGTCAGATACTGTGAAAAAAAGCTTAGGAAAATAAAAGTTTATTTCATACGCTTATTCCCCTCAATGAATTTGAATAAAGCATGAAAAAACAGTTTCTGCAGAATAAAATGGTACCATCACATCGTTTATTTCGTTGGCTTCTCAACAGCTACTGACAAGCCAAAGTTAATATAATGTATATCTACAGAAAAATTTTGCTCTAGGAACTTGATTTTCCGTGCTCGAGAACATCTCCCACTATGACTAAGTAAAAGTGTAGTGAAAACCATTAACAGTTCAGCATTGGACCATCTGGTGCAAACCGGCCACAAAGCCAGCCAACATTGAAGAATCCTTCTCAATCATCTACCGGGTGCCTAATAAATTGCTAAAATCATCGAAGCACAGCATACTCCAAACAGCAGAGGCTATTGCGATTCGCCTCAAACAACCAGTGCTCTGTGTGCAAAAGAAACTAGTCCAGACCCTACTACTGCCCTGGCCGGCCTTCAGTAGAGACTAAAAATTCATGAATTTGTAATATTATCTTTCCTAATTTTTCTGACATTCAGGTTATTTTATGTTGATGCTACTGAGCTGTAATCTATTAATATTATTGATTCGATGTTATTTAAACAGCATTAATGTTGTTCATAACACTAATTCATTCATTCACTATAATGTATATGTAACTGTAGAGCCTGATGATGAAGTTATCGAAAAGAGTATTCTTTGATCAGTATCCATTCTTTTATAAATTTTAACATACTTGCACAGATTTCATTTTCAACAAAAATCAATCAATCAGTATATGCATGCAGTAATTATATATAATATTAAACACTATTCTGAACAATAATGATCATACACAATGGAAACTTTCGGTCTTAGGTAATCATATGAGAAAGTGGGTGAAAATATCCAGTTACTAGGTCAAAGAAAGACTGATAACTGCTTCTTTCTGAACTAATAAATCAGGTTTCAGGCGCTTGATGTAGATCGCTTCGGCAAAAATGAGGAGAATTGAACTCTTTTGCCTATTGATAATTTTGAACGATCTTGCGACGTTCACCTCATGACCGGTGTCAAGGAGATATCTGGTAGTGGTACTGTTTAAGGCATATGTTCCCTTTAGACACACGCTTTTTGGTACATGTTGAGAAAATCGTAGTTATGCCCTTCTTCCAATGTAACTGCTCCCGTAGATACATGTAAATTTGAATATACAATTGAAGTTAACATGAGAAGGATACCTATCGATTTTTGATTGCACCGAAGAGCAAGTTGTTCTTGCTTTATTCAAAAGTATATTTACTAGGTTTTCTCTTCACTTTATTGACTCGGACACTGTAACTCAGTTATGGGGCTGATTTAAGCATTTCTCATCAATATTATCACGAACAGTGATCTACTCGTGTTTATGAGATGGTTTTTTTTAGAACGTGAACTCAGTATGTAGAAGGATCGTTAACTGGATCACATTATTGATTCTGAAATTAATTCACAATTTGCAATTTTGGACTATTCGAAGAGATGAAATTTCACCACAGTTTCTTTTGGAAAACGAAACTATTCAGTCCACAACATGTGACCTGCTGTATACTATGAGTGACTATCATGAAAGCAAACATCAATGAAGGTTGCTTTATACCACAGATTGGTTGATGTGAGTAGTAGGATAGCGTTCACAACCAACTATTAGTGCCTTCCAGATTGAAGTGATGTAAGCACCTTTATGACTAAGCTTAGAGAGCTGAATAAGTTGGCACAACGGAAAACTCAGCGAGGCATTTGGAGTAAACACGGGAGTCAGACAAGGGGGCTTATTAACACCAATGATATTCCTAATTGGCGTGGACTGGATTATGCGTCAGACAGTGGAAGACGAGAAGACAAGGATATCCTGGACCGACGTGAAGATTTTAGAAGACCTGGATTTCGTGGATGACTTATGTTTCATGTCACACAAAATCAAAGACTTACAAGCGAAAACCGACAAACTGAACGAAGAAGCAGCAAAGACAGGACTCCAGGTGAACATAGACAAGACGAAGGTTATGAAAATAACCAACCAACAACAACAACAGCAACATCCACTGCCAATCACCATCAACGGAAGGGATTTGAAAGAGGTTACTTCATTCACTTATCTAGGGAGCAATGTCTCAACTACAGGAGGAACGGACGAGGATGTCAAATCGACAATCGCAAAGGCGAGAAACACATTCATCAACCTGAAACCAATCTGGAAATCTTCGTCACTCAGCATCAACAACAAAATTCGGATTTTCAATGCAAACGTCAATTCAGTCTTTTGCTATACGGATGAGAAACTTGGCAGGTCACCAAGAATATTTCTAACAGCCTGTTGCAGACCTTTATCAACAACTGTCTTCGTTCTATACTCAAGATCAGATAGCCGGAAAGAATCACCAACAAGAAATTATGGGAACAAACAAAACAAGAACCAATCGCCGCCCAACAAATATGCAGGAGAAGGTGGAGATGGATTGGACACTCGCTGAGGAGGCCGTTGGGTGTCATCGTGCGTCAGGCCAATGCTCGAGTGGAACCCGGAAGGAAAGCGGCGAGTGGTTCGTCTGTGCAAGAGTCACATGGAGGAGATCGTGTGAAGAGGAGTTGAAACAGTATGGACTAACATGGATGCAAGTGAAAAGTATAGCAGAAGATAGAAGCAAGTGGAGACGTGCAGTTGAAGCCTTATGTTCCACTAGGAACCCAAGGGAACAATAATAATAATACCAGATTTCTGGTCAGCTACTTGGACGAAATGGTAATACACTGGATGAAATTCACGATTTGCTATTTACAAAGTTTGTTGTTTAGATCACTGCGATTTGATAATCAAGCACTACTAGTTGATATGGATGGTATTCAACTCCTCATATCAACCAATATGTAGCAAGGGGCGTTAGTGATCAAACTTTTGAACAATGAGTGGCCAATAATGTCTTGAAAGATTCAGTAAATTTTATCTAGATTATATATATACATATATATATCTTGTCATCTAACGATCGCTGAACTCATTTGGGATCGTACAATTCTCCAGTAGAACATTTTAATCCATTTTTAGATATAAATCTCTGTTCGCTTTCTTCCACTGTTATACTTTGATGGAATTTACTGACAACTTTTCAGTGGCGTACTAGTTCTTGCTATTAATAAGATCATTTGTACTCATAAATTCTGATCTTTTTCGATTATTTCATGAACAGGATTGAATTTGAAGCTAATTTTGTTTGTCCCCTATGGTCGATTACATTGAACCATAACGTTTAATATCTGTAGACATATCTGTTTAAATACGGACAACTTGACGATGCCTAAGGATTAAATATGGTGTTATTTGGCGGATTGTAGCCAGCCGTGGAATCCAGGATGTGCATTTCGTCCTGTTCACTGACACCTGTTGCACAATAGGTGGCTCTCGTAACCCGAATTACTTAACGGATAACACTTTGGCAATTCAAAATAATCGGTGCTGGGTTCGAGTCCCAGTGGGGACGTCATCACTCACCTAAGAGTGAAGGTACATCCGGTTGACAAGTCCCAGAAATAGAACTACAGAAAGAATTAAATTTATTACGTGAAACCCTACTAGAGAACGGGTATCCACCAAGATTCATAGACAAAAACATGAAAGAGAAGCCTTCGTCGCCAAACATCGCAACTGTTCCTAAGAAAACTCTCTTCATGAACCTGGAATTCAAAGGTGACACCGCAGCAGAAATTCTTAGAAACCGCGTTTCTGAATATCTGAAGAAGACATTTCCAACAGCCACCTTACGTATCACATTCTGCATAAGACAGTTAATCCAGTCTAACTTTAAGGATAAGATACCGCTTTAGGCCACTTCTGTGTGTATTTATCAATTTATTTGCTCGTGTGGAGCAAGGTATATCGGCCGTACGCAATGTCAAGTCCACAAACGTATTCTGGGACATCGTCCAGCTTGGTCAGCCTGCCAGGGGAGAAAAGAAGAACAGTAGCAGCTCCATCCTCGAACACCTTGTCATCTCCCGGCATCGACCACCCCCACATGAATGCTCCACAGTGCTACACAGAGTCCCTCAACATCGTACAAAGGGACTTCACATACGCCATCTGTAGATAGCTGAATCATTATCTATTCGGGATCTGAAACCGGACCTCTGCATTCAAAAGAGCTACATACATTCACTCACCCCACCATGGCCAGAGTAAAGTTCTTACTATAATTTTGCTTCTTTTTTATTTTGTAAGTTTACTATTATTATTGTTATTATTACTACTACTTTATTATCATTATTATTCCCATCATCCATATTTTATTACCACTCTATTACTGTTTATTAATAACATTGTTTTTCATACAGATTTTATACAAAACACTTTATCGTCTTTCCACTAGTTCTTGTCCATTCTACACGAGCTTATTGATTAGTCATTATCTCACACTTATTACGTCATGCCAACTTCTGCCTCTTTTCTAACTTCCAATTAGTCATCCCGTCTAGGTTACACCTTTCATTACGTAATACATTTTTCGAGGACAAAGTTTACCAGTATCTGATTGGTCTAATGATTTCTTTGTTAAATATAATTACGATTGTACAGCTCATGAAAATGAATCGTCGAAAAGAAAATTTTCTTCGCTATTTACGCTTTTTTCTTATGACTTAGTATAGGAATATTTTGTTCATTGAAGAACTATTTATTTTATTTTTATTTTGATTTACAGCTTGATTCCACACGTATTTCAGTACAAGTTGGAATTTTCAGCATGGATATCGGTAGCCCAAATTCAGGCCGACCATAGATATCGGGTGTGCGCCGGCAGGGGATCGAACCCCGGACCATGTGCATGGTCGGCGAGAGTCCTAACCACTGTGCCACCGACGCACATTCGCCTGCCTGACCAGAATTCACTAAACAACAGTACTGAAACTTTAAGACTTCTACACTAACTGCTTTAGTACAGTTTAGCTTTATCATGCCTTAAGTTTTCTAGTATTTGTTACAGGATTTTCATCATGAACTGACATTAGTTAGAGAACCATTGGAAAACCTGAGAGTACTAGACAGCTTTTTTCCCCTAGTTTGGGACTCTTCAGAGGTACGCACCCACCGGGATTCGAACCCAGGACCTTCTGGTTACAAGGCGAGCTCGTATACCATTAAGCCACTGGGAGCCGATCCAATGGTCCATGAATTTTAACTTCTGCCAATTCACGACATAGCGTGACCCCTAGCCAATGTCTTTGGCGAGTATTTGTCCCCACACCCGACCTGCTGCAACCTACTGGTCACGACTTCTCACTAGAACCCCAGGTAACTACCTACCTGAATAGGGCAAGTCGCTAGTGAGCATCTCATTGATATTCAAGTGTTGGTTTGTAGGGATGATGAAAATCCTGTAACCAATCAAATCCCTACAAACCAACACTTGAACTTTCTAGTATTTCACGGATAACTCTATGAATCTGATTAAAATGTAACTTACCTGATTGATGGACTTCTTCATAATGATTGCAAATAGTTCAATATAACCGAAAATACGTAATCTTCTAGCATTTTCTTAAAATACACAATATTAGTGTGTTTAAGATTGCCGAATTGCCAACATACCATGATCTTGAAATACGTAAGAATTTCTTGAAATTTCTGAACGTTTATCTTCTGTAAATAAATAAATATCATATGCATAATGTGACATTTAGTTTATGCAAAAAAAATAATAATAGGATGGTCTTAACTTATACGGCATTATACTACTACTATATTGTTGATATTAGATGGTTGGAGGCAATCGGCAGTAAGCCCTGAGAACCTAAGTTTCGTGCTGGTTGGTACTCACCAGTCAGCAAGGCGTAACTGCAACGCTGAAGGAACTCATGTCACTTCTGAGACTTCATGACTTTACAAATCATTTATAGAATCAGCTGAGGACACAGGCAACAAGAATGACTCAACGCCTGCCTTGGACATCTGGAATATTTTACCTCGCCCTATGACAAACAGGAAAGGAGAAAGACGACTATAGAAATCAACTTTCAAAGTTGTGTATTTACAACTGATAAGATTATGAACAATAAATTGTGTTTGAAACTTCGTCATCTAGTAAACAACACTGTTCCACTGTAGACGTGTGTGATATCCAATAAACAAATCAATATAGAAATAATAGAGAAGATTTGTAGCTCAGATGGGTAATTTGGAATTAGTTGTGTTCTCCTATCTGGTTGGTTTAATTGCGAAGCTTTCGCCGTCCATCTGGACAACATCTTCAGCGCAAGTTTCAGCATAAAATGAACTGATTTAAATTCTCTATGAATGATAGAGTTGCGTCTCCTGATAACCATCTTCGTGACTGTTAGTCGATATACATCTGTACTGATTATTTTTTATTGACTTGGATTTTTAAATTTCTTGTCACTTGATTTACTTTTTACTAGTTGGTAAATCTGATTTATATTGATATGTTTGTTAATCGCTGATTCGCTTAGTAACGACAGAAGACAAGGGCCAGGCAACCGATCCTTTATTGAGAAAATCAACAGATATTTGTAGACTTTTATGTATATTATTATTCGTTATTATTTGCAGGGAAAAAGCGTCTTCTGATTGGTTGTTTTCTTGTTGAAGGTTATTCTGTACTGCTTGTGACCGTTTCTTAGAAAGTTAAGCTTCATTTTTTTTCTCATGACCCCGATTCGGGACGTAACATTGACGTAAATTGCTGTTTAAAATTTTTGGCTTGCAGGCGGCTTTCACCACAGCTTGAGTACCAGGCTTCTAGGAATTCTCCGACACTTTTGGTGTTTCCTATGTTTAAAATTTCTACATTATCCCAATCAAACTGATGTCCATAATTATCTACATGCATTGATATGAAAGAATATATATCATGTCTCTTCACAGGTAATTTGTGTTCCTGGATTCTGATTCGAAGGGGACGCCCTCTTTGACCAATGTAATGTCTGTTACAGTTCACACAATTTATTTTGTAAACGGTATTAATTTTATCTTCTTTTTCTAACAGATCTTTTGGTTTGCACAGTATAGAATGAAGTGATTGTGTTGACAGGCTTCTGTGCTATATCTATTTCAAACGGTTTCAATATTCTAGCTGTTTTTTTTCAGAGATATTTTTTATATATGGTAGGATGAATTTCCTTGTAGTTTTTGATGATGGTTTCTTGTTGGTTTTTTGATGAAATTGTGAGGATGTCCAGTTTTTTGAAGACGGTTAGTAGGTATTTTTCCTCCATTCTCTTCAACACTGGAGTGCTACAGTGTGTTTGAACTCTTTTAAACAATGTCTGCACACAGTTTCTTTTGTGAGTAATTGGGTTATTACTATTATAGTTAAGTATTTGGTCTGTGTGCGTTGATTTCCTATATACTTGTGTTTCTAAGTTTCCTTTGTTTGTTCTCCTGATTAAGACATCTAAAAATGGGTATTTATCTAATTCTTCTCTCATGAATTTGATGTCTTCATATATGTTGTTTATTAATTTGTTTGTAGGTCCCAAACCATTTCTTTTAATTATTATAAATGTGTTATCAAAGTAACGTACCCAGAGTTTTGGTTTAATTTTAGGTAGAGCTTTTAATTCTAATTTTTGCCAGGAGACACGGTTATATCATTCATGGAGAATTTAAATCAGTTGATTTTATGCTGAAACTTGCGCTGAATATGTGTCCCGAAGGACGACGAAAGCTTCACAATTAAGCCAACCAGTTAGGCGAACACAACTAATTTCAAATTAATATAGAATTAAGGTGTGCGTCGGTGGCACATTGGTAGAATGGTCACCTACCACGCAAGTGATCCGGGCTTCGATCCTCGGCCACTGACTCACTCCTTTACCTCGCTCGCTCAGCCAGTACTAAGACTGGTAAAGAGAGAAGGTTGGGCATGAGGCCAGCAACTCCATCCCGTAGAAATCAACTCCACTACTACAGAAACTTCAAGTCTCTAGCCTGAAGCCTCCCTATGTTCCACTGGGAACGTAAAGGAATAAAAAACAATGGAATTAAGAGAATGATTGTAATAAGGATATAGTTTTTTTGGTTAACTTACCCTTTTTACTTTCAATTGCTAATTGTTTCTTCTCAGTATCAGCATTCTGATATCTCATAAAATCCATTGGAGGATACTGCATCATGTATTGTACACGATCTTCTAAATAAATAAATCAGTTTGAAAAAAATGAAAAAAGTGTTATCAATTTTTATACAAGAATTCATTTTATCCTTAAATGCTTTTATGAAACTGGATTAACTAGAATTACTCATTGGTTTTTTCATTGATGTTATTGTTATTATTAATTCGATTACTCCTTCTTATGGATGACCTGACTATTCCAGACTGTTCCAAAATGAAGAGCTTTTTGTCTTAATTTAGTCAGTGTTCCAGATAGTGAATTTTACTTTCAGACATAAACGTGTTTACATGAATTGGATAGTTCCTATGGTGCTTGTATCATAAATTGCAATGAAATCGAAACTAAGTCGAATATTAAATACCTTGGGTTAAGTCTTTCCTGTGATGTTTGCTCACTTTCCCACCTGGCCCTGATTTCTAGAAAGATATTACATCTAACTTTCTATATTCGGAAGTTAAGATAGTTTGGTATCTCTTAGTGTCTAATTTTACAGTTTGTTAGTTCTTGTATTCTGCCTCTCCTTCGTTATTGCTGCCAACTAATCTGCTCTGGGATACTTAAGAAAGACTTTGTGATACTGAGAAGGGCACTAAAGGTTGTCGTTATTTGGGGTGGGGTAGCTCTAAATTAACTGGATAATACTCTTTTAGAAAGACACTTGAACTCACGCAACAAAATTGACCAATATCATCTTGTCTCACTTTGAACATCCTTTCTATACACAAGTCTCTCCTTGCATCTTATACGGTAGGTCTAGAAGCTGTTATAAAAGATTTTATGCTTAGATGACTAAGTATTACGAATTTAACGATACCTTACTTGACATGCACTGCATGTGATGAGAACCAGTGTTAGCTATGTAACCATTAATGTACTCCAAGACAGTCAATGTTTCTGGCCCAAATGGGTTATCCTAGTAGATTTGTAGGGAGACATTTGAACACCAGGTATAATTACGAGAAAATGACAACAGTTAAAAAGAAACTGCTCCTAAAATTCTAATTTAATAGGGACGTGGCTAGTGAAGTCTTACATCTAAGATTATCAATAGCAATAAAACGGACTTAGACTGCCGCTAACCTTTGTTTGTCATTTTCCAGCTACCGACCGATTATGATTGCTCAAGAGAAAGACAATCTACCTAGCTAGGTAAACCACTTCTATGTGTATCTACAAATTTAGTTGCTCTTGTGGAGAGAGCTGTGTAGGACGAACAACTAGACAGCTCAACAAACGCATTGTTGAGCACCTTCCTTCATAGTTTGGAAAAGGCCAAATGTAATCTATAAGAAGTTCTATTTTGACTCATTTGATGGATGATAGTGATCATCAGGTGGGCGGAGAAAATGCCTTCAAAGTTATCTATCGCATTCTATCGAACCTTTCGTACGGAATTCAAACCCGTCTTTTACATACTGTCGAAGCTATGGCAATCAATTCGAGAGAACAATCCTAGTCTTTGCATACAAAAGAAGTTTTTTCTACCTTTGTCTCTCCCTTGCTTGTCTAGGCGAATTCTAATCAAAACCCTCCCACCGTTTCTTATTTTCCATTTCCTTCGTATCCTAATGATATTTATTTAAATTGTGGCTATCTGTACGCTTCAGATTTACTATTACGTAACTTTTAAGATTTGACCTAATTTATTAATTGAATTGTCTACAAATACACATATCACTCACTACCTTCGTTATTCTTATCGCCACCTGCATATACCCTATTATCATTATTTTGTTGTTATTATTATCATCGTTATTACTGAAGTTCAAAACACTTACCACATTATTATTATTTGATCCACAAAATCACCGTCATTGGTTAAAAATTTTTATATATAAATCTACGTAAATTAGAGTAAAGGCTGAAGAAGATCTAACTGAAAACAAAATTGTTCGCTTATATGTCTTGTTCTAATATTATTAATGGGAATAAATTTTACCATTGAGAAAGAAAAAGATTCTACTATTTCATTTCTAGACGTCCTTATGACCAGAAAAGAGAATGGTACAATAAGAAGATTATGTGGATGTAACTGTGAGTAAAAGGAAAGAAAAGAAATGCACGAAGCTGATACAGAGTTTGGAGAACAATACACCTGAAGCAAGATTTCCTCCGAACTCAAGACGTTTTGTGTATAATTTTTCGGATTTAGTCCTTAGTGAAGTGGATCTACAGGTCTTATCTCTTGGCCCTAAATTTTGTGATAGCCATGTTAAAATTAATAAAATGAATGCACAAATTCAGTTTGAAAGTCTCTACACTCAAACCGAAGGTCTAACACCCTCATCATCTGGAGATGTTGAAAGACTTAAATCAACTCTGGTAGACTGTTGCTATTATTATATGAATAGTAAACGCAATTCGGATAGTATTTTGACCAAAAACATAGAGAAGCTCTAGATATTCTCCGTAAAAATGATAACATAATAATAACAAGACCTGATAAGGGCTCAGGAGTGGTTATCATGAGCAAAGAGGATTACTTCGAGAAGATGAATACAATTCTTAATGATAATCCGATTGAAAAGATAGAGAAACAGTTAGGGGAAGCATTGAGAAGATAAAAACAAAGAGGCTCTATCTCACAAAGTCAGCATACATCACTTAAACCCACTGGGACGTTCACACCAAGATTATATGGCTTGCCTAAAGTGCTCAAAAATGGTGCACCACTTCGACCAATGAAATATAATTGTTGAAATAGTTCTAACTTATAGAATATCAATTTTAAAAGTTTAGCTTTGTACTTATCTAAGCTGTTAAACATCAGGGGCAACCATTAAATGATAAGCAATCATCATATGAAGAAACGTTAGATGTCAGATGCGAACAAATAATAATTAAGTGTTTTTGTTTCATCACTTGTCCACATCAGGTGCCTTATTTCTATGTGATTAATACTATTAGCTTTGTAGCGTCGAAACATTAGAAAATTTGGTAACAATGTAAAGATATAGACAAAATACGCAATTTGCACATGTCTTCAGCATTGAACTTCTTTGTCTTGCTCTCGTGTTTCCTATGTTGTTTCACAATAAATGGTTCATTTCCTTTCATCTTCATTAAATCCATCTCTCCGCTATTCGAAATTCTTCCAGATGGTTTACAGATTTTCATCTGTATATACATACTACTTATAAATACTGTCAGTAGCATTCACTACCACCTTAGTTGATTGATTTTAAAAATGTGATCGTTTACAGGTTGATCACAGCTTAAACCTGTTATTTTATTTATGTATGTGATTCTGACTAGTCTTTCACTGGGTCAGACTTATCATTATGAATAAGTAACTACAAATGATACTTGTTTGATAAAGAGTGACTTTCATGGGTCAGTAGCCTAGAAATCAGTGTGCATTGGTTTTCAGAGCTGATGGTTGCCAGACACGGTGTTTATGCCTTTACCTTTCATAACATAAGTAAAGCTAGATAAAGATATACGTGAATAGAAAAGAAACACCTTGATTTTTCTCATTTGTTGTCAAAATCAGACTTGCTTTTATCGGTGTGTATACAAATAATAATGAAACTTTGGGTTTCCAATACTACTGTGGTGAGAGCTGTCTGCAAGCCAAAATTGTAGACAACAGTTTACGTCACTGTTACCTCCTGAATCGGGGTCATCAGAGAAAACAAGGACAAAGCTTAACGTTGAGTAACTCACCAACCAATCACAACTGACTTAACATGTGCAAATATGATTTGCAGATATTCGGTTTAACTTTCTGAGAAACGGTCACAAGCAGTACAGAATAACCTTCAGCAAGAAAACGACCAAACAGAGGACGTTGCTTCTCCGCTAATAATAACATTAATAATAATGTACATAAAAAGTCTATAAATATCTTTTGATTTTCTCAATAGACGATCTGTTGCCTGGCCCTTGTCTTCCGTCGTTACATTTGGTGTCGCTGCCTGCCGACAGATGGAAAGCCTATGCTTTGAAGTATTTGATGGAGACATATGGATCCTCGGGCAGGACTTCGAGGCTTCTGTACAGTTGAGTTGCTTTCAAGATCCATCAGCGATGAGGCTGTTACTTGGAACGCTGCTGGGAGGTCTGGTGAAGGCGGCAAATGAAAGTGTGAGTCGAAACACTGACGAATGAGTGCCAGGATCAGGCAAACAGCTTCCAAAGTGGAAAGGACCACGCACAGTCACTGTGACACAGGGTCACGTATGTACGATCAGAAATGCAAACAAATACAAGCGGGCGAACGTCAGAGAGCTGCGGAACACAATACAGCAAGACAAGCTAACAAAGCTGCCATCACTAAGAACATCTAACCGACTTCAGTAGAACGTTTTTGATGGAGGACGAGTGTGGTGGTGTGGTACAGAAAATGTCTGCCAACGGAATATGATTCTCACATATTCTCACAGTTTAATACTCAGTAGACACCAGAATACTACGTATTTGAACATTCTATTTCACTCCGTTTAATGTAAACCGAAATGGAACACTCAGTGTTTGGTTAAATGATGTAAGCTGTATATATATATATATATATATATATATATATATAAAACAGCGGTTTGATTAATGAAAAATATACCTTGACTTCCGTGTCTTGCCTTCTGCTATTACACTACAACTATTACTATTACTAACCTTTGGAAAATGTTTTCAGTAATGCAGACTGCCATAATACATTTTGCTGCTGTAGCTGTTGAAGCATCATAAATTTCATAAAGTTATCCATATCACTTTTTGGATCTAAAGAATAGAATATATTCCAGCAGAGGAAAAAAAGTATTGTGGCAATATTATTTATTAATGGAAATAATTTGCTGCGTGCTACTGTCGCCAGGTCTGTAATACTGTTCTCATGGGATCGTTTAAAACTGACATATAGACATCTCTTCATTGCACTAAGATATTTATGATTCAGTGAACTGATCTTATTGTTATAGCGATATTATGACTCATTTTGAAAGGATACAGATTAGTCACAATCTTGTTTAATTTTTGTACTGACATGCATCAATAATGATTCAGAAGATTTGTAGGTCAGGTGGATGGTACTGATATGGTTGTGCTCTGACAGCTGGATGGCTTAACCGAAGTCATCTTTGAAGATATTCTCCAAGAAGACAATGAAAGCTTTGCATTAAATCAACCATCTCAGAAAACACAGCTAAATCAAAATCATCCACATGAGCTACAAATCTTCGCCATTATTTTGAAAGCTTGACAATAAAGACATAGTGCTGAGACAGCACAACTACGACTTAAATAACTAACCTCTTAAACTAAAGATTTATAGTTCTTGAACAGTATTATTTGTTAAGCAGTCTACTGTACACAATTGTAGTTTATGTAATATGTGTAGTAGTAGTGATAGGTTTAGTCACGAGCTCACATCAGTCAGCGAACCAGCGGGAAACCAGAAAGTACTGGTCAGCTACCTCTTCCTACTTTGGGACTCTTCATCAGCATGAACCCACCGGGGTTCAAACCCAAGACTTTCTGGCAACAGGGTGCGTTCGCAGACCATTCAGCCACCGGGACCCGATTCATTGGCTCGTGAATTCCAATTTCTGCTCACCAGTGACTGGCTGTATACAGAAAGTTACCTGGAGTTCCAGTGAGAAGTCGTAACAAGCGGGAACAACTGAGTTCGGTAAGAGAACAATTACTAGCTTATGACACCAGCTGGTGGATACGCTACATGTCGCAAATTGGCGGAAGTTAGATCTCCAGGCTGCTGAATTGGGGCTCAGTTTCTGAATGGTCTACGAGCACCCCTTGTCACCGGAAGTCCTGGACGCAAGCCGCAGTAAATGAGTACTCCTAAGGGATCCCGAACTAGGACGAAACAACTGCTTTATGTGTACGCTCAAGGACTGATTGTTTTTCTACTGGTTTATTTTTCTAATTTCATGGTTTAAATCAGATTCTTGACCTGTTTCAGTTCTTTTCAAATTATACCCATTTTTATTTTGTTTTCGGCCATTCGCATTTGCAGTCACTATTGTTTTTGTACATCCATACCATCTAAAAACTTCTTAGAAAAACTATTTTGAGAAAGCTGTGAATTCAAACTTATTGTACACTAGCCATCGTAATGTCTTATAGTAACTCCCTAACTTGTCTGTAGTTTCACACATGTACTTGTACTTAGTTTACGGATGCATACTGTATTTATTTTTATGAAAAAACGTTTAGTTATCTTCGACTAACTTTCAAAAGTCATTTGAGTAGATTGTTTATCTGAATCCAAAGGTTGTTTCAATGCCTTCATTAAAAAGAAAAGAGCAGAATAAAAGAAAATAAGAAAATATTGAATTAATCAAAAGTAAATCCATAGCTATTTCAAAAAATTAATAGATTTGTACATTATACTGATGATTTTTATATAATAAGCGTATTAAATGTCATTTTGGTGCAATGGAGTTAAAAACATATATATATATATATAATCATAATTCCCTTGGGTTCCTAATAGAACACAGAGCTTCAACAGCTCGTCTCCATTTTGTCCCGTTCTCTGCAGCTCTCGTCAACTGGCCCCATCACTTCCCGTATGCTTTCATCTCTTCCTCACACTATCTCCTCCATGTAACCCTAGGACGCCCAACTCATCATTCCCCATTGGGGTCACACTCGAAGAACTGCCAAGACACGCGATGTCACCCAGCAGTCTCCTCACCGTGTGTCTAATCCCTCTCCAGTGTTGAGCAGCAGAAACTTGGTCGGTCCACTTCCAGAATCTCTTTGTTGACAGTCCTTTCTGGCCATCTGCTCTTCAGTAAGAAGCGGGGGCAGATTTTAATAAAAGTCTTTAGCCTGTTGGAAACGCATTTCGTAACAGGCAGTGCAAGTTTCTAACGCATGGAGAAGAACCGATTTAACACTACTGTTGTTTCTCACGCTGACTACAGGAAACTTTCAAAGTGATTTCAGAGGGATGAAGGTCTATCCTGCCTTTCCACTTCTGGTTTTGATATCCCCATACGTGTCGCCCGCCTGCAGTTGAAACGATGCTGTGTAGATAAGGGGAGGAAGTGACCTCTTCCAAGTTTCTCCCTCTGATGGTGATTGGTTCTTGCTGCTGTCGGTCAGTTATCTTCATCACCTTCATCTTTTCTATATTCACCTGAAGTCCTATCTTTGCTTCTTCTCCTGCCAACTTGTTGGTTTTCTCCTGTAGATCTTTGACTTTAAGTGACGATAAATTCAAATCATCCCCGAATCCCAGATCTCCTAGAGTCTTCTTACGGGTCAAACGTATTTGTGTCATCTGGCTCACCCCAATCTGTCGCATAATTTTAGCTCACCACAGTCAGAATTATCACAGGTGAGTGACAGTTGGCAGTCTTGTCTTACTCCTGTCGTCAGGATGTATATATACATGTATAGCCATAAAATAAGGTACATATTTTACATTTGTTTTTGTGAATATGTTAAGATTATCCGCATTTGAAATATTATATATCATACATTATGGGAAATATCATTTTTCTTTATTCATGTAATAAGCTAAGGTAGGATTGTCACGGTTTGCACACGACATCCTTATGAAAATGTATGAATATGCTGAACATGCATGACATGAAATATGTTTTTATCCTGTATTATTGGTCAGTTGGTGGCTGATGTGATGAAAATTCATCCACATACATTATCCCTATTCACATCCACTACTTAAGCGAACACTCAGTGCATAGAATCCCTTCACATCTTCCCAGATAAACAGATGTTCTACAGTATTTCTCTGAAAAGTACTAACATCCAGCTAAATTCTTCTCTTCGTCAGGTGAATCTAACTGTAGATGAACAGTATTGATATAAGTATAAAACTTTGGCACTGTGGTAGAATATAACTCCATTATGGATAAGATTTTATTTTGATAAATCACACAGTGTTGTACAGTTATATTAACTGGTAACGTTTCGAGCACAAACTATCGCTCATAATCATATCAAGTAGATGAGTAGCACAGGTTGGCTTTCATATGAGTGTAAGCGTTGTTTTAAATTATTTACACTAATCCTACAAACGATTTCTCAGAGGAATTTACATGTTTTCAACTGCAATACTCTTCTTCCTTCATTCATACTTGCATTATTCAACATGATTTTATTTGACACAAACGAAGAGAATTTCTGACACCATCATCAGATATTTTGTTACTTTCATGGTTAGTGTATTTTGAAATTTCACTGGCTTTATCAACTTAATTCATCTCTAACTGCTACATGGCATATCAATCCAAGTCTTCTATGAAGAACTTCTAATAAGTGCTAATTGCACTATTATTATTACTATTATTTTGAATAAAGCAAGAACAACGGTTTGTGCAGAATAAGATAGTACCATCATTTATTTCGTCGACTTCTCATCAAACGCGTACAGTCAGCTTGCAGATGTTACATGATGTCAGTTGACAGGTGACCCCAAACAGTGCTCAGAAATTACACTTATACGGCTTATACATAGGAAGTTCAAGTTTAAAACAATAAATTTTTGGATAAATTGTCGAATGAGTCTCGTTATCCTGGTAAGTGAATGTCTTCACTCTATCTCTTTTATCTGATTACGTAGTTTTTGACTTCAGCCTCTTCCCCTTCAACATAGTGTTAATTCACACATCAATTGTTTCTAGGATTTGAGTTGGACTCACCACATTGTTACTTAACCTATTAGTTATACATCATCTTATACACCTCTAGCCCTTATTACACAACTGCTTTTCCTTAAGCTGTATAAATGTAATTTCTGAACACCTTTTATAAAATTTGGAGTCTCGTGTTAGCTGATATCATGTCACACTTGAAAGTATGTTAAAGTTGTTCTGTACATAAACTTCATAATTTCTTTAGGGTGTATGCAGATAATGATAAGCTGATAAAGTAAACACTGGTACTATCTTATACTGTATAAACCGTTTTTCTTGTTTTATTCAGTTTAATAAAGTGGAGTAAATGTATGATATTACTATTATTATTATTATTATTAGTAGTAGTAGTAGTAGTAGTAGTGTGGTGAGAGATGGTTGCTAGCCAAATTGGTTGACAGTAATTGAGGTCAATGTTAGTCATGTGAAAACAAGGTCAAGATGGACAGGCGGATACAGTTAACATATAGATGAACTGACACAGCCACAAGAGATGCAATGTTAACTTTGTGTGAGAAACAACCAATCAACAGACTGTATTTTCTACTAACATTAACCTACAATAATGTACATCAAAATCTATAAATATGTGTTGATTTTCCGTAATAAACGATCTGTTGCCTGGCCCTTGTCTTCTGTTGTTACAGTAGTACTAGTATGCGCATCGGAGGTTGAATCATAGAATGCTCACCAACTACGCGTGTGGTTGGTCAACAGTTCTAAACCTCTCCTAGTCAGTTAGACGTTAGTAATACGGGGGAAGAGAGAAGGTTGAGCGTGAGATTAGCATGTGGTGGTGTGGTGCAGACAATGTGTTCCAACGGAATATTATTTTCACATATTCCCACAGTTCATTACTGCGTTTGCAACAGAATACTGTGTATATTTGAACATTCCACTTCATGTTATTTAAAGTAAACCAAAATCACAAAATGAATGATTGGCTATAGAATATTATTATCATTATTATTATTGTTTCCTTTAGTTCCTAGAAGAACATAGGGTTTCAGCCACACGTCTCCATTGAGTTCCGTTCTCCGCCAACATTTTCACCTGACTCCACATCTGCTCACTTGCTTTCATATCCTCTTAACACCACCTCTTCCTCCATATCACTCTCGCACTGACCACCAACTCGCCGATTTCTATCCGGCCTCCACTAGAGCGATGGACTGGCGTGTGATGTCATTCACTTGATGGTTTTCTCAGAGTATGGCCAATCCACCTTCATTTCTTCCTGCATACTTGTTGTACAATCCGTTCCTGCTCTGTTGTTTCGCCCATTGCCAGGGATCCCTGTTGCTGATCTTTCCTGGCTAACCATCTGATCTTGAGTATTATTGAGCGAAGACAGCAGTTGATGAAAGTCTATAGTTTGTTCGAAGTGCCCATCGTAACGCGCCGAGTCTCTGGTCCATAAAGTAGCAGTCACTTCACATTCGAGTTGAAAATCCCGATCTTATTTTCATTTTCATGCTGAGTGCTGTTGATCTCCACACAGACTTGAGAGTAATGGAAGATTGTTTGCCTTGATTTCCCAATCCTCGCTGCTTTGATATCCTCATCAGTTCTGTCCGTTTGTAGTTGAAACGATGCTTCCCAGGTAGGTAAGTAAAGGAGGTTGCTTATTTCAGATTTATGCTATTTATGCTGGCTGACTGTTGTCTGTTGTTGTGATTGCTGTTGCTGTTGGTCAGGAATCTCCATCACCTTTGTTTTCTCTATGTTCGCCTGAAGTCCTATTTTCTCTGGATGCTTCATCTGCCAACTTGTTGCTCTCCGGTTGAATATTTTCCGTTTGTGGGAAATCTGACATTTCATCGGCGAATTCCAGATCCTTCAAGGTTTTTGTGTACGTTCATTTTATGCCTGTTCCCTTGTTGCGCGGCCAGCTGTCTGTCGAATTATCCAGTCTACCGCAATCAGGAAAAAACATTGGAGATAGTAGGCAGTCTTGTCTTACTCCCGTCTTCACTTCGAATGATTCCGACAGTTGTGGATTACTTGGTTAGAGCATATATATAGCGGTTTGATCACTTGAAAATATACCTTGGCCTCCATGTCTTGCCTTCTGATGTTACAAGTGACCCATTTCACAAAGCCAACGCCAACTCTAATGAAACTTCAGAAACTCGAAACGATATACCCCACTCAGAAGTCAGGAGAATGGATAAGATTGTCATCATCAATATGACAGTTATTATTATTTACTTATCATTTCATCATCATAACGTCATTTGTACCAACAGTAAGTCAGATACACACCTGAAAATTATGCAGTAAACAAGATTAGAATTTCCAGTGCATAACTTTCCATCTTTGGAATCTTGATTTCATAATCAGTATTGTACAAATTAATAATTTACTATCATCGAAATTGGTTGGGTACAGAAAACTTATATATCCAGGTAAATAGATTAAATATGGTAAGCAAAGTTTAAATTAGTAATGAAACTGGTAGAGAGTATTTAGTTATTCAAACAAATATAAGGATTATTTTGGTTGGTAGTTACTACCAGTGGAATCCAGAATGTGCATTTCATCCTGTTCGAAACTCGTCATCTACAAGTACCTGTGTCGTGGCTGTCTACTAACTTTGACTAGACGTTTCTATAACTAATTAATTTACCTGTATTATACTTTTACAGAATATGATTTTATGATTGTTTAGAGAGCACTTACCACTGTGTCATAGAACATAGGTTTTTGATTGCCTATAAATACATTGCACGGTTAAATACCGATTGTTTCTGCTCACATAGTTTAGGAACCCAACTCTGTTACTAATACAATTTCCTAAGTCTTCACTTGTGCCTTTTTGATATAATGTTGTCGTTATTCGGTTAGACATAGCGCGTGGTACTTTAGGGATCGTGAAGATTTAGTTCGATTCTAGTATACAGATTAGAGTTCGATCCTAGTATGCAACACCTGCATCCTTAGTAAGAGTGAAACGGTGGATGAAGGGTCTAAGTCTTAGTAGGAACACTCACTGAGGATGCAGGTACATCCAGATGAAGAGTACCAAATAGGAAAAACTGTGCATTCTGGATTCTAGTAGTAGTCAGTACCAACCGAAGTAACTGCACGTTAATCTCCAGACACCAAAAGAGCGTCCGCACTAGGAGCCGACTAATCAAGGTTACCCAGAATTTCGGTCCAACATAATTAATCCGAAAACATATAAAAGTGTCTTAACAGGCAAACAATTTATTCTTTTTTTTGATATCAACTACTTTTTCAAGTATTTGTTTTGTGGAGCTTTTGTTTGATTAGTTGGAGGATTTCGAACCACAGTGGGCGCGTACTTCGGAAGAGTCCCGAACTAGGACGGAACGAATGTTCAGTACTCCCAGGTTTTCCGTGGTTCTGTAAGTAATGTCAGCTCATGATGGAATCCTCCAACCAAATATTTTTGTTTAATTGTTCAACACTTCCTCTATGCAGCAATTATTGTTATTATATGTATTCTCTGAAAGCATTAGAATGCATAGTGTGAGTGAGAGAAATATGTATAAGCTAATGGCTTTTAGTAGGCAGGTAATATAGAAAGATGCTGTCATTAATATTATTATTCTCTTGGGTTCCGATTGGAATATAGGGCTTCACCAACACATCTCCACTTTGTTCTATTTTCTGCTGTCCTCTTCAGCTAGCTCCACGACTGTCCATAATCTTTCATCTTCTCCTCGCCACACGATCTCCCCCATGTCACCCTCTCACTGACGACCCACTAGTCGATTCCCATTCTGATTCAACTCAAGCTGTGGCCTGTATTGCTTATGATGTCATTCGTTAGCCTCCTCAACGTATGCTCAGTCCATTTCCATTTTCTCCTACATATTTGGTGAACAATCAGCTGTCGGTTGTTTTGTTCCCAGCCAAAGTTTCTTTCCTGATATTAATTCTTTCTGGCTGGCCGGCTGATCATTTGATCTTCTGTATGGAGCCAGCAAAGGCAGCTGTTGTCATTAGAAATCCACTAATATCTCATTCTTTATCCTCCTTAAAATATACATCAGTCATATTTAAGAAATCAGCACCACTGATAACTACGACATTAAATAACTAATATATCAGTAATAATTAAAATCGATCTTTCTTCTCTTTCGAGCAGCTGCAATCTTCAGATTATGGGATATTTCGTGGATTTCATCACAAACCAACCTCAGTTAGAGAGATTATTGGAAACTAGGTAGTACTGGACAGCCATGTCGTCCTAGTTTGGATGCACCCAAGACTGCACCAGGAGTCGGACTCGAGACCTATGAGTTACGAGACTAAGCTCTCTGGTCATTCAGCCACTTGGGTAAGAACTGAATGACTCGTCAATTCTAACTTCTTTCAACTTGTGATATATTTATATATGTTTAGTGACTTCGATAAGCATCTAATTCATAACGTCATGGGGGACTCCAACGGTCACGGTTTCATATTACAGCTTCAGAACATCCATCCAGTAGCCATCAGTGAGCTGGTGACTGACAATAAGATTAGAAGATCTGTGAGGATTTTGGACTAATTTTAATTTTAATCCTTAGAATTAGTTACAAACAGCATATCACAAGATCAAAAAGTTAGAATTCACGGGTCATTGGACTCCAGCCGAAGTAGCTGAATAGCTGACGAGCTTGACGTCGTAACCTGAAGGTTCTAAGTTTGATTCTCAGTTGGGTGGCGAGTGGGTACTGTTGAAGTGTCCCAAAATAGTGCAAGACACAATCTTATCGAATCTTCGTTGACTAAATAATTTGTTAACTGGAAGGGAGTAATCGTTTATGTCTCCACGTTTGTTTAACCAGGTTAACTTCAACACCTACTTTGTCATTTTGTCGGTGATAGAATCAACCATGTGAGTTTCGTGCTACGTGAGACTCATTGGTCAGATGTGCATAATGGCGTTCCCAACACCCATCATTTCAAACTCCAAGTCGTTATTCATTTGACATTTGCGTTATGACAGTGATCCCAGTCGTTCTCGTGGCCTATTGGCCACAGTGGGTAACTCTTCGGCGTTTGAAACAGTGTGTACTGATTGGGTTTGAGTTATAATGGGAATTCCACTACCCTAACATCAAACCAATGAGTTACACACAGGACGAAGTGTGCGCCCTAGATTCCACTGATAGTGGCCACAAAGCAGATAACATTATATCTATCAAAAAGCATTGCTGAGGTGTCCGTACTGTTGTGGTGAGAGCTGTCTGCAAGCCAAAATTACAGACAACAATTTATGTCAATGTTTACGTCCCTAATAGTGGTCATGAGAAAAAACAAGGACAAAGCTTAACCTTGAGGAACTCACCAACCAATCACAGAAGACTTAACAAGTGCAAATATGATTCGCAGATATATGGCCTGGCTTTCTAAGAGACGGCCACAAAGAGATGACAGAATAACCTTCAGCATAAAAACAACCAATAAGAGGACGTTGCTTCTCTGCTAACAATCAACCTAATAATAATTTACATAAAAATTTAAAAATACCTCTTGATTTCTCAATAAACGATCTGTTGCCTGGTCTTTGTCTTCTGTCGTTGCACTAGGAATTGATATATCGACAGAGACAGAGCACTTCTGTCGCTTATAATCCATCAGTACGGAATTTCAAACTACATCAACTAACTCTATCAGTTCAAAAAGTGTCTGAGCTCTTTTTTTTGAAGGCGTTTTACATCATGAGCTTATAGAAATTGTAAAATATTGAAAAAAAAAATCGAATCACATAAAACACGTATTCTCTTCTGATTTCCTTCGTGTCAATGAATACATAATTAATTCACTTACTTACCTTAAGCTTTTCATAAGCTCTATGATATCTTGCATAGTTCAGCTCTAAATGATTTTCAAGCATTTTGTCATCAGTCTGTTGTGGATATCTTCGATAATTATCTAATTGCTAATTTCACAATTATCAAACACTGTCTAATTATCGCTAACAACCTTTTGTATACGATCCAAATGCGTCTTTACTAATTCATCAAGCATAATTGTGTATTTCAAGTAATAAGTGAAACATTGAACAAACAAAAAATAAAATGAAACTATGGTTTCGGTAAGTAAAATGGCCTTGTAGTCTGAAGAAGTGTTGGGTGACCTGAAATTGCACACATAACTTTGGACTATTTCCATTGGAATACACGTGATTTAAATCGAATTTAATTGGTTGAATATACGAGTGAAAAAACCTTATTCTGATTTCTTCTAGTGAAAGCACTTTTGTTTTATTGATTCTGTCCTGCCTTTATATTAGTAAATTGTTGATTATTATCAGTGCAGTTCCTCACTTTGTTCAGAAGAATTCAATCTAGTTTCGTCTGAATGAATTGAGTAGTATAATTATGTAGTTCATTATTTTCCACAAAGAAGTCATATAAGTATTTGGTGATCCATTATTTTCAAGAGCAGGCATTTGATTTGTTTCAAGTTTCAGGATGGATTGGTGTCATTTACAGAACTATTGAAAACTAGAGAGAGTGCTGT
>OX235274.1:109574022-109643244 GCA_944472155.2 Trichobilharzia szidati | reverse complement strand
CGATTGATTATGAGCAATAAATTGTGCTCGAAACGTCATCAGTAAATATTACTGTATAACACTGTGAGACTCTATCAAAATAAAATTTACCCATAATGGAATTACACTCTACCACAGTGCCCAAGTTTTATTCTTATATCAACACCTGAAGCAAGATTTCCTCCGAACCCAGGTCGTTTTGTGTATAATTTTTTGGATGTAGTCCTTAGTGAAGTGGACCTTCAGGTTTATCGCATGGCCCTAAATTTTGGGATAGCCATGTTAAAATTAATCAAATGGATGCATAAATTCAGTTTGAAAGTCTCTACACTCAAACGGAAGGCCTAACACCCTCATCAACTGAAGATGTTGAAAGACTTAAATCAACTCTGGTAGATTGTTGCTATTATTAGATGAATAATAAACGCAATTCGGATGGTATTTTGACCAAAAACATAGAGAAGCTCTAGATATTCTCCCTAAAAATGATAACATAATAATAACAAGACCTAATAAGGGCTCAGGAGTGGTTATCATGAACAAAGAGGATTACTTCGAGAAGATGAATACGATTCTTAATGATAATGCAATTGAAAAGATAGAGAAACAGTTAGCGTAAGCATTGAGAAGACT
Organism: Trichobilharzia szidati; assembly: GCA_944472155.2. Classification (NCBI taxonomy): domain Eukaryota; kingdom Metazoa; phylum Platyhelminthes; class Trematoda; order Strigeidida; family Schistosomatidae; genus Trichobilharzia; species Trichobilharzia szidati. The sequence goes on along the minus strand of OX235274.1, from coordinate 109,642,632 downwards.
GAAACAACAAGACTCTATCTCACAAAGTCAGTATACATCACTTAAACCCACTGGGACGTTCACACCAAGATTATATGGCTTGCCTAAAGTGCTCAAAAATGGTGTACCACTTCGACCAATGAACTATAATTGTTGAAATAGTTCTAACTTGCAGAATATCAATTTTAAAAGTTTAGCTTTATACTTGTCTAAGCTGTTAAACACCAAGGGCAACCACTAAATGATAAGCAATCATCATATGAAGAGATGTAAGATGTCAAATGTGAACAAATTATGTTTAAGTGCTTTCGTTTCATCACTTGTCCACATCGGGTGCCTTATTTCTGTGTGATTAATACTATCAGCTTTGTAGCGCCGAAACATTAGAGAACTTGGTAACAATGTAAAGATATAGACAAAATACGCAATTTGCACATGTCTTCAGCATTGAACTTCTTTGTCTTCCTCTCGTGTTTCCTATGTTGTTTCACAATAAATCGTTCATTTCCTTTCATCTTCATTAAATCCATCTCTCCGCTTTTCGAAATTCTTCAAGATGGTTTACAGATTTTCATCTGTATCTATATACTACTTATAAATACTGTCAGTAGCATTCACTACCACCTTAGTTGATTGATTTTAAAAATGTGATCGTTTACAGGTTGATCACAACTTAAACCTGTTTTTTTCATGTATGTGATTCTGACTAGTCTTTCACTGGGTCAGACTTATCATTATGAATAAATAACTACAAATGATACTTGTTTGATAAAAAGTGACTTTCATGGGTTAGTAGCCTAGACATCAGTGTGCATTGGTTTTCAGAGCTGATGGTTGCCAGGCACGGTGTTAATGCCTTTACCTTTCGGGACATAAGTAAAGCTAAATAAAGATATACATGAATAGAAAAGAAACACCTTGGTTTTCCCTATCTGTTGTCAAAATCAAACTTGCTTTTATCGGTGTGTATACAAATAACAATGAAACTTCGGGTTTCTAATACTTCTGTGGTGAGAGCTGTCTGCAAGCCGAAATTGTAGACAACAATTTACGTCACTGTTACGTCCCAAATTGTGGTCATGAGAGAAAACAAGAACAAAGCTTAACGTTGAGTAACTCACCAACCAATCACAACTGACTTAAAATGTGCAAATACGATTTGCAGATTTTTGGCTTAACTTTCTGAGAAACGGTCACAAGCAGTACAGAATAGCCTTCAACAAGAAAACAACCAATCAGAAGACATTGCTTCTCCACTAACAATAACGCTAATAGTAATGCACGTAAAAATCTATTAATATCTGTTGATTTTCTCAATAAACGATTTGTTGCCTGGCCCGTGTCTTCTGCCGTTACATTTGGTGTCGCTGCCTGCCGACAGATGGAAAGCCTATGCTCTGAAGTGTTTGATTGAGACATATGGACCTTCGGCCAAGACTTCAAGGCTGTTACTTGAAACAGTGCTGGGAGGTCGGGCAAAGGCAGCATATGAAAGTCTAAGGCGAAACACCGACGAATGCCTCCAGGGTCATGTAAACAGCTTCCAAAGTGAGAAGAACCACACAAAGTCACTGTGAGACGGGGTCACGTATATACTATCAGAACTGAAAACAAAGAGGAGAGGGTGAACGTCAGCGAGCTCCGGAATTCCAGAACAGCAAGACAAGCTAACAAAGCTGCCAGCACCAAGAAGATCTAACCGACTTCAGCCAAAAGTTTTTGACGGGGGAACGAGTGTGGTGATGTGATACAGACAATGTGTTCCAGTGGAATGTTATTCTCACAGTTCAATACTCAATAGGTACCAGAATACTACGTATCTGAACATTCTATTTCACGCCGTTTAATGTAAACCGAAATGGCACGCTCAGTGTTTGGTTAAAGGATATAAACTGTATATATATAAACTTATATATATATATAAACAGTGGTTTGATTAATGAAAAATATACCTTGGCTTCCGTGTCTTGCCTTCTGATATTACACTACTACTATTACTATTACTAACCTTTGGAAAATGTTTTCAGTAATGCAGACTGCCATAATACATTTTGCTGCTGTAGCTGTTGAAGCATCATAAATTTCATGAAGTTATCCATATCACTTTTTGGATCTAAAGAACAGAATATATTCCAGCAAAGTAGGAAAAAAGTGTTGTAGCAATATTATTTATGAATGGAAATAATTTGCTGTGTGCTACTGTCGCGCAGTATTTAACACGGTTCACATGGAATCGCGTAAAACTGACAGGTAGACATCTCTTCATTGGACTAAGATATTTGTGATTCAGAGAACTGATCTTATTGTTGTAGCGTCATTATGATTCATTTTGAAAGGATGCACATTAGTCCCAATCCTGTTTAATTTTTGTACTAGCATTCATCAAAAATGATTGAGAAGATATGTAGGTCAGGTAGATGTTACTGATGCGGTTGTGTTCTGCCAGCTGGATGGCTTAACCAAAGCCATCTTTGAAGATATTGTCTAAGAAGACAATGAAAGCTTTGCATTAAATCAACCATCTCAGAGAACACAACTAAATCAAAATCATCCACATGAGCTACAAATCTTCGCCATTATTTTGAAAGCTTGACAATAAAGACATAGTGCTGAGACAGCACAAATACGACTTAAATAACTAACCTCTTAAACTAAAGATTTATAGTTCTTGAACAGTATTATTTGTTAAGCAGTCTACTGTACACAATTGTAGTTTATGTAATATGTGCAGTAGTAGTGATAGGTTTAGTCACGAGCTCACATCAGTCAGCGAACCAGCGGGAAACCAGAAAGTACTGGTCAGCTACCTCTTCCTACTTTGGGACTCTTCATCAGCATGAACCCACCGGGGTTCAAACCCAAGACTTTCTGGCAACAGGGTGCGTTCGCAGACCATTCAGCCACCGGGACCCGATTCATTGGCTCGTGAATTCCAATTTCTGCTCACCAGTGACTGGCTGTATACAGAAAGTTACCTGGAGTTCCAGTGAGAAGTCGTAACAAGCGGGAACAACTGAGTTCGGTAAGAGAACAGTTACTAGCTTATGACACCAGCTGGTGGATACGCTACATGTCGCAAATTGGCGGAAGTTAGATCTCCAGGCTGCTGAATTGGGGCTCAGTTTCTGAATGGTCTACGAGCACCCCTTGTTCTGGACGCAAGCCGCAGTAAATGAGTACTCCTAAGGGATCCCGAACTAGGACGAAACAACTGCTTTATGTGTACGCTCAAGGATTGATTGTTTTTCTACTGGTTTATTTTTCTAATTTCATGGTTTAAATCAGATTCTTGACCTGTTTCAGTTCTTTTCAAATTATACCCATTTTTATTTTGTTTTCGGCCATTCGTATTTGCAGTCACTATTGTTTGTGTACATCCATACCATCTAAAAACTTCTTAGAAAAACTATTTTGAGAAAGCTGTGAATTCAAACTTATTTTATACTAGCTATCGTGATGTCTTATAGTAACTCGTTGACTTGTCCGTAGTATCACACATGTACTTGTACTTAGTTTATGAATGCATACTGTATTTATTTTTATGAAAAAACGTTTAGTTATCTTTGACTAACTTTCAGAAGTCATTTGAGTAGATTGTTTATCTGAATCCAAAGGTTGTTTCAATGCCTTCATTTAAAAGAAAAGAGCAGAATAAAAGAAAATAAGAAAATATTGAATTAATCAAAAGTAAATCCATAGCTATTTCAAAAAATTAGTAGATTTGCACATTATACTGATGATTTTTATGTAATAAGCGTATTAAATTTCAGTTTGGAGCAATAGAGTTACAAACAAATATATATATAATCATAATTCCCTTGGGTTCCTAACAGAACATAGAGCTTCAACAGCTTGTCTCCATTTCGTCCCGTTCTCTGCAGCTCTCTTCAACCGGCCCCATCACTTCCTGTAAGCTTTCACCTCCTCCTCACACTATGTCCTCCATATCACCCTAGGACGCCCAACTCGTCATTTCCCATTGGGAACCCACTCGAAGAACTTCCAAAACATGCGATGTCACCCAGTGGTCTCCTCACCTTGTGTCAAATCCCTCTCCAGTGTTGAGCAACATGAACTTGGTTGGTTCGCTTCCAGAAGCTCTTTGTTGCCAATCCTTTCTGATCATTTGATCTTTAGTAAGAAGCAGAGACAGGTTTTAACAAAGGTCTTCAGCCTGTTGGAAACGCTTTTCGTAACATGCAGTGCAAGTTTCTAACGCATAGAGAAGAACCGATTCAACACTGGTGTTGAAAATCCCAATTTTCTTTCTTACGCTGACTACAGCAAGCTTTCGAACTGATTCTAGAGTGATGAAGGTCTGTCCTGCCTTTCCGATTCTGGTTTTGATATCCTCATTCGTGTCGCCCGCCTGCAGTTGAAACGATGCTGTATAGACAAGTGAAAGAAGTGACCTCTTTCAAGTTTCTTTCTTTGATGGTGACTGGTTCTTGCTGCTGTCAGTTAGGTATCTTTATCACCTTCGTCCTTTTTATATTGACCTGAAGTCCTGTCTTTGCTTCTTCTCCTACCAACTTGTTAGCTTTCACCTGTAGATCTTCAACTTTATGTGATATTATATTTAAATCATCGCTGAAGTCCGGATCTTCTAGAATCTTCTTATTGGTGAAGCCCATTCATGTCCTCTGGCTTCGTGCAATCTGTCGCATAAGTCAGCTCACCAGAGTCAGAAATATCATAGGTGAGAGTTGGCAGCCTTGTCTTACTCTTGTCTTTAGGATGCATACTTATGGCCATAAAATAAGATATATATTGTACGTCCGTTTTTGGGAAGTTTTTATGATCATCCGCATTTGAAATATTATATGTCGTACGTTATGGGAAATATCATTTTTCTTTATTAATATAATAAGCTAAGGAAGGATTGTTCCGGTTTGCACACGACGTCCTTAATAAAGTGTCTGAATATACTGAATCTGCATGACAGTAAATATCTTTTAATCCTGTATCATTAGGCTATTAGTGGCTGATGTCTTAGAATTCATCCATATACATTATCCCTATTCATATCCACTACGTGGGTGAACATTCAGTGCATAGAACCTCTTCACTTCTTCCCAGAAGAAAAAATGTGTTCTACAGTATTTCTCTTCTCCCTGAAAAGTACTAACACCCAGCATATTTTAGAAGCTTGGCATTCCAGTGAATCACCAATGAATAGACACATCGAAAATGACAAAATTTATCCACCGATAAGAAAGAAACCTCACACACAAAGGGTCAAAGTTCAAGTCAAAGAAACAATGAGTGACAATATAAGTAGCCTAGAAGGTGGGAAAACGCACAAAATCAACCAATCATGTCCGAGGTCACCGGTAGAGATGATTGATAAACTCGTGGAGAAATCTAAAGGCTCACTTCAAATTAAAGTATACGCTGAAGATGTCACCTAGTAGGGCGATGAAAGCTTCGCAAATTAACTATCCAGCTCAGAGAACACAACCACATCAAGAAAGAAATAAGGCACTCAAGAAGATCACGATTTCCACTGTATAGCGTTTCACTTTCGAAATTTTGGTTTCATAATAAGGAGACTAGCAATCAATATTGTACAAATTAATAATTTATTATCACGGAAATCGGTTGGGTACAAAAACCTTATATACCCATGTAAATAGATTGAATATGGTAAGCAAAGTGTAAATTAGTAATGAAACTGGTAGACAGTATCTAGTTTTCCCTGTAAAAAGGTATATAGCGTTAACAAGTTATTCGAACAAATATATAAAGGTTATTCTCACTGGTATTTACTACCAGTGGAATATAGAATGCGAATTTCGTCTTGTTTGAGACTCGTCATCTAGGAGTACCTGTGTCTTGGCCATCTACTAACTCTGATAAGATGTTTCTAAAACTAATTCATTTACTTGTATTATACTTTTAAAGAATCTGATTCTACGTTTGCTTAGAGAATGTTTACCACTGTGTAACTGAACATGGGTTTTTGATTGTCTATGTGATTGTTTTGGTTCGTTGTAGTTTACGAATTCAGATTATAGGATTTGTAAAAACTTGGATTAATTTAATTTTACTTGTAGATTTCGTCACTATCCAACATGAATTAGAGAGATCCTTGAAAACTAGGGAACACTGGACAGCCGTTTCAGAACTGGGCACCCAAGACTCCACGAGGAGTCGGACCCGGGACCTATGAGTTACGAGACCAAGCTGTCTGATCAATCAGCCACTTCAGCCAGAACTCAATGATTCGTCAATTTTAACTTCTGTCAACTTGTGATATAGCGCTACCCTTAAGCAGTGACTTAGATACGCATCTACTTCATCTTGGCATGGTGGACTACACTGGTCACGGTTTCTCATTACAGCTTCAAAGCGTCCATCCAGTAGCCATCAGTGAGCTGGTGATTGACAATAAGATTAGAGGATTTGTGAGGATTTTGGACTAATTTTAATCCTTGGATTTAGTTACGATGAGCATATCGCAAGTTCAAAAAGTTAGAATTCACGAGTCACTGGATTCCAGCCCAGGTAGCTGAATGGTGGACGAGCTCGTAACCTAAAGGTTCTGAGTTCGATTCTCAGTGGGGTGGTGGCTGACGAAAAGTCCCAAAATAGTGCGAGACACAATCTTAACGAATCTTTGTTGGCTAAATTATTTGTTTACTGAAAGGAAGTAATCGTTTGCGTTCCCATGTTTGCCTAACCAGGTTAACTTCAACACCTACTTTGTCATTTTGTTAGTGATGGAATCCAGGATGCGAGTTTCGTCCCATGTGGATGTGAATGGTGGTGTTCATATCAAGACTAGAAACCAGCACCCAATATTTCAAACTCCAAAGCATTATCTAATTGACCATTGTGTTATGGCAGTGACCCCAGTAGATCACGCCTTGGGGTTTGAAACAATGGGTGGTGATTGGGTTTGACTGATAATGAGAAATCCATAACCCTTGCATCAGACGGAAGAGTCCCACACAGGAAAAAATGCGCATTCTGGACTCCACTGATAGTGGCCACAAAACAGATAGCAACACATTCATCAAATAGCACTGCTGAAGTGTCCTAACTAGGAACTGATATATCGACAGAGACAGAGAATTTCTGTTGCCTATAATCCATCAGCACGAAATTCCATATTACTTCAACTAACCTTGTCAGTTCAAAAAGTGTCTGAGCTTTTATTTTTGAAGGCGTTTTACATCATGAGCTTATAAAAATTGTAAAATATTGAAAAAAAATCGAGTCACATAAAACACGTATTCTCTTCTGATAAAAGAGAGGAAAAGTAATATGCTTCTGACAAGCAGTTATCTAAATATCTTTGGTATTTATGTGGAGTCTGTAACAACACGATTGTACATTTTTTGTTAGAAACATTGTACATAACTTTTATTTAAAACGGTTCATGTTGAAATATAAATGATGTGGAGTACAATCTAAAATACCGTGTGCTGCCCACCGCTTCATATTCTCAATGGTCTATACTGTCTACTTGCTTCACTTAAAACCGTGTTGTATACTTGGGGTTTTTGCAGGAACCTCTTATCCTCATTCGAAGACTATTCTACAACCGGTGCACAGCTTCTACCAGTAGACACGACTCCAGCAGTGAACACTATTGTGGATTATATTAATAATTTGTATCAGTGGACTTTAACTGTATATCTAAGTAACCGTTTAATCAACATAACTCATTACTGTATTTTCTATAATATACTGTTACACTATCATCGCATTAACTTGGATTTTTATTCAAATACTTGTTCTGTTACTGAGATGTGCTAGAAAGCCGCCTACATTTAGCTACCTACAATATACACAGATAGGAAATATGCTTTTCAAGGGGTTTAGTAAAGTCTTATAACTAAGCCATATATACTCTACCCTTCGTCTCAATGAATACAACAGTTAATCTACTTACTTACCTTAAGCTTTTCATAAGCTCTATGATATCTTGCATAGTTCAGCTCCAAATGATTTTCAAGCATTTTGTCATCAGTCTGTTGTGGATATCTTCGATAATTATCTAATTGCTAATTTCACAATTATAAACCACTGTCTAATTATCTCTAACAACCTTTTGTATACGATCCAAATGCGTCTTTACTAATTCATCAAGCATAATTGTGTATTTCAAGTAATAAGTGAAACATTGAACAAACAAAAAATAAAATGAAACTATGGTTTCGGTAAATACAATGACCTTGTAGTATGAAAAAGTGTTGAATGACCTGAAACACGTACTTAACTTTGAACTATTTCCATTGGAATACACGTGATTCAATTGAATTTAATTGGCTGAATATACGAGTCAATAAACCTCATTCTGATTTCTTCTAGTGATAGCACTTTTGTTTTATTGATTCTGTCCTGCCTTTAAATTAGTCAATTGTTGATTATGATTAGTGGAGTTTTTGACTTTGCTCAGAAGAGTTTAATCTAGTTTCGTCTGGATGAATTGAGTACTCTAGTTATGTGGTTAATTGATTTCCACAAAGAAGTTATATAAGTATTTGGTGATCCATTATTTTCAAGAGCAGCCATTTGATTTGTTTCCAGTTCCATCATGGATTGGTGTCATTTACAGAACTACTGAAAACTAGAAATTGCTCGACAACTGTTTCGTCCTAGTTTGGGAGTCTTCATCAATGTACACCTAATTTAAATAAATCAAATCAGTACAAACTAACTCTTGAAAATTAATCTAAGGCTCGATAGTGGTTCGTTTCAGGAAGAAGTTGCCCTGAGGTCTAGTGAGAAGTCGTCACCAGGGAGGTCTACCAGGTCGGACGTGAGGACATATACTCGCCAATGACATCGGCTGATGGTCACGCTAAAAATCACATATTGGTAGAATCTGGAATCCATGAGCTATCGGACAGGGTTTTATTGGCTGAGTGATCTACCAACTTGCCTTGTAACCGATAGGTCCTGGGTTCGATGTCCAGTGGGCGAGTGCGGTCAAAGAGTCACAAAATAGGACGAAACGGCTGTCCAGTACTCCCTGCTTGTTAACGATCCTCTAATCAACATCAGTCCATGATCAAACTTTATCCATTATTTCCAGTGAAAACAATAAGTCCTGCACTTCTGTCTGTAACCATCAGTTTGGTTTCGGTTTTATTTTTTATGCACTGTAAATGAAATTTTCTATTCACACTAATCTGTATATTCTGTGTTGAGTATGAAGCTAAGATTTCACTCCAGGGAGCATAGATGAACTATTTCCTTTTGAATGAGACTCTTCAATAGCAAACAGAGATAGCCTCATTATTGGTTGAACTCAGAAGCTTCAAGTTATGAAGCGAGCCGGTTGACCATTCAGTCAAGCACGAGGGAACAAATTTCGTGTCTTGGCTGACACACCTATACTTCTTTTAAGCGGCATTAAGTCTATAAAAAATGCGGAGGTTCAGTGTGGAGCTAATAACCCTACTGCATATAAAAGAAATACCGCCACTTTCTAAACTTCAAAGTTGAAACCCTATGGTCCACTTCCCTTCATATTTCTTAAGCTTATCTTCCTTCAAGTAAGAAGTGACTTTCATGACTTAGTGGTCTATAGAACAACGCTTAAGCGTTTGAAACGAGGGTTAATAAGTCTGAATATCAGTAGGAATATCACCATTCACAGGGGATGCAGGTATATCTAATCAGGGAGTCGTAAAAGGCTCATCCTAGATTTCATTAATAGCTACCACCAATCGAATCTTGGAAAATACTCACCAAGACGTGAGGGAGAAATTCAGCAGCGACATTATGCCGGAGATTTCATTCTCATTGGCTGTACTATGATCATTTATATACCCAACTTAGCACAGTTACAATCAATGTTTACATCAAAATCTGCTTTATACAACAGGAGTGAATCATTACTGCTTTCAGAAAGTTAAAATGCTACATAAACGATACGAATGAAGACCTACTAGAGAATTAAGTGAATTTACGAATGCTGTGAAATTAAACCGATTTCTGCTGAAACAATGAACGAAGTCGCAAATATGATTTCTTAGGAAACAGCATGCTACTTCTTGATATATCAGATAGTAGAACAAACACTGAATTACGCTTCAGATGTTTTACAATTTCTATTTTAGGAGTAGTTGAGCTTCAGGACTTCACAGTCAAGGTAACATTTTAAACCAGGAAACACTGAATATCTTCCCCGTCCTAGTTGTATACACTTCAGCGATGAACCTGCATAGCTCCACAAAGGACTGTGTAGTCAGTCACTAAGAGGCTGGGGTGGAAACACGTAATGATTTTAGTCAGTGGATTAAAACCCAGTCAGTCATGATAATGAAATTCGGAACCATCCATTTTAGATTTTTCAAACATACACCTTATATTCTAACTAACAATCCATTCTAGCTGTACACTTTAAAAGAATTTGTGATAATCTAAGCAGTCTACTGATGTTTAATCAGTGTAACAATTTAATCTACAAAGTGTTGCGTAATTTTAGAGTTAAAATTAGTATTTTAGTTTATTAACTTCTCTAATAATCTCTTCTTCCTGATTTCAAACTCCGGTTAGTAATACTTTTATTTCAAGCCATTTTTTAAATTCAATATTGAAGTCATTACATCACTTGTTGAGTTGACATTCACTTTCAATATGAAACATTATCGTTAGCGTGGACCTGCAACTTTCAGATTTTCAGGTCATGATCAAATTTAATTTAAAATCAGTCAAATCCTTACAAATCAACACTTGAAAACTAATCTAATGCTCATAGTGAACTGACTACAGGACAGATTCCCCAGAGTTTTAGTCAGAAGTCGTGACCACTCACGTCCACCAGTTCAGTTTGAAGAACATGTACAACCGCTGACGGGATTACCTGGCAGTTGCTCTACATATATTGTAAATTTTCAGAAGGTAAAATCCATTGGCCATCGGATCTCTTCTCCGTCGCTGAGTGGTCAGCTGGTTCCCCTAGGGACTGGGAGATCTTCGGTGAGATCATTATTACTATTATTATTATTCCCTTGGGTTCCTAGTGGAAAATAGGGCTTCAGCTGCACGTCTCCACTTGCTTCTGTCTTCTGCTATACTTTTCATCTGCATCCATGTTAGTCCATACTGTTTCAACTCCTCTTCACACGATCTCCTCCATGTCACCCTTGCACCGACGAACCACTCGCCGCTTCCCTTTCGGGTTCCACTCGAGGGCCTGACGCGCGATCTCACCCAGCGGCCTCCTCAGCGAGTGTCCAATCCATCTCCACTTTCTCCTGCATATTTGTTGGGCGACTAGTTCTTGTTTTGTTTGTTCCCGTGGTTTCTTGTTGGTGATCCTTTCCGGCCATCTGATCTTCAGTATAGAGCGAAGACAGTTGTTGATAATGGTCTGCAACAGGCTGCTGGAAATATTCTTTGTGACCCGCCAAGTTTCTGATCCGTATAGCAAAACTGACTTGACGTTTGTATTGAAAATCCGAAATTTGTTGTTGATGCTGAGTGACGAAGATTTCCAGATTGGTGTTCAGGTTGATGAATGTGTTTCTCGCCTTCCCGATTCTCGATCTGACATCCTGGTCCATTCCTCCTGTAGTTGAGACAGTGCTCACTAGACAAGTGAATGAAGTGACCTCTTTCAAATCCCTCCCGTTGATGGTGATTGGCGCTGAATGTTGCTGCTGCTGCTGTTGTTGCTGGTTGGTTATTTTCATAACCTCCGTCTTGTCTGTGTTCACCTGGAGTCCTGTCTTTGCTGCTTCTTTGACCAGTTTGTCGGTTTTCGCTTGTAAACCTTCGATTTTGTGTGACATCAAACATAAATCATCCACGCGCGAAATCCAGGTCTTCTAGGTTCTTCACGTCGGTCCAGGAAATCCCTGTCTTCTCGTTTCCCACTGTCTGGCGCATAATCCAGTCCACCACAGTTAGGAATATCATTGGTGATAATAAGCACCCTTGTCTGACTCCTGTGTTTACTCCAAACGCCTCGCTGAGTTTTCCGTTGTGGATCACGGAAAACAAAACAATTGTCTGGTACTTCATGGTTCTCAATGATTCTCTAAATGTTGTTGGTTCGTGGTGTAACTTAAAATCGATCAGATCTTTGCAAACCAACATTTGAAACCTACAATTATTTTCCCTAATCATGGGAAAAAAGTCATGGGAACAAAGTTTCCTATCAATAAATAGCACTTTAATTTGATTGTACACTAGTTAGTGTCTGGCTGCATCACTGGGTGACATGGATTCGAATCTCAGGAGCAATATGAGTCCCTTCACCGTTGCAGATTCGCCTTGCCAAAAAGCACGAAACATAGATCCTCAGGGTTTCCTACCTACTGTCTCTAACCATCTAATAACAAGTAACTTTTTACATAAGTATGACTATGAAACAGAAAGACGTGATAAGTCGATTCATCTCGATTGTTATCCTCATTTATCTTCCTCACATTAAACTCATTTTTCTCATCACTTTTTCTTCTCTCATATAACTTCATAATTCTTAAATAATGAACTCATGAGATCAATTTTTATCTGAAATAAACAAGAAAATAACTAGTTCGATTATCCCTCTTACTTCAGTGTTTATCTGTACATCATTTTACGTATTTATGCATTGCAATTGGTCGGTATAAGTGATTTTATTTATTTTGGAGACTTTTATTTAAATTCAAGTGAAAATGGAGAAAGTTGTTGAAGGTATGTAGTGCAGAGATTGCAAGCAATTGTATCTGAGGTCTGTCACTCACAGATATGAATTATTCCGTCACTTCTCTGAAGTTTCACAATATTTGTGTCAGTTAGTGACGCTCATTTCACATTTTCTTCGTATTAGCTACTATTATTCCTTTAGGTTCCGAGTAAAACATATGACTTCAGCAGCACCGCTCCATTTCACTCAGTTCTCCACTGTCGTTTTCACGTGGCTCCATAGACTTTGACTTCGTCCTCACACAATCTACTCCAGGTCACCCTTTGACTCTCAACTCTTCGCTTAGTGTTCAACTCGTGGGACTAACGGGTGATGTCACTCAACTGTCTCCGGAGTATATGTTCGACCCATCTCCACTTTTTTGCAGAATAGCTGTGTGATAGGTCCTTGGTTGGTTTATTATCAGAGTTCCTCATTGCCCATCTCTTCCGGTTACTTGATCTTCAGTATGGAGAGAAGGCACATGTCCATGAAATTCTGGAGTAGCTTGTTGGAAAAGTTTTTGGTGACGCTTGTCCCAAGTCCTTGAACTATACAGCATCACTGACTTGATATTAGTGTCGAAAATTAGGATGCTAAGTGCAGTATATTTCCATACTGATATCAGATTAATGAACGTCCGTCTTGATTTTCCAATCCTGACTGGTTTTGACATCCCCATTGATATAAGGATAGAACTTGAGCACTTACAGCCCCGGGAAGATGTGTTTATTGACGATAATTTGAAGATAGCGTGAAAGCAGATAATCACACCATGACGAGGCTGCCGATTTCTTGTCTCTTGAAAGTTGCCTTGACCGCCAAGTCCTACATTCCTCACGGATAAACAAATGGATCTTTGATGATGAAACAGCTGAGGTTGAACTGAATTGACCAGCTTCTTTGATAGCTTACAACTTAACAGAAGGATACTTTTGTTTGGATGGCTGTGGTTATTTGTAATCTTAGAGGTGGTGGTTCGAGCACCTTTTAGCCGGCGTCGGACGAGCGTATAAAACCTCATCTACATAATCTCTCGTCACATGGTTTACCTTCTGTCTCGTTTCTCTTAACCCACTTCATGACTCTATCATCTCATTTGAGCAGTGGTAGAGCAGTGATTTTATTCACTTCAAGGTGTGTGGCACATTGGTTTCGTGAGACCCTGAGAAAGGCTCTGCCATCGGCTCGCCTTGCTGTCCATGCGTGAGATGCATGATGACATAAGCTTTGGCCACGTTACCCAAATGCTCCGGACTTGTATCCAGCTTTGCGCCACAGCAAGATCAAAATCGTGCTGTGACTGTGCTAGATAATAACCAGACTGGGAGTACCTTGCTTTCTGCATCGTTAGGTTGCCTAATATGACCAGCTTTTAGTGCTTGCGGTTAAGAACATTTCACGGAGGTGTACTCAGTCTTTCAAAGTTCTCACTTCTGTCTGCAGCCTATCTGAGTCTTACAAACATATCAATGCTGTCTAAGCCTTTTCATCACCAATACAAAGAATAGCCCGGCAGTTTAGTCAGCCACGCATGAAACTGAGAAATATTAAAGGCAATAACGATCCTACAACAGGACGTTGGAGATGAGTTGTGACTGAAGGATCCGATACGACTGACTTTAGTATACAATTCAGTTTCACCAAGGTTATCAAAAACCATCAGAACTTTCCTTGCCTATTTTGTGAAGGAGATTGTAATGTTAAACAGCGTCAAGTGCCTTAAAATATTCAAGGAAGATCACATGAACTGGAGCATTCATATTCCAACATGATTTCCGTTTTTCATGGTAATATTAGGTTTGCTGCACTGGATCCACCTCTCCTGGAAAAAATGTGACGTTCCATGGAGCGCCTTTTCTTGTCAGATTTTATCCTGATATGTCTGTCAAAAAGTCTTTCAAATTGGGGATGATGCTGAGTGTCTACAGTTCATTCCTCTTTGTCATCCTCCACCCTTAAGGATACGAGAAAGGATGGTCCACCTCCACTCCTCAGGCAGATTTCTAAGTTCATGGGGTGTTGGAACAGGGTCCACAAGAGCATTCTGTGCACTGCTTCAGGACCCATGATCCAATATTGTTTCGGCGTGAGTACTTTCTTCAGTTGTTTCTCTAGGACCGTTGTGAAGATAATGTGGAACGAATCGGTTGCGGTTTCATTTAGCGACTCAGCAAAGCGACCTTTCTGACCTATAGTGGTAACGGTCTCATTACTACTTATTTGCCTGGCAAAGACCTAATTGAATGTTTCAGCCATTTCCATATCAGTGAGATAATGACCATCCGGACACATCTCATGTTCAGCAGGTTTTATTTTAAACATGAATCAGTAAAAGTTCTCATTGTTCCCAGTGAGTTTTCAGGCAAGATATGCTCAAGACAGAACACCGTCACAACTTACTAAGAAAGGTTCTGACTTCAATGTGCTTTATTAGCGAATGGTCACTAGTTGGGATGTAATGCAGTTTTTGAGGCTACGTTTGCTGTTTCCTCCTGCGTCTTCAATCAACTCGGCCTGTATGAACATGTGCAGCAGACTTCGATCGAAATTTCCTGAAAGAAACCCGATTTCCAGGTTAATGTGTGAAGTGTTAAGTTCTCCAGCAGTAATTATTTTATCTCAACACCTCATATTTCCATGTTGATGCTAAGTATTTACTGGTTTTCTTCTGCTCTTCATAATGGTGGTCGATAGATGGCACTCGAATGGTGCTCATCATGACTTAAGGTGAGGTGGGGCCATATATGGTTGTGGAGACCAGTGAGTGGTCGGTCCGTGCCTTTTATGCAACTCAATCGCTTACCGACGTATATGTCGACTTTTCTCCCTTCCTTCTGTTCTCTGTCCCACGTAAAAGGAACGTAATTGTTAAAATGGGCCAAATTTGTTTTTTGTAATGTTATCGCTTGGAGAAAAGATAAGGTCCGTAGTCTGGCTATTTCACCTTTCAACTACCTCACATCGCTATATCAGCATCTGATGACGAGTCCCACTACCTAACTTTGCTGCAATGCAGCTAGCATAGAGCAGACCGCAGCGTGAGAAGTGGACTTCCTAACTAGCTGGCCAATTCCGGTGGCATAGACCTGTTGCCGCTCTTGTGCCTCATCTTCTGTAGACACCTTGGTGACCATAGTTGTCATCGTAATTCAGGTTACGCGGATGTAGTGTAAATGAGGAATGTAGATGCGCTTGTACTTCAGTTTGTCTCTACCTTAAGTTTTAAGGTGTTCTACAACAACAAATATTCTCACTAACCTCATCTCCAGCTTCTTACCAGTGGTGGACCAACATAATCGACTACTTCGAGGAACTAAATTTAACAGCTAGTAAAAGTTGTGAATTGGCTGATGTGAGGTGAGTAAGGCAAGACAACTCAGAAACAGAAGTTGTCTTTGAGTCACTAGGAACTATCTAAGGGTATACACATCTCCACTGTTAGATATTGTGCGCGATTTTCTCACAAGAGATGTCTACTCCCAGTCTCCGGACGCTGTTTATAATCTCGGAGATGGAGAGGACCCATTCCGACGGCTAACCCGCCATTCGCTTCACTTACGTGCGAAGACCTCCTCGTAACCAGGACTTGAAGGAGTATAGGTTGTGAGCAGAACTTAGTGTTACCCATAGCGAAGATTATTGATCTTTGGGCACCTGGCCACCCCTGTACAATAAATATAACTTTACATGCCCCAGTCTGCCGCTCGAGGTAGCTCACTGATTTTAATTGGACAGTTTCTTTCTTTCCACCAGGCTGCTGCTGCACACTGGCACGCTCGACAGCATGAGGCAGCTTGACCCTTGGTTCTACTTTCTATCCTTGGACGTCCGCTCTATGACCGCTAACCTTGTCATGCCTCAGGATTCTATTATTTCCAGGTACATTACGAGAATCATACCTCCAGTGTCAGAGTCACCTACTACTAACATCACGATGTTTGTTGGACTTATACAAGTAGAACAGCTATCGTGAATGTTATCATCTCTCCTGTTTCCTGCTGGATATAAATTCCTAACCCAATGTGCTGGGCTATTTTGTTTGCGGTTTCTGGGTGGCGCTGACAATGCATCTAGTGTATTCTCTAGTTCTCAAGAGTGGTTTGAGGGAACAGGGTGAGCAAATGTTCCATAACCGGGGACATTGGTCATTTCATACAAATTGAAAATACGTTTGAGGCACGCCACTATCACATCAGCAATACAGTCACTAGTAAAGGAAACTGCACTTCGGATATGTCAGCTGTCGCCTTTTTTAAGGGCGCTTCTGAGGTCTTGAACTTTTTGATATAAGAATAGGACTTGTGCACTGTGGTACAGTATAATTCCATTATGGGTAAAATTTATTTTGAAAAGGTCTCACAGAGTTATACAGTAATATTTACTGATGACGTTTTGAGCACAATCCATTGCTCATTTCATATACAGTAAATATTACTGTATAGTACTGTGAGACTTCATGAAAATAAATCTCAGCAGGGCCACTGGAATAACCATAACTTAACTTTGGAAGTAGGCACAGAATGGTTTATTTCTGAATGGATGCATGTCAAATTCCTAACGTCATCCTCAGAAAAAGCAGTGTAGAGCTAGGTTATTCACCAGAATTATTAGCTACAGTATTCATCAGTGAACATTAGATGCTCACCATCACTGTTTTGGTCAGTTTGCTTAGCTGAAGGCTTACGGTCAAGCATCCGCGCCATTTGCCACGCCATCGTGTTACGTTCGTTCGTCCGTGAACTATCCCTAGCTAGTTAAGCAATCATCTCGTACTCTGATTTGGTCCCAAAATATAATTCGTAATTTGGTCGACCACTTCTGGTGTTTTACTTTGCCTTTGGTCTACGCGAAACGAATGCTATAGAAGTTGTGGGTATTAGACTTTGCGTAAGTATACTTCGTGCTATCTGTGAACGTCAGTACCCTCAGCCTCTAAAGCAGCTAAACTTAAACTAAAATTATCAGACAAGACTTGGCATAATAATTTTGTAAAGTGTTAGCCTTAGTCAAATTATCATTAGCCATATTTAGCGAGCGAAAATTAAGTTATAAAATGGGGAGCTGCCCAGTTTTCCTATTTATTATTTTAACTTGCTGGGAAAATATTCAGGAACACACTCGTGAGTTTCTGATCAGCAATGATTTAAATGTACTTCTAGGCCAATGAAGCATCTCCTCGAAATGATGTCCTGTCTCACAGTATTTTTGACAGAAATACTGCAACTCACCAGAAATACAGAGATTACATTAGCTTTTCCTTAACTTGTAGATTTACTGGTAGGATATTATTTTTCCCACTAGGAATTGAAAGTGAAGTGAACTCAGATGTAATTATTGCAAGATTTATTTGGGATTCATTCCATGCATTTTCAGTAGACCGGTCAGTATTGAGCAATCAGTCCCCAGTCAAAGCACAGGTTTGTTAAGGATGCGGAAGAGTTATCTACGCATAAGTTCACCGAAGATTTGGAACCTCTACCTTACAATCAAGAAGCGAGCTCAAAGAAATCACTGGTTTATACCAGCTCGTAATCAGGATATTGGATATTGGATCTCCTTTATCAAATAGCGAATACAGAGAAAATGATTACCATGGTTTCTTAGTAAAATATTGGGTATCTTATCTCCATGTTGAATAAACAAAGTCGACATGGAGTGACTACAGCTTTATATTTTTTATAAAGTAACTTTATGATCTGCACTCTAGGCGCTTGACCTTGTTGTTAAAACTGAAAGCGCCTGATTTGAGTCGGGTTCATGATAATCGATAAAAGTGTTCTAATCTTGGTGTTGTGTGGCGCACTTCTGGGTTTGTGCACAGCTCAAGAGTAAGAAAAACACATACTTTCCTAACGGCTTTCATAGCACTAACTATACGTATTTCAATGTGTCTGGCTGTTTGGCATTTTTCGCTCGTTCAATTTCGCTCAAGTTCCAAGTTGGTACAAAAGTAAGTGTTGTACCAATACCAGCAAGTTCAATAAAACTCTCGACACAAAGTAAATGCTCAGACACGGAATCACTACTTGTTTTCACGGCTAGTACAGGTGAAATCACATCTCTGAGTATGAGGTAAATCAGTTGCTATTATTGCTTAACGGTACTCAGTGTGCAGTTTACAAAATCCGGTCGTTATTGGGGTGTATCTGGATCCAACATAAATATCACATGCACATCAGAATCAGATTCATGTATTAATTTATCCGATAGTCCTGTAGCTATGGGATGGGCTGAAGCTCCAATTGGTCTTGGTTACAAATGCACTAAACCTCCTGTTGCATCTGTTATGGCTAAGTTAAACACTGGCAAGTCGGTATCCATTCAGTTCAGCAGTGTTCAGGTTAGTAATGTTTTCACTATTATTCAACTTATCTGTAATTCTAAAAAAGAAATAACTCCCTTTGTTTCGTGTAAGTTAAAGACTCATTATTTCTTTGGCTGTGACATATCAGAGCTCAGAGTGGAATCTACTGTTTCATGCTGCAGTTCAGTAGTGTTAGGTACTTAGGATTTCGTAACTGTGAATGTGTTCAGTTCGATCTAGGTTGTCGGCTTTAAAACTGCCCAAATTAATGGGCTGTAAGTGTTGGCGTTACTCTGAAAGCATCCTTCTTTCTGACAGGCACTAGAACGAAAGCATACTTACCGGCGTGCACTTGCTACATTTCTTGATCTGGAGGTGGCACTTGACTCCGTTGTGTAGAGGTAATTCATGGCCCAGCCGAGAAAGTATGTCGCAACAATCAAAGCACTACTCAAAGTCACGGCCGCGTAAGAGCTTGTGGGGATTTGTCACCTGGAGTGATAACGAGTAATGTCCATCAGGGATACCCAACGTCTTTATTTTTGTTTAATTTCATCGTAGATGTACTAATACATGTGACCTCAATTGACTTTAGCGACTTCAGGATTGCCTTGTTACAGGGAGACAGTCTTGTCAACTTGGTGTCTGCAGATTATATTGTCCTCTTAAGTGAAGGAACTTATCACCTGGGGCAGAAATCTGCATGTTTCGTATGCTATCCACTCCTATCAAATGTATGGTGGTGTTACACGACTGGCCTTGTGTGACTCCTAGTTTAAAGATAGGGAGTGAAGTGGTTGGGCGTGTTTATAACTTATTTGAAAAGTTGCATCATCCCTCATGGAGTACTTGCTGAAATGTCACCACAAATACAAAAGGCTGTTGTAGCACTTGCTAGATTACATTATCTCTGGTGTATACGTGGTAACCGGATGACGATGAAAGTATGTGTGTACTGCAAAGCTATACTCCGTCCTTCCTTATGGATGAGACGTACCTGTCGGAAGTGTAAGACGTGCGACCCCTCACCGTAAGTATTTGCCTCATATCTCCTGTTAAGTTGTATACTGAGTATTAGTGAGGTTAAACTCCTGAGTATCAGGTAAGGAGGGTAAGTCTTTGGTTGAGGTTGTGAAGCTGCATCGATTGAGATGGCTAAGACACGTGTTTCTGATGCCGAACCATCTCCTATTACAAGCTTTGTCTTTTTTCTCGCTTTTGTCTCCCTTTGTGGGCTACATGGAGTGTGGCAGCTGACACTGCTGCGCTTCTGTGCAAAGCTCTACGTTGAAAACTCAGTCAGTCAGAAGGTACCCTTGCTTTTTTCTGTAAGTACAGCTTTGGTCTGTGGCGTCACTTGCTACTAATAGGAAAGTAAGTAAAGACAATGTGACTTGGGAACATTGCATACGCTTATTTAATTGGCTGTGAATCACGTTGCTCGCATAATGCTTTTGTTACAGCAAAAAACAATCCATTATATGTAGAACGCGATACTTTACGTATATCCTTCCATAAAGTTAACGTGCAATTTAAGCAATGCATAACTGAAATGCAGAAGTAGCTGTAATTATGGAATACACACTGGGTCTAATTCATACAGTAATTAATGTTGTAGGAATTATTCATATATGTTTTTGAAGTATTACAGCATTCTTTGTGATGTGAAGGAGTTGCTCATAGGATTAAGCACTCCATTTCCATTTGGACCTCTCACGAAGTAACTGAGTTCTAATATTCAGGTTACCTGGCCCAAAATATTGACGGTAGCTTTGCATTTAGTCGAAATTGATTTTCAAAGCTGTTGAGTCGTTCTTCTTTATTGTAAACGACTTAAATGTATATTGAATTACTGAATTAACAAAATGGTTTGGTACCTTTCGTTCGAGTGTTTCTGCTATTTCATATTCTCCATTTACTCTAACACTCCGTTAGTCTGTATACGAAATGTTTGGACGAATAACGTTATGATGAACAGCGCTTGGTGATGAATGCTTTCCATATCGTAGATGTCGATACATTAAGACATCTGATGTGAAATTTTAGCTAGAATTATACCGTGGCTGAAACGGTGGTATATAGTTTACTATGGTGATGCTACATTTGATTTCATTGGTAGTAATAGTTCCGTGTATCTGGTATTACCTTCAAGTCATTCCTACTGCAGGTGTAAATTCGATGAACAAATATTCGGTGATCAGTGTTTCTCTCCATTTGCCTATATTACCTTGTAGAATTGTATCTCTGTTCCACCCTATTGTGTGATTACATAAGAGTGGTTTCAACACAACTTTGCATGGATGTGCATCATTGGAGTTGCCATTCATCACACAAAGCAAAAGGAGGAAGTAAAGAGGGGTTAGAAGCGAAATAATAAACAGAAGTGTGAGGTGAATGCATTGCAGTAGCCGGGCGTTTTTCTAGACTATTTAATTCAACTGAGCCAATCATTCTAAATCTAGCTAAATTCCCCTGTTCTGATAACCTCACTTGCCTCGATCTATTCGTTTGACTTATGTAGTTAGCCTCAAAGTCTTGGCAAGGTAATCTGTTAATCAAAATATCCTGTCTATTCGGGTCAGTAGGGTCCTTTAGCCTACATAGCTTGTCGCTCAGTAAATTTGTAGGCTTAAATTTCATCGTAATTCTGGCTTTAATTAGAATCCTAGGTAGTGTTTCAGAAGTCCCATTCATTATGTCGTAAAACTGTAGATGCCTTAAATTCCCCCTCTTATTTATATTGTGGCGAATAGTTTCACTGCTAGTTTTTATTCCGTTGTCAGATTTACTCAACTTCATACTGAATTTTATGCAATAGTTATTCAGCAGTAATGCTTCCGTTTCATTTCATCAATTAGATTTTCTGACACACTACTTAAAGTTTTCGCTCGGTTTACTAGACACTTAACTAAGCCTGTCTTTACGGATAACAAACAAAATGACTTACAGTCTTAATGTCTAACGTCCGTGAAGCTCTTTCAGACATAATTTTCAGTCTGAGACATTTCTGATTGCTCAAGATGTATGTGGAATAGCGTTGTAATGGATCTCCAGGCTCAGCTGATTGATTCTGTGTAAACATCTCTGATTATGTCAGACTTCTTAACACATTAATATTACTTGTAATATTTAACTCCTGTTAAAGCCAGGGTTGCCCACTGTTCCCATTTCTGTTTAATTTCATCATAGATGTCCTAATGGACTTAACCCTAACTGACTTCAGCCATTCAGGGATTGACTTGTTACCAGGGTATAATCTCGTTGACTTAGAATATACAGATGGTATAGTCCTCCCACCTAAGTAAAGACGCTGACAAAATGCAGAGTCTTCTGAACACCTTGACGAGCAGCAATCTTCGAATGAATGGCATGCGATTCGCTCCCGTCAAATGTAAGACGATGCTTTGGGACTGGACTACATCAACTCACTCCTAGCTTAAAGATAGGAAGTGAAGTAGTGGAGTGTGTTGAACACTTCACTTATTTGGGGAGTTGCATCAGCCCCAACGGGTTGGTCACTGACGAAATCTCAGCACGGATACAGAAGGCTCGTTTGGCATATGCCCGCCAACTTACGCCATCTCTGGCGTAGACGTGATATCCGGCTGGTTATCGATCAAAGGTCGTGTGTACTGCTCAGCATTCTGCTCTGTCTTCCTTTATGGCTGTGAGACATGGCAACTGAAAGTGGAAGATGCAAAAAGGCTAGGTGTCTGCCTTCTATCTCCCGTGTTAAGTGGGGTAATGTGGGCAGTATTGAGGTTAGGCATCGAGTGCTAGGTAAGGAGGGGAAATCAGTCGACGAGGTTGTGTAGTTATACCGATTGAGATGGTTAGAACATGCTTTATGCATGACTGACCATCGATCGCCTTCCTCGATGGGGAATGTTAGCTGACATATGGTCAGGTTGGAAAAGAGGTTGTGGTGGTCAAACGAAAAAATGGCATCAGTCAATGGAATCCATAACAGTTAGTTTAAGCCACGTAGGGAGGTGTAGACTGCTGTCTGATTGGGGCCCTCTGGATGGTAAAAACCAATAGCTGGAGACAATTGGTGATATGGCTCAAGACCGTTCTCAATGGTGCAGATGCACTCACTCTTTGTGATTTATAATATCCAGTAAAGTTCTATTGTTCTTCCATATTACTATTCTTTTTGCCTCACACTTCTGTTTATTATCTCTCTTTACTTAGTCTCTTCTCTTGCTTTGTGTGCTACATGAAGGGAGAGTGGCAACTCGAACTGCTGCACATCTGTGCAGAGTCCTATACTGAAAGGAGTCAGTCAGTCCTGTTAAAGCCAATGTAACTATTTATAATTGTATTCCGCATTAGCCGTCTACCAGTGAACTACAGTAAACAGCACGGAGAGGACTGAAGTTTGAAATTTCCATTCGGAAGAATGATTCGTTTTGTGCACATACACAATAAACAGAAGCACACAACGATGAACAATCAAACAACTGAGTAGAGTAAATAGTCATAACACACTGAATTCTGAGTTTACCTGCCATTATAATCACACCAAATTGTCAGTCTCGTCACAAATGTTATTTAGTGGACTTAACGTATATGAAAGTGTGTTACTATGTATATCTTCCCGTGCATATAGTTAATTTATTGCTATTAGGTGTTTGGAAGGATTCGACACGAAGCTCTGGACACCTAGTTCGTGCTTGTTGGCACTCACCAGTCAGCAAGGCTTATTTGCAGTCTTGAAGGAGGACTCGAACCTGTGTCATCCAGTGCAGCAGTCAGGGACGCTACCACTGAGCTGTTCGGGTTTGCAATTGACCAGGTGGATACTTTGATTAATCACTAGATAGAATCCATTGTCATGCATCTGGTTCTTGGTTTGATGCAGACTGGATTTTGTCAGTAGCGCTTGACTTCCAGCCATTGGTTCACGAATTCGAAACCTGCTCCATCTTTTGATGTCTGAGCAGGCAAGTAGTACCATTAGCTCTCACACAACAGGTTTGACTCATTGCCAAATGTATGGTTATTCCAACTAGTTGTTGAGTAACTAAAAAATAACAAAATTGCCTATTTGATTAAAATTGACATCTATTTGATGGTTTTCTTAAATTTTCTTTTTTTTTTATAGATCGAACCATTTAGTGCTAAGAATGGTGTATTCGGTGATGTGACTGATTGTGTTGGATACTTCAGTATTGGTGTTTGGTCTTCGTTAATTGTTTCTATCCTTTTGGTGTCTATTTTAACCTATGGTCTTGTTATGCTGGCCTCGGTTCAACCTACTGAAATATACGACGATCCTAAGAAGAAAATGATCCAGTTGGGTGCCGATAAATAAATAAAACAATAACAACGTGCAGTTAGACAAAAGAGAAAAAAATTATTATTTAACTCAGAAGACACAATGTTCTGTCTATCTCAAAGCATAATTCTCCTTTTTGTATCTATGTGCGCAATACTAGCAGCACCCTTTTAAACTTTTCATATTGTCTTTGGCTGTTATTATTATTATTATTACTACTACTGTGTATGGCAGTTATTTACTACTAATTTACTCTGATGTGATATACATTTGATCATCTCTGAAAACTGATTAATTTAAATAAAAGGAGGATATCTTCTATTAGAGTTATGTTCATGCTTGTGAATTAGCAGAAGTTAGAATTCAAGGAGCATTGGATTGGGTCCCAGTGGCTCAATGGTCTACGAGCTCGCCTTGTAATCAGAAGATCCTGGGTTCGAACCCCGATGGGTGCGCACTGATGAAGAGTCCCAAATTAGGACGAAACAGCTGTCCAGTACTCCTTGCAGGTTTTCCAGGGATTCTCTAACTGATGTCAGCTCATGATGAAATCCTTGATGCAATTAGATGAGCATCGCATAGTATTCATTTAACCTGTTGTTGTGGTTATTGTGTTCCTCCCCTCCTCCCCTTTAAGTATTAGGCAAAGAGGGCAAGTCAATCGATGAGGTTGTGAAGCTACATCGATTGAGATGGCTAGGATGTGCGTGGCTCATTCCAAACCATCGCCTTCCTTGTCAAGCCATGTTAGCTTAGATATGATTGGGTTGGGAAAGACTTGGGTGTGTGGTCAGAGCATGAAATAAGTCTATGCCAGTTGGTTTGCACCATGTGGGAAGATGCAGACTGCCTGGTTGGTGGTGGTTCTCGGGATGATAAAAACTAATGGTTGGGGACTACTGGTGATGATATGGCTGCAAATTATTCTCGATGGTGCAGATTTATTCACCCTTTTTAGTAATCTCCCACATTCATTAAACCCAAGTGTTTCTCTATGTCGTCATACTTTCTTCTGCACATTTCAGTTCATTATATTTCTTTTGGATCTCTGTTTCTGTCTCTTTTGTCAACCTTTGTGTACTTCATGGAATAATGTGGCAACATGGACCGGTGCATTTGTGTACAAAGTTCTATGTTGAAACTTGAGTTAGTGTTTTTATTTATTGGATGAATAAGTGATACATTCATGAATGTGTTACCACTTTCACTCATTATGCCAGTTTCCATTCTTATTTCTATGTAGGCAGAATGTTATTAAATTAAAAAGGAGAAAAAACCACGAAGGAATTAGCCAAGAAGACTTGATAAACGCTTCGAGCTAGTCGAGCAGCTAAGAAGTTGATTGGTGGTGGATTCCAGCAATCTCGTGATCATCTTGATGATCCGTTGTCATGAACATATGGTCTTCTGCACAACTCAGACTAACAATTGTCTAGGTCATGAGTAGTCACTGTGTTACTTTGTGTGGTTATTAATCCCCGGCTGCCTACAACACTGAAGTCGATTTCTTTTTGATATACTTGAAATAGAAGGAGCATTAGTGTTGCTTGACCCCAGAGCCCAGTCACGCATGATGGATGCCCGGTGCTCTTCACCGGGTTGACTGTCCATTGGATGACAGTCTAGGGGAGATGGCTAAACCCTGATTCCAAACCTCCAACGACTGGCGTATGAAGCTCACTGGAGCTCACCGGCAGGCGTATGGACAAAGGGCTTGTTGGATGTCCTGTATGTCTGGCCCCATTCAAAAAGGCGTATGAACCGAACTCCGGTCACCGGCTGCCAATGGATAGTGGACTCCCTACTCCACTCCTACTGCCTTGTAGGTCACACTTGGTTGTGTAAAGGCTAGAGCTGCACTCTCAAACAAAAGGCCGAGCGATTCTGGGGACATCACTCGTACCAAATTCCCATGAAACTTCATGAACTATCTTCCAGTACTGGTCCAACGTCGCCCTCGGTGGTTTGGCCATGTTCTGCGCCGACCAGATGACGATCTGGTCAGATCAGTTCTAAATCCCTCGCCATTACCATCTTGGCGATGTCGCAGGGGTGGACAGCTGAAAACATGGCTTGGTACAGTCAAGGCTGATATGGAGTGCCTGGGGCTACAAACCGTCAACGAACTCCGTCTGTGGAACAAGAATTAGATAACCCTGTCGCAAAACCTTGCATCAGATCGCCGCGCCTGGGCAGCGATGATTCGAGATGTTCATGAAGCCGGCTCATCCTCCTGTAGGAGATAGCCGTAGTAAAGTAAGTAAGTCACTCATGACCTGTTTGTGTTGGCCTTTGAAGTTGTGTCCGTTTTGAAGGTTTTACCGCTGCAGGGTAAGCAGAGATGTACTATTTTATGGGGTCGACCTTTTGTAACCCCTTCCCCAGATCTAAGAGACAGCGTAGCTGACTTGGTGGTCGTCTGTTGCCGTCATATCCCTATTCACGAGCAATACAACTTCGCCTACAGACCCCCAAGATCGTGTGAGCAACTTGCACTATGATGGTAACTGCTTTTAGTCATCTGTGTTAGTGTTTTAGTGATACTATTTTTCTCGGTGAACCTTTATCGGAGCTAACTTGGTGCTTCTTGGTCAAATTGGGTTTCAGTGTACACAGCATACTCCAACTGACTTGACGTACCTAATTTTAGAACCTCATTGGCTAATTTTCCGTTCTTGGCGCTACCTAAACACTTGTCACCATATGGTTTTACAACATGACAGGTTTCATGAACACATTTGTAGTTAAATAGCAAAACTGCAGGGTGTATATTGTCGGCACCATGAAGAGACAACAAGTGGATGATCGAGGTAAATTTTCCGTGTGGTGTATCAACCAGAGCTTCAAACCTTTAATAATAACAAACATCCCGAGGACAACTGCTGGATAGTCAACCTCCATATGATTGAGACTAATTGTCATTGACTATAATGGATTGTTTTTATGTTTCATTCTGACCACTCTTGGAATTACTTTCAAACCCTTTCCTACATCACCTAACATTGCTAGCTCAGGAAGTCGGTTGCTCATTGTGCGCATTGCACTTCTAAGCTAACTTAGTCTCACTGACTGACATCTTGTCTAGTTGTCCCACCTTATCGGTTATCGGTTGAAAGGAGCTAATTGTGCTCATTTCTTGTCTTCTATTTTCAATGACTGTTTCTTGACTATGCAGTTGTGAAGGGAGCGAAAGTTACTTATGCTTAAAGGAATCAGTTTTATGAATCAAATAATCCTCATTGAGCTAGTTTAAAGGTTTGCAATTAGTGCTTTTCACATTCATAAATATCCGATAATTCATGAAGGAAATTAAAGACAGTTCAACGAAGAAACTTTTCTGTTTCCAGAGTCGCCTTCAAAGACATTCCGAAAAGGTATGTGGATGCGTGATGTAATTGGTACAATTACGTAGAAGGGGTATCTGAAGATAAGAAAATTACTTAGCAATCAACAACACAGTGGGAGTAAGGGTTTGAAATTCGATAAGTTGAGAATTGTTATTCCATTATGGGTAAAATTTGTTTTGATAAAGTCTCACAGTGTTATACAGTAATGTTTACTGATGACGTTTCGAGCACAATTTATTGCTCATAATCATATCAAGGTACTCACACAACTTTCTAACTTCGTTTATATAATTCCATTATTTTTCATCGCTTGATTTGATTGGTAGTAGTATTTTCCATATTTCCGGTATGAGTGATGAGTCATTCCTATTGCATGTGTTGGGTGTAGATTCGATGAACAAAGATTCAGTAATCAACCTCTCTCTCCACCTACCTAGATTACTTTTTAGAATCTTAACCCACTCCCATCTATTGTGTGGTTGTGTGTTAATGCATGCAGTGCAATTGCTGAGCTTTTTTCTAAATTACTTATCTTCTCGGGGTCAACCATTCTTGCCTTATGTTCCGACAATCTGACTACCCCTGACCTACTAGTTTGACCTATGTATTTAACCTCACTGTCATTGCAATGGAATTATATAAACGAAGTTAGAAAGTTGTGTAAGTACCTTGATATGATTATGAGCAATAAATTGTGCTCGAAACGTCATCAGTAAACATTACTGTATAACACTGAGATTTTATCAAAACAAATTTGATCCACAATGGAATTATACTCTACCACAGTGCAGAAGTTTTATTCTTATTTCAATGAGAATTGTAACTTGATGAGAAGCAAGGTGGTTGACTGTTCACCTAACAAGACAATTACTCGGGCACCTGGTGGAGTGAAGTCACGCAGTTCCATCAGACTTTTAAAATAATCTACAAGGTAAGACCGATTGATGCAAGAGGTGTTAGGTCTTGACACGGCAATATAGCGCGGAATTCTGTGTACTGAAAAAGTCTGTTAAACTCTCCTTTTCATTCGATTCTAGTTTCAGTAATTAATTCACTACTATCCTGTTACACGTATCTTTTGTGCGTTTTACTAGATTTTTCTCTCGCCTTTTTCACACACCCAATCACATTCCTTCTTATCCGGTTACAATTTTCACCTTGTCGAATTTCAAACTCTTACTTCAATCGTGTCGCCGACTATTACGTAGTTTGTTTTTATCTTTAAAATCACTTCTGAGTAATTGGATCAGTTGTGTCCCACAGCCCCATTACTCAACAGACAACTTTGTGGTTTTGGCAAATATGAATACGATTGTACAGTCTTTTATAGATGACTCCGTGGGTAAAGAAATTGGACACTGGTGTGTTGTGTCTAGTCCCTTGTTTGCTGCAGACTGAATCAGTCAAGTTTGCAATGTGGCCACCATGCCACTAGGTGGCTCGCCATCAGGGTACACTTTGAATTGTTGATATTACGTGGTTGAAGGCAATTGGCAGGAAACCTTGAGGACCTAAGTTAAGTGCTAGTTGGAGGTAAATCGTGAGCCCGAATAGCTAAGTGGTAACATCCCTGACTGCAGCACTAGGTGACACGGGTTTGAATCTCAGTTGGGACATGAGTTCCTTCACGGTCGCACATACGCTTTGCTAACTGATGAGATCCAACTAGCACGAAACCTAGGTCCTCAGGTCTTCCTGCCGATTGCCTCTAAATATCTAATATCAACTTCTAGTCTTCGTTGTATAAATATAAGAGAATGTCAGTTCTGTGATAGAAGTGGGCATCGCACTAATATTCAACAGCTGGTTAACTGACTAACTGGAGTTCAGTTTGGTGTACACCACAGATGTAGATAATCGCTTGTATCACAAAAGTAACGTCTCATGTAAGGGAATATTCGTTCAGCTAACAGCTTCACACACATATATAATATACGGCATATTTTTATAGCAACAAAAAGAATGTTTTCAAATATGTTTCATTAAATTTGTAAAGCCTTAGGTAACAAGTATGGGTGAACCGGTAAATTGAGTAACATAACATGATTGACAGGACTGAGGAGAGCTCAACTGAAATAAAACAGGGTCAGATTAAGGTGAGTGTCAGTCACAAGGAGTAGAAATGTGATTGTGGAAAAATAATAAAATTAGAAACAAGATTAGCATTAGTCAAAAAATTATTTATCAAATATTAAGAAAAATAAGATCCAATGTAAGTACAGTGATTGAACAAACGTCTTCTTTATGCAGAGTTCAGGATTTAACATGTGGACTGCCGTAGCTTCTGTGGTTTGAAGAAGTTCGATTCGTGCTCCTTTGACAATGTTTTCGCGTATTCTGTGGGTGACTCTAAAGTTGGTTTGCATGTTTACTAGATGTCCAGAATCGAGGGCCTAGGGGGATGGAGAGGAGTCTTTTCTAATGACATATCCTTTTGTTACTATGCAAATGTATTGTATCGTTGTTTTCCAATTGACGACTAGCCTGGCACGCAGTATCATTCGACGGTCTGCTCAACATATTTCCGATCCATCTCAATTTTCCTCAGCATGTGTGTCTCTAAATTGCCAGATCATATTTCACTAATAAAGAGAAATTTATGAATTAACCTTTTAGCAATGTAGACAAAGCAATAAGAGGACGTAATTTGTCTGAATCGTGTAATGTTGTATTTGCGCAACACATTTCGAACAATCTGATACATTACATAGAAATGTATATGAAATTAATAAAGAGTTAAGAAGTGAGAAAATAGACTTAAATCAGGTTAAAAGCACATATTGAAGGTCAAAATGACAATGAAGATCACTAAACCAAATAACAGAAGTAATTGTACATCTATTATGGTATTAAAACAAAGTTTCCCAAGGAAGATTTAGTGTAATGACGAATTATTGCTTTGAACGTATAAGGGTGGTTTAAACTTTCTAATTGCCAGCTAGGGCTTCCACAAACTTTAGGATATTCACCAAACACGTTTTATAGATAGGTTTAAAAGATGTGTTAACCATCCTTGGTAAACTTTGTTTTAATACCATAGCAGAAGTACAGTTACCTCTGTTATTATTATTTTGACCTAGAATATGTCCTTTTAACTTGACCTAAGTCTATTTTCTCACCTCTTAACTCTTTATTAATTTCATATATATTCTTATGACAAGTCCGGCTGTGATGGATCAGATTGTTCGAAATGTGTTGCGCAAATACAACATTACACGATTCAGACAAACTACGTCTTCTTATTGCTTTGTCTAAATTCATAAAGGGAACTAAGTGTTTTAAAATTTTAGCAATGTAATGGTGGGCATTTCCCTTAAAATTTACTAGACTGAAAGTTTCTTATATAAGGCAATAGAGTTGAACACATAATTATTTACTCATTTGTGAGATGTGCTGTAAACGTAGTAATAATGAAGTCTGTTTGGATTCTGCGATTACCTTAATTACTTCGTGATACCAATGAATTTAGGAAGCGAATTTAGTAAGTGAGTGAAAGAAGGATATTTCCAAGAATAGAATATTAGCGAACAGCATAAGTAGCCTTAGCAAAATTTATTCGTCATAGAATGAATGAATTCTCTGACTCTATATATAGAGAGGAGACTAAATAAACGTCTAAACAATTCTAAGGTAGAAATGGCCCCAAATATTACAAATCAGTTGGATGAATGATGAACATTTGATCAATTCAGGGTAATTGTTTCATCATAAGCCGATGTCACTTACATAACCATTGAGAATTAAAGAATACTGAATATCCATTTCGTTCTAGTTTGGGACCCACAACCTCACTAGAGATCGAAACCAGGACCTTTAGGATACGAGTCGAGCACGTTATAGAAACAGCCACCAGGGGAGGGATTCAATATCTCATGTGAATTCTAATCTCGCGATGAAATTTAAACTTAAAATCTATCAAAACCTTAAAAGTCAACACTTGAATATTCGTAATGTATTCAAGTTTCTATAATGAATGGAAATCGCTGGCTTATTGATTCCATTAAAGTTGATACCGTCTTAGATTGTATTAGAAAAGAAACATAAGAGGTATTCCAGTTTACATATGGAAAAACACTTCACCTTTGTAGGGGGGGGGTTGACGATTCTTGTAAACAGGATATCATCACGGGCTGACATCAGCTAGAGATTCGTTGGAAAACCTAGGAGTACTGAACAGCTGTTTAGTCGTAGTTTGGAACTCTTCGGCAGTGCTCATCCACAGGAGTTTGAACTCAGGGCCTTCCGATTACAAGGAGAGCTCGTAGGCCATTAAGCCACTGTGACCCACTAGAACAGCCGATTCTGTCTATCTCTGTCTGTTTTCAACATAGAACTTTGCACCGATGTGCAGCAGTTCAAGTCGCTACACATCACTTAGCACATAAAGCAAGAGAAGAAAGTAAAAAGAAATGCAAGTTAGAGACAGTAAACAGAGATACGAGGCAAGAAGAATAGTAATATCGAAGGACAATATAGTTTTATTGGAAATTATAAGTCACAAGGAGTGGATGCATCTGCGCCACTGAGAACGATTTTGAGCCATATCACTGATTGTCTCCAGCCATTGGTGTTTACTGTCCCGAGGACCCCAACCAGGAAGTCTACACCTTCCTACGTGCAGCTGGCTTAAACTAACTGTTGTGGATTTCATTGACTGATGAAGCCATGTTTTGGTTTGACCACCACTGGCTCTTTTCCAGCCTGACCTTATGTCGGCTAACATTTCCCGTCGAGGAAGGCGATGACTAGGCATACGTAACACATGTCCTAACCATCTCAATCGATGCAGCTGCTTCACAGCCTCGTCTGTTGATTTCTCCTCCTTACCTAGCACTCGACGCTTAACCTCAATATTGCTCACCCTATAATACCACCGCGTGACATGGGAGATAGAACACAGGCACCTATGATCAAAGACAGCTAGTCTTTTCGTGTCTTCCACTCTCAATTGCCATATCTCACTCGCAGCCATAAAGGAGGATGGAGCGGACTGCTGTAGAGTACATCCACACTTTTGTCGATAGCCGGATATCCTGTCTACGCCAGAAACGGCATAAACTGGTATATGCGAAACGAGCCTTCTGTATCCGTGCTGAGATTTCGTCAGTGATCAACCCGTTGGGGCTAATGCTACTTCCCAAATAAGTGAAGCGGTCAACATGCTCTACCACTTCACTCCCTATTGAATAGAAATGGGGATTGTGGACATCGCTGACGGACACCACTAGTTGTCACCACTTCAGATGAAAATTCGCCGTAAGCTGTCACCTGGCTGCATGAGTTCGAGTAGAGTGCCTCGATCAGTGCAATGCCGATTCACAACATAGAGCACTATATCGTGGGCCACTGGGTTGGGTCCCAGTGGCTTATTGGTAGATAAGCTGTCTTTGTAACCGGAAGGCCATGGATTCTAACCGCAATGGGTGCCTACTGATGAAGATTTCGAAACTAGGGTGAAACAGCGGTCCAGTACTCTCCGCAGGTTTTCCAATGGTTCTGTAACTGATGTCAACCCATGGTGAAACCCTGTAACCAATCAAACCCCCGCAAACCAAACACCTGATTCTTGTAAACGATTGTAATACAGTTCTTACCTAGGTAAGTGTAGTTTTCATTTGATGACTGTAAAGCTGGACGACAAAAACAATCTGAATTCTAGAAACGGCAAACGTTATCGAATTTTATAAGAAAATGTCAAGTTCTCAAGTGTAAACCAGTTTTCTTTCTCTAGATTTGATCGGAATCACTTTCGTAACAAATGATGAAAGGCTCCCAACACGTATTATTTGTCAATTAAAAAATATGTTGCCATTATCCTTATTCAAATACGCTATTTCTCCAAGTAATTCTCAATTTAGACAGTCTGACGTGATCTGCTTGATATCATAAATAGTAATCAAGAAAGCAAGCGTAACTGCTCAAAACTGTATACTACTGATTGGCCAGGATGAGTAGTTGTATGTAGTTCACATCAATCAATCGTGAAATGATCCGGTTCTCACAGTCTAGTCTAACCGGGTACATCCCTGATGAGCTCAGGCCACAAACGGACGAAACAGCTTTCCAGTGTTAAGATCACTTCGACGTGGTTAGCTAGCAAGCAGTATTTCTTGATGCCGGCGGTATACAACTACTCATCTAGATCAGTAGTATATGACTCTTTACGATTGTTTTGTCCAAAATCTGATTCATTTTCAAACTTTATTTGTTTGACAACATGCTGTGTGTTATTTGTTAAAAAAACTGTTTTTCTCCCTCAAAATTTCATTTATTTTTGCTGATTCATCGTATGAAGAAAGATGACATATAGATTGAAATGGATATCTCTCATTAGTTTCACTGTTTGTTATATGCATGATGCTTACTCATTCGTTTTCTTTACTACATGACTTTCACTCTAAATAAGGAATTGATAGCCTTGTGTAAAAGTGAAATAACCTCTTTGTTGTTCATAACAGGCTTTTACATCATTTTACTCATTGCTGTTAGACAGCGGCTAAAACTAACTAATATTGTCTTTTACCTTGTACGATAATGCTGCATGCCAAGTAATCCACAACGGGAAACTTACGGAATCCTGATTGCTGTAGACTGGATAATGCAACAGACAGCGGGCCAGGCAGCGAGGAAACAGGCATAATATGGACCCACATAAAATACTTGGGGGACCTGGACTTCGTCTATGATATATGTCTGTTTCCACAAACTGGAAGATATGCAAATGAAAAGCAACAAGTTGGAAGAAGAAGCATCCAAAGAAGATAGGACTTCAGGTGAACATAGAGAAAACAGCAATAGCAACTACAACGGAAAACAATTGGCATGATTGGGAGAAATCTGAAAGAAGCAACCTCCTTCACCTACTTACCTACCTGGGAAGTATCGTTTCAACTACAGGCGGACGGAACTGATGAGGATATCAAAGTAAGGATCAGGAAAGTAAGACAAGCTTTCACTAGTCTCAAGTCTGTGTGGAGGTCAACAGCACACTCAGCATGAAAAACAACATCCGGATTTTCAACTCCAATGTGAAGTCAGTGCTACTTACTATATGGATCAGAGACTTGCACTGCGCGTCACGAAGGGCACTTTGAACAAACTAAATACCTTCATCAACAGCTGTCTTGGCTCAGTACTACTCAAGATCACGAGGCCAGAAATGATCAGTAACAGGGATCTCTGGCAATGAGCGAACCAACCAGGAACCGATTGTGAAACAAATAGGCAGGAAGAAATGGAGGTGGATTGGTCATACTCTGAGAAAACAAACCATCAAGTGAGTGACATCCTACGCCAGACCATCGCTCGAGTGGAAGTTGAATGGAAAGTGACGAGTTGATCGTCAGTTCGAGGGTTGGGTGATATGGACTAGGTCATGTGAAGAGGAGATGCATGAAAGCATGTGGGCAGACGTGGAGTCAGGTGACAATGTTGGCAGAGAACCGAACGCAGCGGAGACGTGTGGCTGAAACCCTATTTTCTACTAGGAACTAAAGGAAACAATAATAATAACAATATAATAATTCTGTTGTACCGGATTTAAGCAGAATAGACCAGTTAAACTATTATGCTAAGGCACAATATTAATTACAATACGATTGAACAATTTTGAAACTCGATCACCACATGCAATCAGTTTATTCTGAACAATAATAATTACAGTGAACAATTTGGGTTCGAATAAATTCTTCTTTAAGCGGCTCTTCAGTTGTAAATCTAATTATTTTAACATACCAATAAAGGCAATTTAGAATTATTTCAGAAAGGGTATTGCGGTACAAGTACAAGAGGGACTAGCAGTCAGTTAGTGCTGATTATCGTTTAATTTTCAAGAGTTTGTGTGTAGGGATTTGATGTGTTTCAGATTTGATCACGGATTGATATGAGTTAGAGAAGCATCGAAAACCAAGCAGTACTAGACAGCCGTTTCGTCCTAGTTTGGGACTCATTGGCAGTACACACCCACAGCCAAGGTTCTAACCCAGCAAATTTCGGTTACAAGCAAGCAAGCTCGTACACCATTCAGCCACTGGGACCCAACTCAGTGGCCAGCCCATGAATTCTAACTTTTGCCAATTCATGATTTTAGAATGACTGGCACCAGCCAATTTCATCGCTGGCGAGCATTTGTCCTCACCCCTGACTGGTTACAACTTCTCATTAAAACCTCAGGCGACTTGGTTTTATAGTCATTCGCCGTTGAGCATCAGACTGATTTTTAGCTGTCTACGAGGTTACCTTGTAACCGGAAGGTCCCGGGCACGAAACCCAATGGGTGCGTACTACCAATGAGTCCTGAACTAGGACAAAACAGCTGTCCAGTACTCTTCAGTTTTCAAAAGTCCCCTAATAATATCAAACTTGAACTATCCTTTAAAATATGTGTGGTCACTAAGTATGTGAGATGAAATGAAATAATTCAATGATATGTGTTTGTGTATGTACAGTCAACAAAAAGTACAGGTTTCAAGGGTTTATTTAGTCAGTGAAGTGACAGACACTATGAATGCTAAAGAGAAATAAACCAACAAATAGGATAGGCTGGATGTAAGTCCGAACGAGATTAGAAGCAAATGAAATGCTCTGAACTTATTAATTGGGAGAAAAACGACTCAGCTCTTCTGTTACGAAACACATTACAGAGGCAGGATGTGCAAAGTGATGTGTACAACTCTTTTAAATCTATCTGTAAGACGTGTTTGGGGTGTATCTTAAAGTTTGTGGAAACCCTAGCAATTAGGAAGTTTACGTCACCATTTATGTTTTCAAAAACAATTTTTCCTCACACTAAACCATCTTTATTTTGATACCAGGACGGGCGTACTACTATCTCCTTTCTTTGGTTTATTGACCTGCTTTGTTATTTTGGCTATTAATGTAGCCTTTTAACTTGCGTCTATTCTTTCACCCCTTAACGGTTTATTATTCGCATGTATATTTCTATGACAAGTACTTGCGCTGTGACCAGATTGTTCGAAATGTGTTGCGCGAATATATTTTATACGATTCAGATAAATTACGTCTTCTTATTGCTTTATCGAAATTCATTAAGGGAACTAATTATTTCAAATAAAAACAATATAACTTGAGAGTACTGGACAACTGTTTCGTCCTGGTTTGGGACTCCTCATCAGCACGCGCCCACCGCCAGGGTTCGAACCCAGGACCTTCTGGTTCCAGGGTAAGCTGGTGTACTATTCACATCAAACCCCCACAAACTGGTGACCGACTACAAAACCAAGCTGCATGGAGTTCTAGTGAGAAGTCGTGACCAGTAAGGTCAAGCTGGCGGATGTCAAGGACAAATATTCACTAGCGGTGACACTGGCTAGTGCCAGTCGCGCTAGAATCGACACGAAATAGTAGAAATTAGAATTCATGGGCTGGCCATTGAGTTGGGTCCCACTGGCTAATTGGCGTAAGAGCTTGCTAGCTTGTAACCGGAAGGTTCTGGGTCGGAACTCTGGTTGTGGGTGTGTACTGCCAATGAGCCCCAAACTAGGACGAAATGGCTGTCTAATACTACCTGGTTTTCACTGCTTCTCTAACTCATATCAATCCGTGATCAGACAAAGCTTGAGTTTTTCCTTATCGATTGCTGAAACTTCGTCTGTATGAAGACGATACTGGCGAAATCCTTTCGAAAAGGTGTGATCGTACTCCATTTATGAATCTGAATGAATTCTCTCCTGCTAATGTCAGAAAAGGGTGCTTATTATAACCAATGATATTCCTAATTGTGGTGGACTGGATTATGCGTCAGACAGTGGAAAACGACAAGACAGGGATATCCTGAACCGACGTGAAGAACCTAGAAGACCTGGATTTCGCGGATGATTTATGTTTGATGTCACACAAAATCGAAGACTTACAAGCGAAAACCGATGAACTGGTCGAAGAAGCAGCAAAGACAGGACTACAGGCGAACATAGGCAAGATGGAGGCTACGAAAATAACCAACCAACAACAACAACAACAGCAACATCCTGCCCCAATCACCATCAATGGGAGGGATATGAAAGAGGTTACTTCATTCACTTATCTAGGGAGCATTGTCTCAACTACAGGAGGAACGGACGAGGATGTCAAATCGAGAATCGGGAAGGCGAGAAACACATTCATCAACCTGAAACCAATCTGGAAATCTTCGTCACTCATCATCAACAACAAAATTCGGATTTTCAATACAAACGTCAAGTCAGTTCTTCTATACGGATCAGAAACTTGGCGGGTCACAAAGAATATTTCCAACAGCCTGTTGCAGACCTTTATCAACAACTGTCTTCGCACTATACTGAAGATTAGATGGCCGGAAAGAATCACCAACAAGAAACTATGAGAACAAACAAAACAAGAACCAATCGCTCAACAAATATACAGGAGAAAGTGGAGATGGATTGGACACTCGCTGAGGAGGCGGCTGGGTGACATTGCGCGTCAGGCCAACGCTCGAGTGTAACCCGAAAGGGAGGCGATGAGTGGGACGTCCAAGGGTGACATGGAGGAGATCGTGTGAAGAGGAGCTGAAATGGTATGGACTAAGATGGATGCAGGTGAAAAGTACAGCAGAAGACAGAAGCAAGTGGAGACGTGTAGTTGAAGCCCTATGTTCCACTAGGAACTCAAGGGAACAACAATAATAATAATAATGTCTGACTAACAATAACCTCTCACCTTTGGTGTCAGTTAACATTGTATACACAAACCCCTCACTAACTGTACAAAGTTGAAAAACAAAATAAGATCTCTATACACTAACATACATGATCTGAGTCTACATCTGTTTGGCTTACAGTGGCTTTTCAAACACTCTGTATCTACTTTTGAAGAATGAAGTCGATCTCCCGTAGAAAAAAAATCTGGAAGTGAATCACTTAATTCCTGTCTAATTTTTCCATTGGTTTCCATGAGATAAATATGACCTGGGGACGACTAATTAGAAAGCCGATTTCATGTCAATCAAACGGGGTTAAATATTGTTGATTACGCCTAGAAGTTAATTTTCCACTTGGCTAACAAAACAGTCCCCCCTCCTCACCCACTTTTGACTATTTTTGTATATGTCGTGCATACAGACAACAGAAATAATAATAATAATTAATAATAATAATAATAATAATCCTATTCTGATTCCTCTTACTATTGATCTGATTTTCTATTATTGATAATTTTTTTCATATGGAATTCAATTTCGATTGGTTGTCTGCATTACCACAGTCATACAATGTGAACTGTACAGATTGTACAGACATATATAATAATTTCCCGTAATATTTTATTGGCTGATAGTCGTCGCTAGTCGTCCACTAAGCCTGTCAATTTTCGCATGTCTAGTTCTCCTCTATCTGTTTCCGCTGTCTTCTTCGCCTTCTTCTGTATGCCTGAAATTTTCACTTCCCCACCTCCTCCTCGTCCTCCCCCGGAATGACCTTGGGGAAATCTGATTAACACGGGTAAGTGTCTGTGTGTCTATGTGCGTGCGTCATTGCCTTAGACGATTGTTT
The DNA here is from genome assembly GCA_944472155.2 of Trichobilharzia szidati. Classification (NCBI taxonomy): domain Eukaryota; kingdom Metazoa; phylum Platyhelminthes; class Trematoda; order Strigeidida; family Schistosomatidae; genus Trichobilharzia; species Trichobilharzia szidati. Next base: position 109,603,580 of record OX235274.1, on the reverse strand, counting down.
TACGATTAGGTGTGATGTGATGAGAGATGATCTAAGCCAGTTTACTAACAGTGATAATAATAAATACTGATTCAGTCGTGTATAACATGCTGTTCCAGGTTAGAGATAGGATGTTAATTTATCAAGCAATGGAATTACACTTCTCATAAAACAAATCTGTTATGATGATATTACAGGCAAAATGGAGTGTATGCCTGTTCTTCACAAGATCTCTGGAGATAGCATTGTCTACGATGATTACCCAGTGTGTTATTAATTAATTATTGTTTCAAAACTTCTTACCCACTTTTTTTAATGGACTGTTGTGTTCAATGAAAAGTTATTCAAGTGTATTATCATTCAGAATTACCTCCTCATCTCAGTCTTTCACTAGTTCTACATCATTATCGTTCTGGTCTTCCACATTGCGCACTTCATTCACCTATACATTTTACATTTGGTTGTATATATTCAATATTCAACTCCTATTCAAGCATAATGTTGAAGCTGTCCAAGGCTGTAGTATATTCTATCAATCAGATTACAAGTGGAAAAAAGCATTATGTGATTCCGAAGTGAATAAATTAACACAATTACCGTCAAATTTACCAGAACATCTGATTGAATTACGTGTTTTACACCAATCGATTGGAAAAATTAAACGTGCCGCGGTGAATCATTTAATTCACCTTGAAACATTTCATATTGAATCTAGTCAAGTTAAACAAATCGAGTCGGATACATTTCGTCAGTTAATTTCATTGAAATATATTAATCTGAGAAATAATTCATTAACTATCAGTAGAATGAGTTTTCCAGTGGAATTACTCAATGATTTGCCGAATTTACGTTCGCTGAATTTAGCTGAAAATCCTATTGATTTTATACCGGATGCATTTTTTGATAGTTTACGTGGGAATAAACTGCAGTACTTGTGGTTAGGATCTGTTAAATCAACAGGTATAAAATTTGAATCGAATACACTGAAACCATTAATGTACTTGCGTTTGTTAGATTTAAGTTTCACAGGATTAAACAGTCTGCATGCATCGAATGAACTGGTTTTGAATAATATGCCTGAATTGAAAGAATTCTATCTTGGCGGGAATCCTTGGACTTGTGACTGTAAACTAAGTTGGTTAAAATTATGGTTTCTACAAGAATCCTCTAAGGGATTACGTTATCAATTGAATAAAACGGATCTTAACGGGAATATTGAAGTCAGTGAACCGGTATGCTTTAAACCGGATAGTTTGAAAGGCAAATATTTATTGTCTGACGGTAGCGATAATAGAAATAATAATAATAAATACAATGCTGTACAATTCTCAGATTTACGCTGTCCCCCACAAATTTTTACATCCAATGAAAATTTCACACTAGATTTTGGTAAAACAATGCTGCTACGCTGTGAATATCATTCAACAGCTATTGATAACCTCCAGTGGTATAAAGATGATCAACTTGTACAGAATACCTCTGAGAAAATGATTATTCAAGGTCAAATGGGATCAAATTTCTATTCAAATCTAATCATTTCCTCTACTACAGGTGAACATACAGGCCTATGGAGTTGTGTATTGAACCCGGAACAGCAGACAATGTTTTCAGTGGCAGTTTTAAATTCTGACGGGAGAATACTTTACCCGAGTGATGAAAAATCATTTATGCATGGAGCCTTTTTGTTATTCGGTATTAATGGAGAAACAAAGAATTGGATTTATGTTAGTATTGCTGTGATAATCCTATTCGTAATGCTAGCAATAATTGGAGTAGGCATATTTTGTTGTTGTGAACCACAGACGAGGACATCAGATTTATCCGCGGAATCACAAACACTGCAAGAAACACATGACACGAAGAAGAAGAAAAAGTGTTCCGGCACGTCATATTCTCTTTGCAAAAGTCGGATTCAATGTTTCAGGAAGCGGAATAACACTAGTAGAAAATCTGAAGACAATAAAGATGATTCATTGAGTAGTCTAATGGTAGCCGGTAGTCAAGATGATGAACGGAAGATAATCGATAAGAGTGAAGTACAATTAGCCAATAATGTGAAGAAAGGTGATTCAACCTGTTCAAAGACACTTATCTCCACAGCTATTGTAGATTCTAATAATAATGATGTTAGTAATGATCTACAAAAGAGAAATGTTGAAGATAACAACCGCCTATTGAATATTTTCTGCTGTCCTACAAATACAACACGTGAAGTTCAAGTGGTCGCTCTGCCGACCATAGAATCATCTTGTCCAACATCATTGACTAGTGTAACACACTTAGGTGGATCTTTAATACACGAAACAGTAGCTACTGGTGGAAACCGTCTACTGGTATCCTGTGATAGTCCTGAACCGAAACTGCTGATTGCCAATGGAATTACACCATGTTCAAATATATCACCTGTAAACTTTTCTGCTTGTTTACAACCACAACACGTCAGTGTTTTACAGCATCAAGCAAATCCAACAGTCTGGGATACTAGTCGGAATCATTTACTGCATGAATTATTGACCACGTATACTTCGTCTAATCAGATGGCTACGGAGACATCGAAACCGTGTCCTGTACATGGAGTTATGAAGCTGAAACAAGTTGAACTGATTAGTAGTAATACGACCAACACCACGCCTATCACTAATACTACTACTAATACCAGTAATACTTCTTCGAGTAATTGTGATACTAGCAGACAGTCTTCAAATTACCAGAAAATTGATTCTGTCTATTGGGATCACTCCAACCTGGCCTCATTTCTAAACAATCCTCATTTAGCCTACAATATATCAAATTGTGTATTGTTAAATACAAGTGTGGATAACAAAGCCAGTAATAATGTTAATAACAGTACTAATTCAAATCTGGGTGAAACTGCAGAGGTGATACAGAATTACTCTAAAACATTACCAAAGAATGGCACTCTATTACAGAATATCAATATGCATGATCCCAATCTACAATGGCCTTCAGATTCCATACCACATGAATCATGTCCACTGCATGGACTTCAGACATTGACACGAAGGAAGAGTAAGACTGGTTACCCAGTTGATGTGACAACAATTGCCAGTAATACCTTAAAAACACACCATTTCGGTAAACCTCTTATTAATAGTCAGTCGAACCATCAACTGCATCATCCTCATGGTAAAGAGGATGGTGGATACAGTCGAAAAGTGACAGTCTACTCTTCAACCAATGATAATACAAGTGAACAAGATGAGGATGAAACTGACCAACAGTCGAATAGTGATCATGACAGAGGTCACAGTTTCTTACTTCCTCCCGGTAATAAACACGACAGAGGTGGATGTTCATCCTCTGAAACTGGATCTCAAGGTGAAAGTTCAGCGTGTGAAAAATGTCCGCACAGTGATTGTGCCTCTGATTCGTCTACCTCATCATCATCGACAGCATCTTCAGTGAATCAAAAATTCAAATTTGCCTATCCATCAAATCAAGCAAGACTGAATTCAATTTGTTCTTCATTATCTAATCAACTGAATTTATCAACAGCAGTGGTCAGCGGTGACGGTGTAGACGATGAAACTCCAGAACAACAATCACCTCCTTCCCCGGAATTCTATCCACCTACAAGACGATTAAGTCGCCCAAGCAGTTCAAATGGTCGTCCTATAAATTACCATGGAAATCGTAATAGTAATGTTATAAACAAATTAAATGAAAACTCAAACTGTCCTGTACATTCCTCCTTAAGGCTTAATCGTAAATCAATATCAGGTAAAATATTTTATGACGGTCGTCAAAATTCTGATCATCATCATCATCAACATAAAAATAATCTGAACACTCTTCGAGTAACTACACTGCCGTCAAGATTTCGAAAAGTCAACAGTGGTAATACATCTGCCATTGATGGCAGTAATACCAGTGACAGTGTAGCTTTTATGCGGAAATTTGCTAGTCAACACACGGTCAAATCAAATTACTCCTCATCTTTATGCTTATCTGCTCAAAGTTTGGATAAATACAATCGAAAACCAAAGCCTATTCTTCGACCCGGTTCTAAGCATAAACTTGACACTGAAAGTGATTCAGACAATAATAATAATAACAGTTCTGAAGAGAACAATAACTTTGTATAATGAGTGAATTTATCAACTATCAATATGTACATATAAAACTCTGCTGTAAGTATATCCATCACAGATGATTTGAATTCATTTCAACTTTCTAGGTGTACATGTTTTACATTTTTCATTTTTTAACTTTCAAATTCAAATTTCGCGCAATCTATGTGATATGACATTAAAACAAGGATATTGATTTTTTTTCTTCTGTTTCTCTCTCTCGAATGATTTATTGACTAGCCGTCAATAAGAACAACAACTAATGAATGTTATCACCAGTATAGAAAAAAATATTTACTACAAAGAAACACACAAACAAACAACGAGTGGAATAAGAAAGATATCTTTTTTCGCCTCTCCATTTGAAAATGTCTAACATTCTTCTGTTCAAAGATATATAGTGATTAATTTAAACACACACACACCCTTATGAATTAATTATATGCGTGAATGTTGAAATGAATGAATAAATAAACTAATAATGTAAATAGGTAAATTTTTAATGAATTAAAAAAAGAAAATACTATTTTGGAAATGACTTTTCAGAGAAATTTTTCTCATGTTTTAATATAATTCAGGAATTTTTTGCGCGTTGGTTTGTAGGGACTTGATTAATTTCAAGACTGATCAAGAGTCGACTTCTGTCAGAGAACCCTTGTAAGCTAGGGAGTATATTAAATGCCTGCTTCGTCTCAATCCGGGACTCTACAGCAATAGACACCCACCTAAGATTGAGCACAGGACCTTTAGGTTGCTTGCTAGATCCTGCTGATCACGACATCCCACTAGTTGGGCGTAAGGACAGAAACTCACCGATGACATTGGCTGCAGATCGCGCACAGTTTTGAATGGGCAGAAGTTGGAATTGTTGCACCACTGAATTCTGTCCTGGTGTCTCAACAGTATACGAGTTTACCTTGTAGGCTGGATGTTCTGGGTTCAATCACTGAGGTGAGTAATCCTGAGGAGTCCCGAAATAGAACGGAAGAGACATCCAATTCTTCCTATTTATTTACAGCTGTTCTCTAACTGAAGTCACTTTGTGATAAACATTAAAATAATTCACCGGGAAGGTTTCATTCCGTTGTGTCGTTGATGTGCTACGCTGTACAAGCCTTACTAATAACTACAATGTGCCTAATTATACCTAATTGATCAGTACATCACCTAACCTGCAAGTATTGACCATAAATCACATAGGTCAAAAGAAGAGTCGGTTATTTAGAAATATGCTCTGATGAGCAATATGTTTATATATATGTTTAAATAGAATGAAGTTTTAAGGTTATTTGGTGGGGACTGGAGAAGATTTCAGAAATCTATCTGGCTAGTTCCACTGAGCTACACACTCTAAGGTTGTGTGTATTACCAGCACCAAGAAAGGTTCCAAAATGTATCCGAGCATGGTCGGATGTGTAGCTGTTGAAACAAAAGTTAGAAATCGTGGAAAATACCCATTGGAACATTACATTGAGAAGAATAAGAAGTTCAGCAAAGATATCTTTTCGGCGATTTCATTTTCAAAAGCTGTACAATCGCATTTAAATACATAATTTTACATGGAGACAATTTTTGTTTGATTCTACATAATTATGACAGCGAATAAAAGGTGATAATTATTTCCAACTAGATATGGTTTTACGAGAGGCTTAGAAACAAAATTACGTAGGATTAGAACGGATATCAAGTGTGTAAAAATGAGCATGGATACAAAATTGAAATAATAATTTTCAACTTGAGATGGGAGTTAGGAGTTGCGAATATAGATTACAAGAGTCCCCTAACTCCCATCTCAAGTTGAAAATTATTATTTCAATTTTGTATCCATGCTCATTTTTACACACTTGATATCCGTTCTAATCCTACGTAATTTTGTTTCTAAGCCTCTCGTAAAACCATATCTAGTTGGAAATAATTATCACCTTTTATTCGCTGTCATAATTATGTAGAATCAAACAAAAATTGTCTCCATGTAAAATTATGTATTTAAATGCGATTGTACAGCTTTTGAAAATGAAATCGCCGAAAAGATATCTTTGCTGAACTTCTTATTCTTCTCAATGTAATGTTCCAATGGGTATTTTCCACGATTTGAAAAAATGCAGGGACCCTACGACAGTGAAGGAACTCAATGGGTTTCTACGTTACTCTGTCAAACTTGCCGAAGTGAATGCGAAGAAAAGTTAAAAAACCTAAGGCATCCACATATGGGCTGGCCGTTTATCTAGTTAATATTTACTTAATTTAGTTTCATATATTTATTTTCACCCTAATTGTTTTCGCTGTCGCGGATGGTGGACTATGATGCAATGTTGATTAAACTGAGTTTGTGATAAATTGCAGGTTTAAAAGTCGAGGAATATAGCACCATTCGTTTAATCTGAGAGTGAGTATAGTGTAGGAGTCAGGATAGGAGTAATCGGAAGGTGTATAGCGAACGCCACAATAGATATTCATTCTGACTGAGTGAAAAATCGATAAAACAGACTAAATAGAACATTAGAAACGAGTGTAGTATTCTTTTAACGACACTGAATGCAAAATGAAATAAGACCATTCACAACACCCAAACAATTGAGAAAAGTTTTGTCTATGATTCTGAAACGGAAACACGAAGTACCTAGACCAGCCACCTCTTCTTGTATCTAAAAATTCAACCACTTCTGATGGGCTAGTTTATGCTGACTGTTTCTCTGGGATCTTCATTTTTCATGCACGGGAACACCTATAAGTGGGGCTATATAAAGGTGTGGTACAAGCCGTCAACAGTGTGACATTAGACGATCTTGTTCAAATCGGCCGTAAAGCCAATTTTGAAGAATCTATTTCTATCGTCTATTGGGTACCAGATAAAATGCCATAAGCTTCTTCGAACCGAATACTTCGAATAGAAGAGCTCATTGAAATTCGTTTGAAGCAACCGAAGCTGTGTGTGTGTGTGTGTGTGTGTGGAAAAGAAACAGGTTCAACCACTTTTGCTACCATGACCCTCTGTAGTATCTTTAAACGGCAATAAAGAAAGTAAACGTAAATACGTACAACTATATACTACTAATTGACTGAAGTGAGTAGTTGTTTTCCACTCATATTGTCCAGTAGACTTTGCTAGGCAGATGGAAGTTTTATACCATTATGTCGTCTTTCTTGATTGCCATTTATGATATCAGACAAATCACATATTGTCCTCTGAATTATTTTTGGTTTCCGAAGGATACACTGGAGACATCTGACCTCCTTGAACTGTGTAAACTGTATTCTGAGAAAGTAGCTTAATATAGATTATGCGTATCAACCAATAAACAATAGAACCGTCTTGTAAAATTGTCAGATATCAGGCCAACGAAATAATTAGCAAAAGTAATGCTTAATACTTTGACAAAATCATCTCGTTAATCAGTCACTTTAAAGTTACATTACAGAATAAATTTATTCGATAAATGCACACATTGATATAGTATTGATTACTGACGGCGTTTCAAGCGTAATTTTTAGCTCATAATCATGTAAGCGTTATTTGAATACTATGATATGATTTTTATTTATATTCTTTGTTATTCCCTTGGGTTCCGAGTGGAACCTAGGGCTTCAGCAACACATCTCCACTTTGTTCTATCTTCTGCTGTCCTCTTCAGCTCTACGCACGTTTGACCATAATCTCTCATCTCCTACTCCTCACAATGACGACCACCTGGTCGCTTCCCATTGGGATTCTACTCAAGTGGTGACCTGCATTAAGTGCGATATCATACGATGGCTTCCTCAACGAATGCCTAATCTATCTCCATTTTCCCCTACATATCTGTTGAGCAATCAGCTCTTGGCTGGTTCGTCACCAGGTAGAATTTCTCGTTGCCAATTCCCTCTAACCAGCTGGCCATTCGATCTTCAGTATGCATCCAAAAAAGGCAGCTGTTGATAAAAGTCTGTAACTGGTTAGAAATCCTTTACGTGATAAACAGTGTAAGTTTATGACCCGTATGGAATAACCTCGCTTAGTTTACTAGTTCATCAGTTTTCTAGCCTGTCCCAAGCCCGGGTAAGGAGGGAGGGTTGAGCATGGGGCTGGCGACCTTACACAAAAAGTACTATCAAAGTGCTAGAGATAATTCAACGAAAAAGAAATATATTGAAAATACGAAAAATATAAAACCCAAACTTATTCTTTGTTGGAATCAGAGGGGCGAAATGATGCGGGCTGGTGGAAGCCGGCCTTCTGAAAGCCAGTCAGAGAGCCGATGTGTCTTCTCTCGATGAAAGCGAGACTAAGAATGGGGACGTGGAATGTACGTACAGTGCACGAGGCTGGGAAGGCTTCCCAGGAAAACAGTTGAATGAGACGATATGGTATAGAAGTACTGACGATCTGCGAAAGCAGATGGAATGGATGTGGACCATCGAAATTGTCAACTGGAGAGTCAGTAATCTCCTCCCCTTACCCAGACGTTAATCACGAGCACACTGAGGCAGTGAGTGACTATCATGATGTTACTTGTGGCAGCCAAAGCACAATGATATGATTGTGAGCAATGCATTGTGCCCCACACGTCATCAGCAAATACTACTGTGTCCCTGTGTGCTTTTCACAAATAAAATTATTCTACAGTGAGGTTATTAATACATACTGATATTGAAGCTTTATTTAAAACAATATGTTAACGCACACAGTACAGAAATTTTCAGTGTATTTAATTCCTGAATACTTCCTTTTCATATATGATAAAAACATAAAAAGGTAGTAATCTACAGTATATGATATGCGTCAGTGTTATTTCATATAAAGAGAGAAGTAATTCTCTACTATATTTTTCTTTCATTCCCTCCAAGAACTGCACAACATTTTACCTACTCAAAATGTGAGCCAGTTCATGTATTGATCATTGAATATAATCACATGATTAAAACAAATATGTAATGCAAAAGAGTGTATAGCATTTGATGGATGGAAATTCTGGTTGTAGAGTAATTTAAATTCTTCCACACTGACCAAGTTCTATTCTTAAATCGATCAATCAAGAGATCATCAGGAATGATGATTATTTCATTTCGGGAAGAATTCCAAAAGTTCATTTGACATTAAATTGAGTACTGAGTAAGTTTTCTTAAAGAAAAATGAAAACTTCTTGACTGAACCATCTTGGAGAAAGAATATAATGATTAATAATTATTCACATCAGTTTCATTTCGCAAATTATGTTTTAAAACAATGTTTAACTATTAGCGTGATTCGTAACTTAAATTTATTACTTCCTGGCTGGAATCTTCAAATGAAATATTCATTGATAGTATTATATCGTATGACGCAACATCGTTCCTTTACGGCCCTCTTCCTTTATTTTCGTTTTGAAGGGTACAAACAGCGATAGGTTGGAAGTCAAGCAGAAATTTGCGTGGGTTCACTTTTCGATTCGCGGATGTAGAGCCGGAAGATACAAAATAATAAAAATGGAAAAAAGTAGATGTATTGTAGAGATGCATAAAGATGGATTATGAAAATTTAGATAGCCGAGTAGTTTAAGAAGGCCACCAAAGGGCATTCATTGAAAAAAGCATTTCGAAGGTATCAGTTAACTCCGTTCATAATAGAGAAGATTTGTAGCTCAGGTGGATGATTTTTAGGTAGTCATGTTCTCTGAGCTGGCTGATTTAAGCATAAAACTTTCGTTATCCATCTACACAACATCTTCAGTGCAGGCTTCAATTAATACAAAGTAGTCAACTTCTTCGAATTCGCCATCAATGGTGAATGGTGGTATGATGGTATCTCCCTCTGACAACCATTGTTGTGATTCCTTGTCAATTTACATCGATCATTTTTTATTGACTTGGAACTTGAACTTTCTTGTCATGTGATTTATTTTCTATTAGTTGGTGAATTTAGTCTACAGTAATGTGTCTGTTAATTGCTGGCTGATTCATCTGAGCATCAGGCTTCTAGAAATTCTTTGGCATTTGTGGTGTTTCCTCTTTTCCCAATTTCTACATTCTTCTAATCAAATTGTTGTTCACGTTGTCTACAAATATTGATATAAAAGAATACTTATTGTGTCTTTTCGCAGCTAATTTATGTTCTTGGGTTCTGATTCAACGAGGACGCTAATTTTGACCGATGTAGTGTTTATCACAGTCCATGCAATTAATTTTGTAAATGACATTGATTTTGTCTTCTTTGCTGCTAGATATTTTGGTCTGCTTAATACTAAATGAAGTGTTCGTGTTGGCTTGTGTGCTATGTTTACTGCAAAATGTCTTAGTATTCTAACTGTTATTTCAGGGATATTCTTTACACATGTTAGAACGAATTTTCTTGTAATCGTTAAGGATGGTTTCTTGTTGGTATTTGATGAAATTGTATGGGTGTTCATTTTTCTTGAAGACAGTTAGTTAGTAGGTATTTTTATTCTGTCCTCTTCAGCAGTAGAATGCTATAGTGTGTTTAAACTTAGTTTCTTTTGAAAGTAATTGGGTTATCACTATAAGAGTTGAGTATTTTATCTGTGTTGATTTTCCATATACCTGCGTTCCCAGATTTCCTGTGTTAGTTTTCTTACTTAAGACATGTGAGAATTGTTGTATATTAGATGGTTGGAGGCAATCGATAGGAAGCCTTGGAGCTAGGTTGTCTGCTTCTTGTCACTCGCGAGTAAGGCGTATCTGCAATGTTGAAGGAACTCATGTCCCTTCTGAGATTCAACCCCGTGTCACACACAGCCATTCGGGCTCGCGATTGACCTTCTGTAGGACTTTATTAGATACTCTGATTGGATATTAAATAGTGTCATATGTCTAGTGCTTTGTTTACTGAGGACTGAACTCTATCAGTCACGTTTGAAATGTGCAAGGTGCCCTGCCATCACGGTGCATTCAGAATTGTTGCTATTAGATATTATCTGATTCTTCTTCTCTTGTGAATTTAATATCTCCAGATATGTTATTGATTAATGTCTCAGTGTTTCCAAATCAGAGGAAGCACCAATAATGCCGAAGAATTTCTAGAAGCTTGATGTTCAGATGAATCAGCCAGCAATTAACTGACAAATTACTGTAGACTAAATTCACCAACTAATAGAAAATAAATAACACGACAAGAAAGTTCAAGTTCCAAGTCAATAAAAACTGATTGATGTAAATTGACCACGAATCACAACAATGGTTGTCAGAGGGAGATACAATTATACGACCATTCACCATTGATGGCGAATTCGACCAAGTTCACTGTGTATTAATTAAAGCCTGCACTGAGGATGTTGTGTGGATGTATAGCAAAAGTTTCACGCTTAAATCAGCCAGCTCATAGAACACAGTTCAATAAAACTAATTCTGTTCACAAATGTTGTTATTCCAATCACCTGAACTTTTCATGCATATATCCTACAACTATAAATACATAATTCTTAAGAGAATTTGAATCATATATATATATATATATGGTACAATGATCTGATTGGTCTGTGGACTGATTGGCTGACTGACTGATTGATTATATTTCAAAATACTAACTAACTGAGTAAGGCATGTGATATGGTGGGTAATGTTTAGAATATTGATTTATCAAGTGATTGATTGATTGAAATCCGTGAAAGGAATGGGTGTTCAATTCAGTCCAAAACACAAAAACAGCTTGAGTCGCGATATGAATAAACGTAAATTCTACTTTATTCAACTATTGAAATGTTTGAGTACAGCTTAGTATCAAATTTTTATTTGAAAATCTTTTCCCCTAATGAAGTAGCCTGGTTTTTGTCTTAGTAATTGGATTTTGGTTTTTCATCATTCTAGATTCGAGGAAGTTAAGGTTAAGTTTAGTTAACCTTATTTTTAATTCAAGTGTTGGTTTGTAGGGATTTGATTGGTTTCAGGATTTCACCTTATGCTGACATTAGTTAGAGAACCATTGGAAAATCTGGGAATATTGGACAGTTGTTTCGTCTTAGTTTGGGACTCTTCATCACTACGCATCCACCGGGATTCGAATCCAGGACCTTATGGTTACAAGGCGAGCTCGTATACCAATAAGTCACTGGGACCCGATCCAATGGCCCATGAATTCTAACTTCTGCCAATTCACGATATAGCGCAACCGCTAGCCAATGTCTTCGGCGAGTATTTGTTCTCACACCCGACCTGCTGCACCCTACTGGTCACGACTTCTCAATTTTCAATGGTTTGCGTTCAAAGTGGAACACAAGGCTCTAGAGTTTGAGCTATGAAGCTTCAGTAGCGAAGCAGTATTTATAGAAGGTGGGGTTGCCAGTCAAACGCTCAACCATCCGTCTTTTCTGGACTTATCATCGGCTCCTCAAGATTTGTTGTCCCATTGGTTGGGAATCGAACCCGCATCAAGTGTGCGGCTGATGAGCGTTCTACCAGAGAATCACCTATGCACTTGACTGCTGAATTTTTTATTTTTTTATTTTTATTTCTGTACGTTCCCAGTGGAACATAAGGATTCACACTAGAGGCTTGAAGTTTCAGTAGCAGTGGTGGTTATTTTTAGAGGATGGAGTTGCTTGCCCTCCCTCTTTAGCAGTCTTATTACTGGCTTAGCGCGGTAAAGGAGTGTGTCGGCCGGGAATTGAATCCCGGACCACATGAGGCGTGCTTGGCGAGCATTCTACCGCTATGCCACCGACGATTGACTGCTGAATAGATGTTGATTATTCCTTGAAATAAGCACTTTTTTTTTGATTTTTTGATTTACAGCTTGATTCCACACCGTATTTTATTAACAGATTAAATTGAAGATATTCAGTGAACGGAATATTCCCATATTCAGTCATAAAAAATGAGGTAAATAGCGAAGAAACGTTTCTTCTCGACAGTTCATTTACAAAACCTGTGCAATCGAATTTACATTTGACACAGAATTCATAAGACCAATCAGGTACTGGTAAATTTGTTTTAGAAAATGTACTATATAATGTAAAGTGTTCTGTAGAAAGTGATGACTAATTGAAGAAAGGAACAAGCTGAGGAGAAGTTGAGATGATGTAATAAGTGTGAAAAATGACCAATCAGTATCAGTGTGTAAAGTGGACAAAACCTATTGGAAATTATAATAATAATCCCTCTATCCCAAACAACAATAATTATACAAAATGCAATTTTCAGCGTAAAGCTTTTATATAATATCTGTATACAGTGTTATTAAAAAACAGCAATAGAGTGATCATAAAATAAGTATAGTAATAGTAAACTTACACAATAAAATGAAGCAAATTATATTTAGAACGTAACTCTGGCCACAGCGTAGGGCGAGTGAATATATGTAGCGCTTTCGGTCCCAGAGATCGGGTTTCAGATTCCAAACAGCCAGTGATTCAGCTGTGTATTAATGACGTATTCGAAGTCCTTTCGTGCGATAAACAGGAACTCTGCCGCAATCATGATGGGGTGCACAATGTCCAGAGCTGACAAGGTGTTCGTGCATAGAACTACTGGTATTCTTCGTTCCTCATCTGGCTAGTCAGACTGGACAGTGTTCAAGAGTATGCATGTGGACTTGACGTTGTGTACGACTGATATGCTTTGCTTCACAAGAGCGAGTAAACTGAGGAATATACACACTGAGGTGATCAAAAGCGGTATTTTATCCTTAACATGAGACTGGGTTAACTGTCTGCTGAGAGATGTAATACGTAAGGTGGCTGATTGAAATGTTTTCTTTAGGAATTTAGAAAGACTGTTTCTAAGAATTTCTGCTACAGTATCACCTTTGAATTATAGGTTTATGAAGAGAGTTTTCCTAGGGACAGCTGCAGTTATCAGAGATGCAGGTTTTTCTTTTACTTTTTTGTCGATAAGTCTGGGTGGATACCCATTCTCCAGTAGGGTTTTGCGTAGTGCTTTAAATTCATCCTCTGTCGTATCTTCCAAACAGATTTTTTTGATTCTTGAGCATGAGGTCCGTACTAAATTTTGGTTTCAGATCAGCAGGACAAAGCTCTAGAAGTTAAGAAATTGTCTAGTTCATGTCCCTTTACAGTGTATTGATGTTTGAATTGAGTAGTCTTGTCCTCTGTTAAGTAGTACATCCAGGAATGGAAATGGCATATTTGGTTCACTTTCTAGGATGAAATTATTGAAGCTTATGCTGCGCTGAATGTTTTGGGGAGATATTCTGAATCAACTTTTTCATCACAGACTATAAACGTATCATCTAAGTATGTCTTATATAGGTGCAGTTGACTGATCAAAGGGTAAACGATCTAGGTTTCCAGACTCTCCATGAAGCGGTCAATTAAGAGTCGACCAAGAGGACACCCCATAGCCACACCATCTTTCTGTACTTAGAGTTGTTTATTCCATTCGTAATTGAGTATTAAATTTACATCTAAGAAGTAGTTCTTTCAAGTAGCTGATGGGAAGAGAAACTTCTAGATTGTTGGGTTCTAAGCAGTCACAAATGACACACATTGTCTCATTTCGAGGAATACTTTTGGAAAGAGAAAAAGCATTTGTCTTTCAAACGCATTGATATTTTTTACTGGATCTATCAAATCAAATGTATCATTAAGGCTATGCCTTGTCATATGTATCCTTATAAGTTCAAGGATATCTGCTAGCCACTTCGAGATCTAACGATATAGTGAGTTGACCATGCCTGTAATAGGTAGACGTGAAACATCCTTCTTATGTACTTTAGGTAATCTTTATAGTCTTGGAATCATCTAATTACATGGTTTTTCTTGTTCATGCACCTCTGATATCATGCCTGAATCATTTTTGATTTGCTTCACTAATTTTGTAAGGAGGTTTCCTGTTCTGTCTGCCGCGTCTTTCCGGCTGGGCGGAGATCGCCTCTGCTTCTGTGACCAGATTAACGAACTAAAGTGCTTTTTGAATATTGGCTGCTCCTTACTCTTTCTTGATTGACATGTATTCGAAAAGACATTGTTATTAATCCTATGGATTCAGAGTTGAGCACAGGGCTTCATCGGTACATCTGCATTGCACTCTATTTCCTGATGTCTTTTTAGGCTAGGCCCACTATTGCCCACAGGCTTTAATTCCCTTATATAATCCCCTTAATGCCAACCTCGGATGCTCTAACCGTCGCTCACTTCCCATTCGGGTTCCATTCGACGGGCAACATGGTGTTTGATGTCGCTTGAATATCTGCTCAATGAATGTTCAGTCACCATCTATTTCCTTCTATGTATTGGCCAGGCAATAGGTTGTTGTCTGATTTTCTGCAACACCTCCATGTCGCCTATTCATGTCTTCTAACTGAAAATGCGATCTTTGGTATCCAGGGGAAGCATTTGTGAATAAAAGACTGCAGTCTTTTGTAAAAGCCCCTGAACTATATGGAAGAATTGACTTGACATAAGTATTGAAAAATTTGAATTTTTTCTTCCCTGTGTTTTATAGTGTAGCTCTCCACACTGATTTCAGAGTGATGAAACCCGTTCCAGTGAGTTACCGAAAGCATTTCCCCCAGGCAACTGCGAACTTACATCGGTAGCAGTCTTCATTGCATCGATAGTGAAGTTTTGAGAGCCAGAATGGATTAAAAGCAAGTAGCTCTGAAAGCGAACTAACCGGAAACCCGTTACCGGATGAAGATGCGAGAGTAAAAAGGGGATGAACCAGACATACGTTGAGAAGACTGTTCACCGGCATCAATCGACAGTCCGTCAAGTGTAATCTAAGCGAAAAGCAAGAAGCGAGTTGAGTATCGTGAAGGAGATTGTGTGAAACAGTGATGAAAACTTGTCTGAAATTGTGGACTTTGAAGAACAGAATAAATGGGGGTGTGCTGCTGAAGCCCTTTGTCCCACTAGGAACTTAGGGGAGTGATAATAATAAATTCATGGAGAAGGGTCACTGAGAAGAATGAGACATGTATGCATACAGAAAACTAGACGTATACAGTAAAAAACAGAGAGAATGAAATATATATTACATAATACTAGGAAATAAAAATATATTAATAGTGATTAGTTGTCTGTTAATCTAAATGTAGGTAGTAATAGGTACGAAGTACACTCAAATAGATCCATTTCGCTGGTAGTTTTTACTCGTTTCACTTGTGAAGTTATCGATTTCGGATATAGTTTATGCGTATGAGAAGTGTTTTTTAATGTTAAAATGTATCTTATACATGCGTCTTTCAAATGTTTGTTTCAATGAAAAGGAAAAGACAAATGTGGACGATTTGTTCCACTGAATAAGTAAAATTTCAACTTTCCGCTTTACTGGTGTTTGAATGCAATAAAAAATATTCAAGTGTTCGTTAGTAAGAATTTGATTGGTTTCAGGATCTCATCATGAACTGACATCGGTTTGAGGACCATTGGAAAACCTGCTGCAAACCAACACTTCAGTATCAATCTGATGCTCAGTGGCTACTGGACTTATTCAAGTTGGTAGCTGCTTGGGTTCTAGTGGGAAGTCGTGACAAGTAGAGTGCAGCAGGCTGGGGTGTGAGGACAAATACTCACTGGTGACATTGGCTAGTTCCACTGGCGCTATATCGTGAATTGGGAGAATTTGGGATTTATTGGTCACTGGATGAGGTTTCAGTGACTGAATGGTCCATGAGCTCACCTAGCGGAAGAGGGTACCAAACTAGGCTGACAAAATAGCTGTTCCGCACTCCCGGCTTGTTTTCCAGTGGTCCTCAAACCGATATCAGTTCATAATGCAATAAAAATAGTTTGGTGAGTTAAATCTGATGAATTTTATGATAACTTTATTTTATGCGTTATGTTTAGACAATTTACACCTTATCTGACAGTTAGCGAACCTTTTAACAAGTTTAGTTTCACTCTAATTGTCAGATAAGCCAAAGTAGAAGAAGAGCAGCTTTTCAGTCATATACTTTTTTCAAGCATTGGTTTGTTGGCATTTGACTGACTCAGAGTGAGATCACGAATTGACATCCCTTGGTACTGGTTGAATAATCAGTGGGTCCGCCTCGTAATTTAAAGTTGGTGAGTTTGGTGATCGGTGGAAGGGCATAATGGTTGCTCCTTGATTTTCATTGGTTCTCTAACTGACGTGAGTTAGTGATCTCACTAGGAATTTACTTACTTTTCTTCTAAATCCCTTTTTAGGCGGGGTATTTTCATAGGCTGAAAGTACTACGAACGAAGTAATACAACCAGTTAGCAGGCATAAACAGTGTTAAAATAATACTGACTAGCAACAGTGTTGAAAACAAGTTTATATAATTGTATAGATGGGATTCTAATAATAATAGTGCTGAAAAAACAATTATATTTAAGTGGAGCTCAAATTGTTTCCGGAGGACGACTATTTCTCAAAAGCATGTTACACTACACATCATTCAAATGATTTTAATATCCGAAACAAGTCTTACAGTCTGTTGAAATAATTTCCTGTATTTGAAATCTTTATGAAATTGTAATGTGTGGGGAAGAAGGTTTTGTAATTCAAAAAAGTCATTAGTAGTCTAGTAGAATGACAGACACTCTTGTAAATGGAACTGCAGTCAGTCGATTATTCTCAAGAATTTGAGTGTTACTGCATGGATTAGTAATCGAATAATGGGAAGAAAATCTAACCACCAATCACTATCAGTGGGAGAAATCTGAAAGAAGTCAAATCGTCTCACTTATCTAGGCAGCATCAGTTCAACTACAGGAGTCATCAATGAGGATGCAACATCCAGTATCAGAAAGGCGAGACAAACCTTCATTTATCTAGAGCAATGTTGGAATTCACTGCACTTGGCATAAAGAACAAAATCCAGATTTTTATCAATAATGTCCGACCAGCGCTTTTATATGATTTGGAGATTTTGCGTATTATTAAACTTTTATCAACACCCACCTTCACTAGCTCCATGCTGAATTACAGATAGGCAGTCAGAAATGCTTCGAAATAAAGAAGTCTAGCAACGAACTAACCGACAACTTATCACCAGAAAGATATACAGTAGAAAATGGATTTGGATTGGACACAAGCTGAGGAGACCGTTGAGTGACGTTGTTCTCCTGGTCTTGGAATGGAATCCAAGTGACATCAAGCGACGAGTTAAGTGTGGGTCGAAGGGCAGCATAGAGAACGTCGTGTGAGAATTAGATACGAGCTAATGGGCGACTGTAGAAGCGGCTAAAAACTGCAAGGAAAAGGATGAGATGAAGACGTGCTACTCAATCCCTATGTTCCACTAGGAGCCCACGGAAATACTTTATGCGTATATGAATTAATAACTATTATGCTAAGTGAATATGTGACCATCTCAGTTTGTCGATACATGGTTATTATTGCATTAGTTGATCATTCAGAGCGGTAAGATCCAAACCAGTGTCTTCTGAATTACTAGTCCGTAGCAATAGTGGCTGATTTACGAGACACAACTGTTAAGCGGGTCTTCATTTCACTGAAGTCCCCTCAGGTAATGTTCAGCTATTATGTGGATTAGTGATACGTTACTGTTCGTTTATCATCATACTAACTATCTAGATCTTGGTGTCACCTTCATTCATCAGTCGCTATTCATCAATAGTATCATCATTAATACTGATAACGAACTGAACTCATTTAGGGAATCTTAAAAACCAGTGAAAAGTAACGGGAAGCTGTTTCACCCTAGTTGACAACTCTTCAGTAGTGAATACTCCCGACCTCACAGCCAGGGAATAAACCTGCAGTTTACAAAGCAAGCTTGTTGATCATCCAGCCACTGGGATATGCAGCAGAGAGCCATACCACCTTCAGCTAATGTCATCGACAAATATTTCTCCTCACATCCAGCTTGGTGTACCCGTCTGGTCACGACTTGTCGCTAGAAATTCAGACTTCATCCAGTCACTAGTACTGATACTGGCTGGGAGTTAAGTTGTATATCACGAATTGGGAGAAGCTGTAATTTATGGACTATTTGATCCACAGAGTGGTTGAGTATTCAAAGAGCTTGCCTTGTAACGGGAGGGTCCTGCGTTCAACCCCTGTTGTAGGTCATGGATGCGCACTACTGAAGAGTTCTAGACTGTGACGAAACATCTGTCCAGTATTCCCTTCTGATTTCCCGCGGTTCTCTACGTGAAGTCAGTCATTTCATGATCAAACCTCAAATTAATCAATAAATTTTGTTCGAAACGTCATCCAGTAAGTACTAATGGTGTTTCACTGTGTGATACATCTAGTAAACAAACTAATATGGAAGGTTTGCCTTACTTCTCCTATTCTATTTTTGATATTCTCATCCTTGCCATCTGTAGCTGAAACAACTCTACGCAAACAGCTGAAAGAAGTGACTTCGTTCCGATTTCTTCTGTTGATAGTGAATGGGTACATGTTGTTGTTGGTAACGTAACTACATCACCTCAGTCTTCTCTCTCTTCCTCTAAATATATATATGTATAAAGTGAGACTCTGTAAATTCCAGGTGACTATTACTACTTTGACAAATCTATTAGCGGCATTTTAAACAGTGAAACATCAGTAAAAAAACACGACAATATCGTTTTGCTTTTTTTCTCTCGTTGGGAAGTACAAAAGTCTTTTCTCATAGAGATGAAAACCTGTTTCCTCAGTTAAATTAAAGTATTCACCGATGTTTATCTGTTCAGTCAACTATTTCCTGTCTATATTGTCGGCATTTAACTTTTACTCTTTTTTTTCTAAATAAAAATTACAAAATAAATTTTGATTTTAGCGATTAATTTCTAGAAAGAAACGCATTCAGAATTCAATCTTGCCGCGCATTTTCAAAATCTAATTTTTAATGAATGCTGAATCTTCAAAAAAAATAGTCATTGGGTTCAAGAGATATATTAGTGTGAATACAAATCGCAGTTTTTATATTATTCCTTTACGTTCCAGTGGAACATAAGGCCTAAAGCTAGAGGCTTGAAGTTTAGGTAGCAGTGGTGTTTATTTTTCGGGATGGGGTTGTTAGCCTCATGCCAAACCTTCTCTCTTTACCAGTCTTATTACTGGCTTAGCGAGCGAGGTAAAGGAGTGCGTCTGTGTCTGGGAATCGAACCCTGGAGCACATGAGGCGTGGTTGGCTAGCGTTCTACCGCTGTGCCAGCAACGCACACAAACCACAGTGATTGAACTGGAAGGAATGTTGTTAGACTGAAATGAGGAATTCCTTTATGATAATGTTTAGCAGTACATTTCGAAGAGTTTCAGTACCACAGAAAAAACTTTGGAGAAGACTGAGTCCTATGAAACTGGAGTCTGATGTCATATTTTTTAGGGTGTAGTTGTGATCACTGAGCAGGGTGCTTTAGTATCGAAGCATGAAACCATCCTCAGGAACTACAAGAAAATACATCCGACCAAATCCATATTGTCTGACCCTCAGCATCCCTTTTGTTCTCAACTCTCTCCACCTTGCATCTCATCAGGTGGGACTAGAAGTCATTACATATGATGGGGAAGATTTGTAGCTCAGGTGGATGATTTGATGTGGTTGTGTTCTCTGAGTTGGATAGTTTATTTGTGAAGCTTTCATTGCCCTACTAGGCAACATCTTCAGCGCACACTTCAGTTTGAAGTGAACTTTTTATATTTCTCTACGAGTTTATTAATCATCTCTCCTGGTGACCTTAAGCGTGATTGGTTGATTTTGTGTGTTTTTACACCTTTTAGGCTGTTTTTATTGGAACTGATTGTTTCCTTAACCTGAACTTTAACCCTTTGAGTGTGAGATTTTCTTCTTATCGATTGGTAAATGTTGTCCATCTTGATGTGTCAGTTGACTGATGATTCATTGGAATACCAAGCTTCTAAAAATCCTCTAGCATTCTTGGTGTTTCCTCTGTCTAATATTTGAACGTTGTTCCAGTCGAATTGATATCCGTGTTTGTCTGTATGTAGTGATATGAGGGAGTGGATATCATGTCTTCTGACAGCTAGCTCATGTTCGTGAATACGAAAATGAAATGGACGTCCACTTTGGCCAATGTAGTGTTTTTCGCAGTTGTTACAATTTATTTTGTAGATAATGTTGGTTTTATCTTCTTTCGTTGTTGAGTCTTTTGGTTGATACAGAGGTGGCTGAGTGAAGTCACTTTTTTGGTTTGTGTGCAAAGTCAATTCCTAAATGTCTGAAGAGTCCTGCAGTGATTTCTGAGATGTCCTTTATATATGGTAGGGCGATTTTCTTTGTACTTTCCTTGGGGGCCTTTAATTCTCAGACGAATGAGCGATCCGCGGACACATTATTTCAGATCATATTTATTAGGTTTATTGAAGAATAACTCACATAATAAAAAGGCTAAACTCGAAGTCGGTGAAAGCGATCAATACTACCACAAGTTAACAGCCAATCAAGATAAAGGTTGTCAGAAGACACTGTCATTTCATTCACGACGAATTCTAATATGTATTCTTTCCGTATTAAAATGTCTAGAAGAACATTAAAGGCCTCTCAATAACACCACCTAGCTCAGAGAGCACAATCAAATCTAAAAACGCAGCTTCTGTTGTCTTTCTGAACAACATCTTCAACCAAAGTTTCAATATGAAGTGGGTTTGTAGACCTCAAAAGGTCAAGTATCAGACCAGCAGCCCGATCAGTATCACGACAAGTAGACACAATCATCATAAAGAAATCTACGGCGACAGCCGATCATGGTGAGACAAATATTTCATCTGTAAAGAATTTCCAAAGTTCCCTACACACACTGAAGTTAGTGCTGAAGCTTCACAATTCAACCATCCGGTTCACGGAACGCAACAGCATCAAAAGCAGCCTAGTTTATTATGGAATATTTTCAACATTTTCAGCGCCATATATATATATATAACACTTTGTAGACCTATCAAATAGAAGTCTTGATTACGAGTTACTAACTGGTTTTATTTCAAACAGTATTGTGGTGAGAGCTGTCTACTAGCCAAGAGGTTGACAGTAATTGAGGTCAATGTTTATGTATCAAATATTAGTCATGTTGTGGTGAGAGATGGTTGCTAGTCAAATTGGTTGACAGTAATTGAGGTCAATGTTAGTCATGTGAAAACAAGGTCAAGATGGACAGGCGGATACGGTTAACATATAGATGAACTGACACAGCCACAAGGGATGCAAGGTTAACTTTGTGTGAGAAACAACCAATCAACAGACTGTATTTTCTACTAACATTAACCTACAATAATGTACATCAAAATCTATAAATATGTGTTGATTTTCCGTAATAAACGTTCTGTTGCCTGGCCCTTGTCTTCTGTTGTTACAGTATGTTTGATACAATCAGGAAGTTTCAGCATGTAGTACAACACTGCATCTAATTTCCTTTTTACATTTGTATATTAAGAGGGAAAGTAATTAACGTGGCACTTAAATTGATAATCATGTCAATCAACACATAAGTGTTAAATTAAAAGTTAGTAGGAACAGTGACAACGGTGTATTAATGAGAAGTAGAATAAAAAAAGTCGTTCACTTAACACTTTTCATATCATACAAAATGTGTATCATATAAGATGTCATTGAGTTTTTGTATTTGGTCATCCAAGCATAAAATCTGTTTTAATTGTTTCTAATCCTAACTGGTCAGATTCAACGATGGGAGGGGGGGAGGGGTTGTGTATGAAGCGGGTGCTTAGAATCCGACAAGATGATATTCGTCAATTTTGTTGC
Organism: Trichobilharzia szidati; assembly: GCA_944472155.2. NCBI lineage: Eukaryota > Metazoa > Platyhelminthes > Trematoda > Strigeidida > Schistosomatidae > Trichobilharzia > Trichobilharzia szidati. Next base: position 109,580,945 of record OX235274.1, on the reverse strand, counting down.
ATGAATTCAATTGTCTGTCCACAACAGTTCTAACGAATTGGCTCTGTGACACCCTACTGTCTCTCCACCTACAGCTTTGAGTACCCTTCGTGATGTAACAGAGTCTTTTTAAATTAGCAGAGAAAAGATTAAGCGGGGAAAAGATAAGGAAAAATACGCGAAATCGAAGAGTTAACAAAGTGTAAAAGTAGAGATTAAGTGATACCACCAGACTGTCTCAAATTCCTTACGTAGGAGGTTGGATGAAACATCTTTCTAGAAGTCAGGATGACATAGGAAGATTAGGAGCGAACAGAGGAAAGACATAATCCAAGATATTTAACATTAAACTTAGTTTCAACCTCAGTACCTTCTATAGCTTTATGGCTCCATGGCTTTCTTGGATGCTTGCAGTTTTTCTTGTGAAAATAAGCAAAGAAATTCACCTGGTTGTACAAACTTCGCAAGTGCTAAACGGCCATAGAAATAAGCTTCAGTTTCATTTGGCTTTAATGTGCCCAAATATACAATGCAGATACCACAAGTCCTGGTAATTAGGTAGCGTTTCAAGACCAAGTATTTGTTGCCTTTTCTTAGTAAGGGTGGCATGGGAACAATAGGCAGACATTCTGTTCCAGAATTAATTCTAATTTCATATTAGATTAATTGTGTTGATATGTAGTGACAGTAATACACACACACACACGCACACATAACATTAGTCTCATTCATGGCCTGTTGTACATAATTCAAATAATACTGAAGAGATTAGACAGTAGTCCTTAGAGAATTTTTATATCTCAGGGGATTTTAAATTCATTGATTCATTTGTCAGACTAGGGATTAAGTTATATATGAAAAAGTCGCCTAATCCCACCCATATTCCTTTAGCATATGTTACAAATTATTGCAGGTACTAAATCTATGCACATTATAGTGAAATGTAGCGTTTCGTTGCCTCGTGTGGGACACATCAATTTCTATGTATTTGGATGTGCACCAGTGAGAAGGCTTTTACTTATCCGTTATTTATGTTGGGTGATATTTTTATATTATTATTATTGTTCCCTTGGGTTCCTAGTGGAACATAGGGCTTCAACTACACGTCTCAACTTGTTTCTGTCTCCTGCTGTACTTTTCACCTGCATCCATAATAGTCCATACTGTTTCAAATCCTCTTCACAAGATCTCCTCAATGTCACACTTGGACGTCCCACTCTCCGCTTCCCTTTCGGGTCCCACTCGAGCAATGGGCTGACGCGCGATGTCACCCAGCGGCCTTCTCAGCGAGTGTCCAATCCATCTCCACTTTCCCCTGCATATTTGTTGAGCGATTGGTCCTTGTTTGGTTTGTTCCCATAGTTTCTTGTTGGTGATTCTTTCCGGCCATCTGATCTTCCGTATAGAGCGAAGACAGCTGTTGATAAAGGTCTGCAACAGGCTGTTTGAAATATTCTTGGTGACCCGCCAAGTTTCTGATCCGTAAAGCAAAGCTGACTGACTTGATGTTTGTATTGAAAATCCGAATTTTGTTGTTGATGCTGAATGACGAAGATTTCCAGATTGGTTTCAGGTTGATGAATATGTTTTTCGCCTTCCTGATTCTCGACTTCACATCCTCGTCCGTTCCTCCTGTAGTTGAGACAATGCTCCCTAGATCAGTGAAGTGAATGAAGTAACCTCTTTCAAATCCCTACCGTTGATGTTGATCGGCGCTGGATGTTGCTGCTGTTGTTGTTGTTGGTTGGTTATTTTCATAACCTCCGTCTTGTCTATGTTCACTTGGAGTCCTGTCTTCTCTGGCTGCTTCTTCGACCAGTTTGTCGGTTTTCGCTTGTAAGTCTTCGATTTTGTGTGACATCAAACATAAATCATCCACGCGCGAAATCCAGGTGTTCTAGGTTCTTCACGTCGGTCCAGGATATCCCTGTCTTCTCGTTTCCCACTGTCAGACGCATAATCCATTCCACCACAATTAGGAATATCATTGGTGAATATGTTGGGTAATAACTGTAATCATATTGATTTATTTACTGAAAGAACCTGAAACGGATAAGCAGAGCTTAAAATTGAACTAGAATGTGGGTTCTAATTGTTGTTAAGAACACTAACCACTTAGCTGTTATGTGAAATCGTAAGTTTTTAGAAGTAAAAGTTTATGGGTATTTAATTTTATCTCAAATTTGCTAAAAAAACTGACTTCAGTTAGAGAACCACTGAAAACCAGCAGAGAGTGATGGGCAACTGTTTCGTCCTAGCTTGGGATTCTTCATCCTTGTGCATCAATACCCTTCGCCACTCCCCAACACTCATAGGAGTGGAATCCAGGACGTTCAATTTAAAAGACAGGCTTGTTAATCACTGGACCACTGGAATGGAATCTAATGGCCCACCAATTCTAATTTCTGTTATTCTGAGATTGGCGAGCAACTGTCCCCTTACCTGACATGGTCGACCCCACTGATCACTACTTCTCACCATAACTCGAAGCAACATCGTCCTGTAGCCAGTCATTAATGTCCATTAGAATAATTTTCATATGTTAATTTGTGAGAATTTTAGTGATTTCTAATTTCATCATGGGTTGATATCACTTATACATTTCAGGTTATTAAAGAATTCGACGAAGAGTTTCTCTGTCGCTAAAAGTAAGATTTTGTAAAGGAATAGTGATTTCATAAAACGACGTATTTGCAACAGGACATGCGAAAATCTATTTCAGAACCAATTGTATCAGTTGTGTATTAGGACCCAAACTTAACAACTGCCTCCGGAGGAAATTATCTAATCATCCAATTAATAGGGTTGTCTGTCTCTTTGTCTGTCTGAATTCAACATAGAAGATGAGTGAAGAGAATCAATAGAAGTTTGACAAGTATAAGAGTGAAACAGAATGAGTAGTGGTAGAAAGGAATATGAAAGATTACAGAGACTGAATACATCTGCGTAAGCCATTGACAACGACTTTGAGCCACGTCACTTATTGTCTCCAGCCGTTGATTCTTAGCGTCGCGAGGGCACCAACCCGGAAGTCTGCATCTCCCTCCCTACCTGACTCAGTTTAACTGTCAAGGATTTCATGGATTGATGCCATGTTTTTGTTTGGCCATCACTTACTTTTTTTCAGCCTGCACCTATATCAGCTAGTAATGCCCGTCGGGGGAGGTGATGGTTAGGCATGCGCAGCACGTGACCTAGCCATCTCAATCTATGTAACTTTATTGCCGTTTCGATTGATTTTCCCTCTTTGCCCAACACTCTGCGCCTAACGTCAACATTACTTATTTTATTATACCACCTAACGTGAGAAAGAGATCGTAGACATCTATGATCAAAAACAGTCAACCTCTTCATGTCTTCAACTCGTCTTGGCCATGTTTCAGAGCCATAGAGAAGGATGGAGCGAACTGCTGAGCAGTACACACGTCCCTTGGTTGATAGCCGGACGTCACACCTACGCCAGAGATGGTGTAAGTTAGCGAAAGCAGCTCGAGCTTTTTGGATCCGTGTTGAGATTTCGTCACCAATCAGTCCGCTGGTGCTGATACAACTTCCCAAATAGGTGAAGTGGTCAACATGTTCTATCACTTGACTCCCTATCACTAAGCTAGGAGTTGACGTAGTCCAGTCCCGTAGAAGCATCTTACATTTTACAGGAGCGAATCGCATGCCAAACATACGAAGATTACTGCTCAAGGTGTTCAGAAGACTCTGCATTTTGTCAGCATCCTCCTCTAACAGGACTATGTCGTCTGCGTATTCTAAGTCTATAAGACTATTCCCTGCTAATAAGTCGATTCCTAAGTCGTTAAGTTCAGTTAAGGATATTTCCATTAGCATATCTATGATGAAGTTAAACAGAAATGGGGAAAGTGGACATCCCTGAAGGACACCACTGGTTGTTATCATTTCACATGGCAATTCCCCATAAGCCCTTACACGGCTACGTGAAGGGTTTTACAGGCAATAGGATCGCGGATACAGTAATCTTAGGTTATGTTAGTGTCACAGGATGGTTTAAACTAATCACTGTCACAAGTAGATTGAAACCAGTTACGTGACTCAGCATTGAGTACTAGTCAGTTTTAAGTGATCTAAATAGCATAGGACTATTGTGCTTCGTTTGGAGTCGGACTCAACAAAGGTGTATGCTGACTGACTCAGCTCACACGGCTGAATCAGTCTGAAGCGCATCAGAATTCTGACTATCTAGTTTCGCGGCGTGTTAACACGTAGGTTTTTCAGTTTCAGGTGAAATTTCCACCCGTCATCGAGTTAAGCTTTCAGTCGAGTGATTGTTCAATCGACGTCATTCAAAAGACTGTTTGTACCGGCTGCTATTCTTTAACTCTGTCAAATAAACAAGTGAATTTCTATAGAACTTAATATTTCATAAGAATTCTATATTATTTAAATAAAAGTCAAAAAAGGAATATAGTAAATTAGAATTTGATATTATTTCTGTTATGTTAAAGAAAAAGAAGAAATGTGAACTATGTCACACTCCATTTACATTCAAACAAGCCTACAAATGAAATGCATCGGGTTTTTTCTCGACCACATAACCCAGTTTTCAATAGTTATTATACAAGTTATTATGAAACAAAAACAGGGCTAGAAAATATTGCTAATAGTGAAATAAATTTCAAATATATATATATATCTAATAAGTGTCCTTACTCGGACTAAGAATGTCTTTCTCATATGCCGTATAAAATTAACAGGCAGATGAGGTAATATTAGTAACATAGTAAATTAAAGAACATTCTTAGATTTTAAGGTCAGATACATATGAGTGGATTTTAAATAAATGTGTATAGAATGTCAATTATGTATTCGAGCACAGTTTGCCATTGTGAAGATTTGATAAGTCCGGCGAATTCGAGATAAGCTTGACTAGGTGCTCTGAAAGTTCTGCTTTCGATCCCCCATCCTGCAGTTGTGGGTGAGCACTGGTGGAGGGTCTCGAACCGTTTCGACGAAACAGCTGTCCAGTACTCTCTGGTTTTTCAGTGCTTCTCTAACTGACATCAATCCATGATCAAACTTGGAACCAGTCAAATTTTTACAAAATAACCTTTTCCATTCATTAGTATATGGTCATAAATTCTCAATGTCTCAACTCAACAGCTTGACAAACGCATTACTGAACATCTTCTTTCATAGTTCAAAAAAATCCAAACGAAATCGTGAAGTTCAATTGTCTCATTCAATTGACAGTGGCCACCAAGTGGACAGATGAATGCGCTTTCTGGCTTATATATCGTATTCCGACGTACCTTTCAAATGGAATTCGAAGTTGTCTCACACACAGTTGAAGATATGGGTATTCAAGAGAACAGTCCTAGTCTTTGTCAACAGGATGGATGGAGTTCGCTCTATCATTCGTCTCTCCTTTGGCTTATGTAAATCTAATTAACTAATTGAAAAATCTCCACCCTTTCGTATTCTTTCATCACCCTCTTACTTTTTTGATATTTTTTCATTTTTCGAGGGTTAGTTTCCAGGATCTTGATTGGTTTCAAGCTTGATAACGGATTGATATCAGAAGGGACTTGAGTTCCTTCAAGGTTGCAGATACGCCTTGCTGACTGGTGAGTGCCAACTAGCACGAAACCTAGGTCCAAGGCTTCCTACCGATTGCCTCCAACCATCTAATATCATCAAATCAATGTGCACCGTGATGGCGAGCTATCTAGAATGGCGGCCACATTACAAACCTGGCTGATAGAATTCAGTCTGCACCAAAGAAAGGACTAGACACCTCACATTACTTACTAGTGTCCAAAGAAAGTATGGATTGATATCAGTTAGAGAAGCATTGAATACCACAGGAAATACTGGATACAGGTTACGTCCTAGCTTAAAATTCTGCAATAGTGTGTACCCATGACCTCAGCAGCGATGGAGCCGGTGATCTTCAGGTTACAAAACGAGCTTATCTATCATTCAGTTACTGGAAGGCGATCCAGTGGCCAATGAATTCTAACTTTTACCAATTCAGGATTTTTAGAGCCACTCTCAGACATTATCGCCGGGAGTATTTTTCCTTATATCCAACTTGGGGGACCTCAAGAGTCCTATCTGCAATACGGATACTTATTTGAACATTTCAACTAGCTTTGGAATTATTATCCTTTTGCCCTTTAAGTTGTATATCGGTGGCCTAGCGTGTGCATATCTTCTTTTGACTCCGATTATCTATCAATTTCATCTTCACTATAACACAACTTTTATTTCTGAAAGATTTTAAATTAATTTTATTACTGAATTGTTTACATAATCATAGAATTTTCATTATTCTTACGGTCAACTGCTTCAACTTCATGTTCTTTTTTTATCATTGACCTTAGTATCACTTTTATTATTATTATTATTGCTGTTATTATATTCATCGGTATTACTGATATGTTTGCAACGTGTAACACTTATTATTATTGATCTACAAACTCATCTTCATTGGTCAACATTTATATACATATGGTTTTATGGAAATACAGTTTGAAAAGATAGATAATACGTTTCTGAAACAGTTTTAGTTACTACATGAAGAACTGTTGAGTGCTAACACTGGACTTCTTTCTCCCTTCAGGGTTGAATTACTCCAGAAAATGCTTACAGGTGGATAAAAAACTTATGACTTTTAACTATAACATTATTATTCTCTTGGATTCTGAGGGGAAATAGAGTTTCGGCAGTCCACCAGCATATTACTCTGTACTCTGCAGTCCTTTTTAGCTGGCTCGACGACCTCCCATGAAGTTTTTTTCTTCCTCATACAATATTTTCCAAGTCACTGCCAAACTCGTCTCTTCGTATTTGTAGCACACTCAAGAGTCTGCAGTGTGATGTAACTCAACGGCCTACTCAGTGGATATCCAATCCCTCTGCATTTCTTCCTGCATATCTGTTATGCGATCAGTTCTTGGTTGGTTTTTTGCCAC
>OX235274.1:109237937-109573522 GCA_944472155.2 Trichobilharzia szidati | reverse complement strand
AGACTTGTATAGCGCGTTAGTAAATGCATTTCAAGCAGTCTGCAGACTTTCATCAATATCCGCCTCTACCAGAAAGCTACTGAACATCAGATGGCCAAAATGGGTAAGCAACAGGGTACTCTAGGAAAGAATTTACTGCCTAACAAATATGCAAAAGGAAATGGAGATGGATAGAATATACGCCCAGAAGACTGTCAAGTGACACAGAACGTCAGGTCTCCGGATGGAATACGAATGGGAAATGGAGCTTCGCGAATCAGACGGTGGTATGGAGGAGGTTATGTGAAGAGGAGATGGGAGCATATGGTCAATCTTGGAGTCACCTGGAGATGAATTCAGAGAACAGAGAATAAATATGTGCTACTGAAGCTCCATGTTACAATGGCAACCTGAAGGAATAATAATACAAATATTCACCACCAGAATCATAAATTGGGTGCTGAATACTGCATGAATGTCCAAAACTAACACCTTATGACTGTAGAAGGAAATTCATTAATCAAACAAATGCTTACGTTAGCTAGTAAATGGGTTAATGCGAAAGCTCGTTTACTTCAATTCTCAGAGGATAATAGTAAAACTGAGTCAGAAACAGTTAAGTATAACGAACCTTTTCTCAAACATTGTGCTACAGAGCTAACAAAGTCTGTTCTGGATACTAAACGTGAACATGATAAACTCAATGAACAGTTGAGCTGTCTTGAAAATCAATATGCAAATACTTATTAGGTTCCAACTGTTGAACGTTTAGAAAGATAGTGAAAAATCGCATAAGGGATTCACTAGCTTGTATTTAATGGTTCGTCAGTCGGACATGGAAGATCATCCTGATCATTACTGACACATGGATCAGGTGAAAACTAGTGAAGTAGGTCGTTTCAATGATCGTGTTACTAATCCCAATTTCGTAGATTATTTAGAAATAAATTTGCGTGATTTCGATTAAAATACTAAAACAAAATCAACTGGAAGATCTGAAAGCTGTTTAAGCCTTAAGTTCATCATAAATGTATGCAGAAAAACTTTTGACATGTGTTGGATGTTTCCACTAACTATTGCTACTACTGAACTACGTAAGTATTCACTGTTCTTTATTTCTGTTTATTGTAAGTACACAATGCAAATGCCTATAGATACGAATTTAAAACAAGCAATAAATGTTAATAAAGCAAGATTTAGTGAATTCATCGAGCTTCGGCACAACTCTTCGGCTGAATACTCTCCCCCCCCCCCACTCCGAAATAGCAAACAATCCAGAGTCAAAGTCACTGCAATTCGTCTAAAACAACCGAAGCTCTACGGGCCAAAGAAATAGGTCCAAACACTATTAATACCCTGGTGTTCTGTGGATCCAGTAAATTTATGAACTCTGTAGTATATTTTGTTAATTTATCTGATATTTCTATTAGTGTTACTACATTCGTGCTTATTACCGTTTACAATCACTTTACAAACTGGAATCTATTGACCTAAATGATTCACTGTTATTAAAACAAAGCATTAATGTTGTTAATTACAATTAGTCTTGACTATCGTGAACGTATAAGTGTAGAACCTGACGGAGAAGTAGTTATCGAAAAGAATATTCTTTGTTTACTAATCAGTCCTTTGAGATTTTTAATGGATATCTTTGATCAATCTAAAGGTGATGTTCTCTCTCTTAACGAATTTTAAAGTCTAAAATGAACACTACAACACTTCTGGATTTCATCATGAGCTGACGTCGGTTAGAGAACCATTGGAAAACCACTGGACTGGCGAAGAGTCCCAAACTAGGACGAAACAACCTTCCAATGGTTCCGATGGTTCTCTAGCTGATGTCAGCTCATGATGAAATCCAGAAGTGTTGTAGTGTTCATTTTAGACTTTAAAATTCAAGATAATCGGGCAAAGAATATTCTTTTCGATAAATTCCTCTTCCAGGCTCTACAATTATATATATGTTTATATACACAGAATATTTTAAATTAGTAGTTAATAACAATATTACCGTTTTTTAAATAATATCGATTTGTAAAGTATGGTCAATGCTATTGCAGTTCATTAAAGATGCTCAAATTATAATAATAATAAAGATTTAATAGCGAATAGAATATCAACTGAAATTAGGAAAATTCCACAAACATTCCGGATTATTCAAACCTGGATGGCCAAGGTAATGATAATGACTGAACTAACTTCTTTTGGGTGCATAAATTAGGCTTATTAATATGAATCCTCACAGCTTCAGCAATATTTAGAAGTCGAACTCTTAAAGCGAAATTGAGATTCGTAGGTATGCGGTAAACGATCCTGAAAGCATGGTTAACGTTAATTTTGTGTTCTGTCTCCACAAAATGCGCCAGAATAGCGCTGCGAATAGATTTTGTTTGACCTTTGCTTAACCAGGCACGGTGATGTTCGGAAATTCGACGAGAAACACGCCTAATTGTACGGCCTATGTAACTGGCTCCACAGGAGCAGTTAAATTGGTATATACACATGGAAGAGGCGAAATTAGGCAGTTTGTCTTTTATTCCCGAACGCAGAAGAGGAGTGGTTTTAAAGATACGGCGTAATTGAGCAGCAGGGAATGCTCTTTTTACCGCATTTCTAAGGCGCTGTGTTAGTATCTCACTGCTGTTGTCTCCTAGGAACTGCATCTGTAAGAATAAGGCTTTTTTGGGAACTGTTGGTAACTTGGGCTGTTTCGGTTTCAGATGCATATTTTTATCAATAAACTTTTCGGGATAACCATTCTCACTTAGCAACCGTTTAATATTGTTAAGTTCCTCGTCAAGACATTCATCCGAGCAAATATCCCTTGCTCTGTGGACCAAGCACTTTATTAGATTGAGTTTGTATTTCAAGGGCACAAAGCTGAGAAAATGTGTGTACTGGCCCGTTGAGCCAGAGAACATCACCTTTAGATTGATTAAAGATGCCCATTAAAAATCTCGAAGGACTGATTAGTGAACAAAGAATATTCTTTTCGATGACTACCTCTCCATCAGGTTCTACAGTTATATGTTCACGATAGTCAAGACTAATTGTAATTGACGACATGAACACTTTGTCTTAACAATAGCGAAACATCAAGGACCATAGATTCCATGTTGTAAAGCGAATGTAAGCGGTATTAAGCACGAATGTAACAATAGTAATAATAATAATAATCTGCTCTATCGCAAAAAAGTACTTATAATACAGAATGGGATTCTCAGCATTTGTCACATTATTACACCTAATTTACCCAGAATATAAATAAAATTGACCACAGGAATTTATCCTCATTTACGGTAAATTACAAAATGAGAATAATAACCCTAATCATAATAATAACAGTGAGTTTGTTTCAAACACTATTGTCGATTCAGTTTGGAAATTTTAGCATGTTATAGATTACTGAATCTAATATTCTCTTGATATACCACGGTGAAGGGAAAAACAAAAAATAACAATTATTACAGACCTTAAACAATGTTTACAGTTATGGGAAAATAAACAAAAACAGTGACAGGATTATAAAAATAAGAAGAGTAACGGTAAAGCTTGATGTTATTAATGGTAAGAAGGTTAGTTAGTTCGTACCTGACACCATTTTCATCAAATAAAATACTCGTCAAATATGGTACAGTGGATCGTAGGGCGCTGTCTGTTTTAGACGTTTGCAATGACTTTTACTGTTTGAATTGTTTGGAATTTAGAGGCTTCTTGCAATTTATTTGTTACTAGATAGATAATGGAAAAGGATTCTTCAATATCGGCTTTATGGCCAGTTCAGATCAGGTGATCAAATGTCAAAGTGTTAACGGATTTTACTGCACTTATATTTAGCAACACTCAAAGGTGTTCCTGAGCATGAAAACCCACATTCTCAGAGTAATGGCCTATGTAGCCAAATAATATCATGTTAACCTTCAGATGTCATTGGAGCCTTCACACTAACAGTTAACATGTGAACAAAGGCTGAGTGTTTCGGGCAGATAAAATCAATCAATAGGAAATTCGAAACAAGTGATTTAACGAATACTCCATTATAGATGAGATTTTATTTTGATAAATCACACAGTGATGTTATACAGTAATATTAACTGATGACCACGTTCCGAGCACAAGCTATTGCCACTCATAATCATATCTAGTCATTACTCACACAGCTCTCTTGCTTCATTTATATACATGAGTGAAGTTGATGATTAGACATTTGAACAAAAATCAATATGAGATAATGTACATTCAGAAATAATAACACGAGTGTTATCAATAAAATACAATCAGATGGGAAATAGGATGCTTTTACAGTAAAAATAAGTAACTTGTTAGAATGTTATGATGTAAGTGAATTGAAATAGAATTTTAAGATTATTTATTATCCTCCTCTGATTTGACTGATGGTAATAATATCTTCCATATCTCTGGTATTTGCGTTGAGTCATTTCTACTGAATTTGTTGGGTGTAGACTTGATGAACCAGGATTCAGTAATCAATCTCTCTCGCTCTCCACCTACCTATGTAACGCTTTAGAATTTTGACTCTGCCCCACCTACTCTATTTTTTGGTTGTGTATTAACGCATGCAGTGCAATTGCTGAGTTGTTTTTTTCTAAATTACTTATCTTGGCGGGGTTAATCATTCTTACCTTCGCTAAATTCTTATGTTCCCATAATCGGACTACTCCTGATCTACTAGTTTGACCTATGTAGTTGACCTCACTCACAGTCATTGCAAGGTATTTTGTAAATTATATTATTTTGTTCAATTGAGTCCACCGGCTCCTTTAGCCTACAGGACTTATCCTATCTGAGTCAGTTTGTAGGTTTGAATGCCACTCTGATTCCTGCTTTATTCAGAATCCTACGTAGGGTATAAAATGTCTCCTTTTATTGTATAACTGTAGATATCATATATTCTCTCCTATTTAAGTCATCATTATTAGTTTCACCATTATTTTTGTTTTGCTTTTGGCCTTTTTTGATATTCCTAATGAATTTTATAGGATAGTTATTTAACACCAACGCCTCTTCTTCTATCTGTTTCAATTCATCATCAAAGTTTTCATATAAATGAAGTAAAAGTTGTGTGAGTGACTTGACATGATCATGAGTGGCAATAACTTGTGCTCGAAACGTGATCAGTTAAAATTACTGTATAATAACACTGTGTGATTTATCAAAATAAAATCTTATCTATAATGGAGTTATACTCTACCACAGTGTCCAAGTTTCATACTTATATCGATTTAACGAATAACTTGCTACTTCCTCTGAACAATCAACTTTTAAGCTGAATGCTTACTTTTGACGCTAAACAATATAACTTTATTAGATTATTATTCAGCAATTTTAATTAAAAATAAAATTTCTGCCTTGAAATAAATCATAAATAAGTAACTATTAATTAAACAGTTTTATAGGCAGTGATAAATCACACTCCTCCAGTTCCTGATATCTGATTATATTTCTACTTAACTTCGCTTGTAATAAAGATAAACGCATCAGTTACAAATAGCGCCTCATAGAACAAACTAACTGAATAAAATGGTCTACTACAATGAAATCTGTCTATGTAATTGAATGAAAAACTGGATTGTCTTTTGTATCTAGTACGCGAAAGCTTTTTGTATAACGCTACAACATCAGCAGTGTGTAAAAGTCATTCCTGATGTTTCATACGAATGTGATTCAGAAGTCTTAGATCAATCTCCATGCAACAAAATAACTTTACATACTTATTCCCTTTAATGAATTTGAATAAAGCAAGAACAACAGAGCTTTTTGCAGGATATAATGGTACCATCAATGCTTATTTCGTTGGCTTCTCATCAGCTGCTTACAGGCCACAGTCATTATTAAGTATATCTACAGAAACAATTTTAACATACTTGCACAGAGTTTATTTTTAAACAAAAATCAATCAATCAGTATATGCATAAAGTAATAATATATACATATATATATGTAATATTAAACACTATTCCGAACAATAATGATCATACACAATGGAAACTTTCTGCGGGAGCAGTTACATTGGAAGGGCAGAAAGAGGGTCATATCTACGATTTTCTGAACGTGTACCAAAAAAGCTTATGTCTAAAGGGAACAAATGCTTTAAACAGTGCCATCGCCAGTCATCTCCTTGAAACAGGTCATGAGGTGAACGTCCCAAGAATCGTTCAAAATTATTAACAGGCAAAATAGTTCAATTTTTATAATTTTAACTTGAAACCACACAGTATTTTTGGTACAAGTATGGAATTTTCAGTATCTGATATCGGTAGCCCAAATTTCACAGGCCGACCATAGATATCAGGTGTGCGTTGGCAGGGGGTGGAACTTCGGACCATGTGCATGGTCGGCGAGAGTCCTAACCGCTGTGCCACCGACGCAGTTTGCTGAAGCCATCTCCATCAAGCGCCTGAGTTATACGTTCAGAAAGAAACAGTTATCAGTCTTTCCTTGCCCTGCTTGGTAACTGGATATTTTCACCTCTCTTTCATCTGATTACGTAATGCTGAAAGTTTCCATTGAGTATGATCACTATTGTTCGGAATAAAGTGTTTATTACTATTATTATTAGCATTATATATAAATATATATATATATATTGATTTTCTGTTTAAAAGTGAATTCTGGGCAAGTATGTTAAAATTGTTTCTGTAGAAGAACTTAATAATAACTTTGGCCTGTAAGCAGCTGATGAGTAGGCAACGAAATAAGCATTGATGGTACCATTTTATTCCGCCAAAACCTCTATTGTTCTTACTTTATTCAAAAGAACTTTATACTTTGCTTCAGGTACTATGCTCTCTATATTCTATCAAAATACTTCTAAAGAATTTCACTGATCTATTTGGAACACATATAAAACAGTCTTGAATTACGATAATGAAAATAATCAAAGACAATGTAGGCTGAAACTTACCGAATGCTACAGTAGATTTGGAAAGAAAAGCTCGAGTGAATGCTTTATGACTTGGACTATTCACGTATGGATCCTGTTGTTGAGGCGGTGTTCTGAAACACATTGTTTACATTACCAAAACTCTAGATATTGATGTTTCATTCACACACACATATATATATGCGGGTTTTAACGAAGCGTTCGATGAAATCACATGAAAATATGCAATTTATTTATTGATATATTATATAGTTCATAAGAAGCGTAAATTTTTAGCGTGATAAGATTACATAAATAAACATAGAATTAAGTTATATTTGTTCTTATTAGTTTTAATATGTAACAATCGAACTGGATGAAATAGCTACAAACCAACACTGGTCATATGCAATTCGATTTTATTAATCGATATGATGATCAGTCGTAAGCTGAATTATAAATGTCATATATATGTGATAAGTGTTCAGTCGCGTTTTTATTTAATGACAGCTGTATGACTGACTAAACTCTCCAAATAGATCATTTACATGTATCTGCGGGAGCAGTTACATTGGAAGGGCAGAAAGAGGGTCATATCTACGATTTTCTGAACGTGTACCAAAAAAGCTTATGTCTAAAGGGAACAAATGCTTTAAACAGTGCCATCGCCAGGCATCTCTTTGACACGGGTCATGAGGTGGACTTCGTGAGATCGTTCAAAATCATCAACGGGCAAATGAATCCAATTCTCCTCAAGTTTGCTGAAGCCATCTCCACCAAGCGTCTGGAACCTGATTTACGCCTTCAGAAAGAAGTGGTTATCAGTCTTTCCTTGCCATGTTAACTAGATATTTTTACCTCTCATCTGAATGAGTAATGGTTAAAAGTTTCCATTGTGTATGATCATTATTGTATGGAAGTGTTTGTTATTATATATATATGTATATATATACTGTATGCATATACTGATCGATTGATTTTTGTTTAAAATGAACTCTGTGCAAGTATGTTAAAATTGTTTTGCAGATATATTTAATAATATCTTTTGCCTGCAAGCAGCTGACGAGAAGGCAACAAAATAAGCATTGATGGTACCATTTTATTCTGCAAAAAGCTGTGTTGTTCTTGCTTTGTTCAAATTCATTAAAGGGAATAAATGTATGAAAGATCATTAAGTGTTGACTTCTGAAGCCAAGATGAATAGGATGCTAAGCATGTTGCCTGTACAATGTCGGTGCTAATCTTGACAAATGAAACGTAGTTAACTTTCACGTCAGTAAGAAGTTTAGGCATTATGGAATAGAAAACAATATTCAGCGAAGAGAGTCTTTCCAACAACGAATTTATTATCAAGCTGTACAATCGTATATATATATATATGGTTTTTTTAAGAAATTATATCCGGTGAGGGAATTAGGTCAAAGGTGTGAATACATGAAATAATAATAGTAGTATGAAATGCAATTAAAATATTTTTTGATGACAGCTTGATGCCACACCGTATTTTTAGTACAAGTATGGAATTTTCAGCATGGATATCGGTAGCCCAAATTTGGCTGGCCGACCATAGATATCGGGTGTGAGTCGGCAGGGGATCGAACCCTTTTTCTTCCCCATTTTCCCGGAAATGTCCTCTTTTATTCCACACGTTTGTCCGATTGGGAAATTACTCCCCGTGAACACACCAACTGTTGGAATTGTTTTGTGTTTAATTCACGCATTTATAATTTGTACCCATATGTATAGTTCTTTTTTTGTCCATTCATTTTTGTGTATCGAGAATTATACTGCAGGTTGTTGACAGTTGTACTGAGTCACCCTTGTCAGATGTATCCGGTGTGCCCTTAATGAATGTAGACTCTGTTATTAGTCTGTCTTTCTATTCGTTCATATAAGGTTTCAGAATACAAGCATTGTTCCAATCAGTATTTTTGCTTTTATCCGATGAATGTGCAGGTATAGAGGAATTTTTTCTAAATTACTGTAACCTTGTGTTCCTCTGGAATGACTTTTAGTTAGACGTTTGTGTTCACTCACTATTATCTTGAGTGATCCAGACGTTTGACCCACATATTTAGTCGGACATTCACCACAAGATATTTTGTAAATTATTATATTACTTTTATCCATAATTTTTATTGGATCATCTAGTTCATTTATTTTGTTTTTAATTAGATTCATTGGTTTAACCGAGGTGCGAATCACAATATTTTTGAGGTTTCTCGGAATTACGTCTATGATGTACCATTTTTGTATGTTATTGTGTTTGTTTTTTTGCCTTCCTCTTTCTTGTCATTCTCTTATTTAACCCTCTTTTTTCTCTTGTTTATATTATCTCTGGTAAATGCTTTTGGGTAATTGCTATCAAGTAACATTTTGAAAAATATGTTTATTTCTTTTCGTTGGTCATCTGGTGTTGTTGTAATTCCTAGTATCCTATCTGCAAGCCCTTGTATTAACTCTCGTTTTACCGTGAGTAGATGAACGGAGTGATAATTAGGGAATCTGCCCAAATGTATACACGGCGTCGTTTTTACGCTACCGTCTACTGCTCTCTGTACTTTGCAGTTTGACATAGGTGATTCCCCAAATTCATTCTCTATTTCCATAGTGTAGTACATCAACCATGGCAACAGAATAATGCGAGGTATAAAGTGAATAGATAAAGATGAATTAATTTAATATTAACTAAATAAACATTTAGTGTGCCTGAGGATGCTTTAGGCGTGTTGGGAATTTGTGTTAACAAATTAAGTTCGGGCGCCATTTTCGCTCTTCTCCTTTGTATCGGGACCGGAATGATAGTTTCGTACAGTTCCTGTTTGGAGTTCAATAAACGACACATTGTGAATACACTTGATCCTAATCAAAATCATTGTTTAACTGTGCCTTCTCTGCGGGAAAGGAAAATACAGCTCTCTGTTTGTGTCTAGTTTTCTATCTCTCCGAGGTCGTCTGTTTGCCTTACTTTACTTTGGAAACTAAAGGAATCTCTCGTCCTCGTCCAAAGAATATTCAACAACTTAGTGGCAAAAGCCTACAGTGGAGGAAACGTCGTTGAGAAATACTATGTGACTTGTATCACTGGGTTATACTGTTAAATTTATTGAAAGTGGACTCTTATCCTGTCCACAAGTAACTGCAATCTTTTATAACTCATTATCATCATTAGCTGTAATCCATTGTCTATATACCTTTTAGCAATTAGGATAGTGATCTTGATATTTCAGATGATTTCTGAGTTTATTGCTAATGCCCACATTTATGCTGATAAAAACACCCCGTCAGAGTCTCTAGTTATGCCATATTAATCAGACAAGGCCTAGAAGCTTTTCCACAAATAGGCTTCCATTTTATTTTATTCAAGTATACTACTCTGACTGATTCCGTCTCATTTGGATTCTGTTATTAGGCTAGTTAGCGCCCTGACTAAACGGGTAATACAGCACACTGCATTTAATAATGCTGGTATACTGTAGCGTACCAACAACACAACCATACATTTAAAAACTACTTTATGATCATTACCATTGATAACTTTCCGAGTAATACTCACTTTATTTTGTAAGTTAATCGTTTACTGGATTTAATATAACCATAACCAATTAAAGCACTGACAAATTGGATTGATTTTATTCTGTTATCCTCATTTTAATGAACTTGCTAAGAGTGACAAAAGAATGATGAAATGGTTCTGAAGTCTTACAGCATGAATGATTTACATGGTGCATTCAGTTAACGCTTTCAATTAGCACTTAAATGTATTAGTTTTATATTTATAGCCAAGTAAACTAAGCTTCTTAGAAAAATCGTTTCACATTACACTTAGTTTCCTGTTCATTCTGGTTCACTCCGGCCACAAACTTCTTTCATTCTTGTTAATTACTAATCACATATGATGCCTTCCTCACCTTCCCTATAAATAGACGTAGTAAAGATACAAGAACAAAGACCAGTCCAAAAAAATGACAACCAGGATGTGGTCTTTCTATGTACCTTATATGGAAACACTGTCCTATAAAATCGCATATAATGTGACGGTAGGTAGAAATTAGCACCTTTTAACACACCATGACCGTTTCAGAAGTTCAAATAAGAACAGATGGTGTTTGAAACATATTTCATACATTTTGATCCTTTTACTGAGAAGTGGTCATTTCATAGAAAACTATCAGTAACCACGTTTGGTTTTGCGAAGAAAATCTGACCCGCGGAATACTAACTAATATGTCCTAGATAAATGTTCGGTTGCTGCGGTGCATTCGTGTATTATTTTGTTGTGAATCATGACACTCGTGTAGGCAGCCGAAACAGAGATTGCTGTTTTGTAGATTATCATGACTATGATATAGTGCAATGGATTGCAGAAACTCGTGAATTCTATTAGGTTTCAAACATTTCGCCTTCAACGATCAAGTTGTCTGTTTGTGCTGATGGAGCCACATGGTGAACAACTGGATTTTCAAGACAACGGAGTGTCAGGGCCCCAGAGTGTCGGGTTGGTGTATTTTTATAATCTCTGCATGTTTTTTCCATTTCACAACATCGCAGAACAGACGTGCTATTCTGTCCCTACTAGTTAGGTTGTGTTAAGAGCACCCTAGACACTAGGCTAGATCAGCCAGGCTAAATTTTAAGGTAGTTGTGTGGCCAAGGTGTAGGTTCAGTGGGATTGATTGCGTCAACTCTAGTCCAGGCCAACAGGAAAACAAAACTGAAGATGTTTAAAGAACGCCACCAACTAGCCTTCTAGAATCGTTTGTCAAGACAGGAATCATTAGTCTGGAATAAAAATTATTTCGCATGAAATCCAGATGTCATGTTTTCAGTGTAGACAGTACCCTGGAACAGTTTCCTGATATCATTAAATTATAATCCAGATTGACGTAAAGAACTTACTACTGCATAGAAGTCTGCTTAATCTCTTGTCACTGGTAGGTTTCCAGGTTCTAAATCAACCAGCCAGTTAGATATGGACACGTAAATGTCCGCCTGATGTTTATAACCCGTTTGACCGCTACAAATTTTCATCTGGTTCACTGGACAGTAGTAAGCCGGGAAGATAAGAAAGCTTAGGTTAAACAAATCCATCCGTGATAAGTAATCATGGCCACTGGAATTTCAGAAAACCGAAAAACAAGACTTATTCCTCTTTTTTCTCAGGAAATACCCTCATAGTGAGGAAGGATGTGTAGTGTACCTTGAACGTCTGAATTTTTGTTTTAACGACATTCATTGACTTTGGCGCCACGCCATCTTGTGGTTTCCGACGCGACTGTACACACGTGGTTCGCTCCCTTGTCGTGCTGCCATTCAGCGCACTCATTGAGCTTACTACTCAGCCGACGCACCAGATATGTTCTACAACATTCTTATTTATTAAAATTGATATTTCACCTGTGTGAGATACAACTCTCATCAGGGAACACTACCAGTCTCAAACCTTTTTACTTTGAGTTCGTTAATCAGTACTTACACGCTAGGTAGAGTACCGATAAGGGTATTAAGAGACGAAGTCTTTATTAAGTGTGGTTAGCTTAGGTCTATCTTGAGTACAACCAACACTTCCAGGTGAAAGTTTTCTGGAAACAAGTCAGCTGGTCTGTCTTTGGTAGAAGCATACGTCACCTCAAGGACATGGGATATCCCCACCATGTTTCAGGCCCGCAATTTTGTTGAAATTATAAAATAAATGAGAGGGTATTATTCTGAGGTGTTAGGCATCCAAGGGACAAGATGGAACGTAAGCGGACTCTTTAAATTGCTGACTTCAGAGTCAATAATCTACTTCGGTTAACCAGATGACAGCCATGAACTCACTAATTATCTGGTCGTCTTGATGACAGCAACAACAAAGTCTCTCATGCAGTGGGAACGATACTTCATCGAGATTATGAAATAAGGGTTAAACTCAAATGCTAGAAAAATTACAATTACTCAATGCCACACTCCAGCAGATCAAGAGAAGGAGTGATTCAACAGTCATTTGTGAATAGTGATTTAAAAGGTCTCAAGTGACCACATCTGAATCCTAACGGTTGATATGAATGCAAGCCTCTCTAAGAGCAGACAACACAAGATAACTTATAATGGGTTGTTGGGGAAGTGGAGAAAACGGCGAAGTAATCGCAGACTTTTGCTTCTTCAGCGATTCTACGATTGGAGGCTATATGTATGTGCACGGAGGCATACATAATGCGATGTTGGTTTCACACGAAAAATTCACCTCAACCTTAAGCAGATGGAGATACACCCTACCTCACACCATATCGAGAAGAGAAATGGATTCACTCAGTGACCATTACCTAGTCAAACTGGAAGGCTTCAACGAGGCTGCAGACAGAAACTGAACGGCGAAACTATAAAAGATACTTTCATCGAAGTCATCGGAAAAAAGATCAGACAATAAGCAACACCTAGGAAACTGTCAACTGAACTGAAGTTGCTAAAAACAACTAGGTAGAAAACCAGTAGAAACGTTCTAGACGGGATAACAAAATCAAAACCTGAGTGCGGCTTTGTGGACTATGGAGGCTAATAGAGAAGAGAAGTAGGGTGACTAAGAAGATGAATCAATACAAAGATGAACAAGGAAACCAGAAGTCGAGTGCAATACTATTATTAACCGATATTATTACACTTAAATGAACAAGGTGATGAAGCAGTGTTATGGAAGACAAAAGACAGTTTAAAAATGCTCGCATCTGAGACCGAACAGGGGCCAAGTGAGATAGATCATTGAACGTAATACTGAACAGTCATGGTGATACCAGGAGGAGGCCATCACAGATAGAACCGATGAGACATTATGAAGGAGAGCTAATTGCTAAAGAGAAACAACAAATGAAATGACTGGTTGATGGCTTCAAAGGACACTTGAATTGACCAAGACCTGCAGCAGGCCTGAAGATACCACTTAGAGTCACAGGGAACTGACAATTCAAGAAAATCGCAAGCCTTAAGATACTTAGGTTTTCTAAAATTTGGGTGTCGTCGGTTCAATTACGCTCGGTGACGTTCAAGGTAGGGCTAAGAAAGCAGTTGTAGCGGTGAATAATTCCCCAAAATTATTGACCACAGCAATCATCACTCAACATTGGATGATGACCATCACTGTTTAAGTCGACTTGTTTAGCTGAAGGCTTCCGGTCAAGCATCCCCGCCATTTGGTACTCCGTCGTGTCACGTGCGTGCACGATTACTAGCTAGCTAAGCATTCACTTCTACCCGCAATGTGGTCCCGAAATATATCTCGTATTTGGACGACGAAATCTGGTCTTTTGCTTTATCTTTGGTACTCGAAGTGCGAACACAATAGAAGTTGTTGGTATAAGATCTTGCGTTAGTATAATCCGTACAACTCGCGAACGTCGATACCTGCAACCTCTAAACTGGTGAGCCCAACCACGAACTACATCTTCAATTCACACGCAGATAAACCCGGTGATTTCGTTCCTTTTTGTGTTTATTCTTGTACTATATTGTTATCCGTATACTTTTCGTCATGACTGACCCTAGCCCCAAGGTTATTCGCATACGCTCAACCGCCAAAACAATTCAGCTAGTACCATATTGGCCAGATAATGCTGAAACGTGGTTTCAGATTGCTGAGTCTGATTTTTGTGAACATGGCATAACTGATCAACGTTCACAGTTCCTTGCAGTTATTCACACCCTTCCGCGGGAATTCAGCAGGTGGGTAACTCTGCAGATGTCGGGTCCAGAGGTAAGTAACTCGTACGAGTTGCTCAAAGCATCCATCCTCAAGAGAAACGTTCTCACGGATCGACAACGTCTGGATGAGTTATTTCGTAACATCGAGTTAGGGGATCGGTCAGCCGTGAGCATGCTGGCAAGAATGAAAGAGATCATTGGCCAAAGTCAGTTCGACGAAGGACTGTTCAGAGAACTATTTTTATCCAAACTGCCACATTCAGTTCAGACTGTACTTGTGACACTTCAGGGTGTTCTCATGAATGACTTAGCTATCTCTGCAGATAGAATTCTAGAGATAACGAAACGGCCAGTTACCGAAGTATACTCTGTTACCGAACAGACTTCGAGAAAGGATTCTGCAATGATAGAGTTGTGCAACTCCGTCCAGCAGATGCTTAGGTCAAACAAGCCTAGCAATTCCTCCTATCGTCGTTCTAAATCCCCTCAACGGCTAAACGCACGTAGACGATCTAAGTCCAACCCACATTCTCTCAAAAATCCTGACTGGTGTTGGTATCACAACACCTATGGCAAGGAAGCGAAATGTTGTCGAAAACCTTGTGATTTCGGCAAAGCCTCCAAGTCTGTGGGAAACTAGCCCGCCGGCACGCGTTAGCGGCAACTGTCGCCGGTGGCACTAGCCGCTTACTTTACATCCATGATGTTATTAGCCAGACTAGGTATCTAGTCGACACAGGCGCCGAAGTCAGCGTCCTTCCTGCTACAGCAGCAGATCGACAGAAGGATCCTAACTTCAACCTACAGGCTGCAAATGGAAAACCAATTGCAACCTATGGTCGGAAATACGTCTATCTGAACGTAGGTTTACGCAAACCTATTCAGTGGATTTTCCTAATCGCTGACGTCACAATGCCTATCATTGGCACGGACCTACTTAATCATCATGATTTGCTCGTAGACGTCCGCCGTAAACGACTAACTGACAACACTACTAGTCTGTCTATCAAAGGCATAACTTACAGTGGCCCCAGCTTGTCAATCGTTAAGATGAAAGCAACCCTCGATCCAACTTTTCAACCGATTGTTGACAAATATCCGGAACTCAATTGCCCACCTAACGATCTCCCGCGCATAACCAGCAATGTTATGCACCACATCATAACCTCAGGACAGCCCGTGACATCTAAAGCACGACGACTGGCCCCTGACAAACTGAGAATTGCTAGGAATGAATTCGATCATATGCTCACCCTTGGCATCATTCGGCCATCGACTAGTCCATGGGCATCCCCATTGCACATGGTACCGAAAAAGGATAGTAACGATTGGCGACCCACTGGTGACTACCGGCGAGTGAACGCCAAAACAACCCCTGATTGCTACCCTTCGCCTCACATACACGACTTGACGGCAACGTTATCTGGAGCATCTGTATTCTCCAAAATCGACTTGGTTAAAGCATATAACCAAATCCCGATGGCAACGGAAGATATTCCGAAAACGGCTATCATCACGCCTTTCGGACTTTTCGAATTCCTACGTATGCCATTCGGCCTCCGGAATGCGGCCCAAACATTCCAACGCTTCATCGATGAAGTATTTCTCAACTTTGTATACGCATACTTAGACGACTGGCTCATTGCCAGTCCAGATAAGCAAACTCACCTTAGACACTTGGACTTGGCAGTTGAAAAGTTACGCCAACCTGGTGTTACCATCAATATTCAAAAGTGTCAAGTAGGCGTTGACTCACTCGATTTTCTGGGTCACACTATTGACTGTCAGGGCATTCGCCCACTGGCTACTAAAGTCGAAGCGATACTGAACTTTCTGGAGCCAAAGACAGTGAAAAGTCTTCGCACTTTTAACGGCTTGGTAAGTTATTACCGACGATTTATACCTAACTGTGCTTCTTTGATTCAGCCATTAACAGATCTCCTTCGAGGAAATAACAAGTCTATCGAACTCGACGCGTCTTCTCGACATGCTTTTACTCAGGTAAAGAAAGCTATTGCGGATGCCACCCTTCTTATGTATCAGGATCCAACTGCACCTTTAGGTATCTCAGTTGATGCATCAGACACTGCAATCGGCGCAGTTCTGCAACAGCTAGTTAACAAAGAGTGGCAACCACTCGCCTTTTTCTCGAGGCGCC
Source organism: Trichobilharzia szidati (assembly GCA_944472155.2). NCBI lineage: Eukaryota > Metazoa > Platyhelminthes > Trematoda > Strigeidida > Schistosomatidae > Trichobilharzia > Trichobilharzia szidati. The sequence goes on along the minus strand of OX235274.1, from coordinate 109,556,828 downwards.
TTCAATTAGCTGAAACGAAGTGCAGCACATTCGGAAGAGAACTTCTAGCTATGTACCGTGCTATACGTCATTTTTGACATTCAGTTGAGGGTCGTGAATTCATAATTTTCACTAACCACAAACCTCTGACGTACTCTCTGAACTCAACTTCAGATAAGTATTCACCCAGGGAATCACGACAACTAGATTACGTTTCAGAGTTTACATCGGATATTCGCCATGTATCCGGAGTGAACAACACTGTGGCAGATGCTTTGCCACGTATTTGTTCCTTCACCCAAATCGACGGCATAGACCTTGTAAAACTGGCTCGTCTTCAAAAAGAAGATACCGAATTTCAGCGTGAGTTGTCGAAAACAACTCTACAATTAGGAAAGGATACTATTCTCTGTGACATTTTCACTAGTACTCCTCGCCACATCGTGCCTAAAAGTTATCGTCGTGGCGTCTTCAATACGTTGCATGGCTTATCCCACCCAGGTATTCGAACTACCGTCAAGCTCGTAACTAGTCGGTTTTGTTGGCCTGGTATTAATAAGGAAGTAAGGGAATGGGCACAGACGTGCTTAGATTGCCAAAAGTGCAAGGTAATAAGACACACCAAAAGCCCCCTTGGCACCTTTCTTATCCCCGATGCCCGTTTCGAACACGTCCATATAGATTTAGTTGGCTCCCTTCCAGAATCTCATGGATATACCTACATGTTAACCTGCATCGATCGCTTCACACGATGGCCTGAAGCAGTACTCCTCGAGGATATATCTGCTGAAACCGTCGCATGCGTCTTTGTAGAAAGATGGATCGCAAACTTTGGATGCCCATCTTCAATAACAACAGATCGCAGGCGGCAATTCGAAAGCGGTTTATTCTTCGCCCTAACTAAAATTCTTGGTTGCATGCGTTTTCGAACAACAGCCTACCATCCTCAAGCTAATGGTATGGTAGAACGTCTACACAGACAGTTGAAAGCTGGTTTATCAGCTGCAAATAACACCCATTGGACTGAATCCCTTCCGTTAGTTCTCCTAGGGATACGAAACGCTATGAAAACCGATGCTGGTTGTACTATCGCTGAGCTAGTATATGACACGACACTACGACTGCCAGGTGAGTTTGTTTCTCCCTCAAGCTTCCCACAAGCAGTAGATCACTCCTCATACGTCAGCAAGCTTACAAACGCTATGCGTTCAGCTAAACCTGCTCCCCTCCGACCACATTCCATTGATGTTTCCGTTCACCATTGTTTAAAAACTTCTTCACACGTATTTGTTCGTCGTGACTCGGTACGTCGTCCTCTAGAACCCCCATATGGCGGACCATATAAAGTAATTAAACGTACGGATAAATTCTTCGTCTTAGATAAGAAAGGCCGCGAATACACCGTCAGTATCGACCGTCCGAAACTGGCTTACTTGGAAGGTAATCCTATTAGCCTAGAGCCAAACGTACCCCATAATCCACAAGTAACTGAATCTCCTTTAGTCTTCGAAGAACTCCCTAGCACAGCGAAAGTCACCGAAACTTCGGTCGATCACTCTAAGAAAACGCGTTCTGGACGTCACGTTAGATTCCCAGAATACCTTCACACCTATTTCACATACCTGAGTGACACATCAATTTTTTTAATGTTGCATCATTTAACACAAGTGAATGATATTTTTCCTATCACCGTACATAAAATTAAATTAGATGTATATTTTTTTCCCGATATTTTGAACTTTACATTATTTTACTGTATAGTAGATGCATGTCACATTTTTTTGGTAAAAAACGCTTATTTCATACATTTTTCTCGACAAGGTTCTCAGCATTCTTGTTTTCTTTTCCAGGTGCAACGGGCACTGGACAGGAAACAAACGAAGCACGGCATCCAACGAACAACATTGAGGAAGCTATGTACGGACACCCTATTAGCATAGGCAGACAGACCAGCAGGCCCTCCATCAAGCCGCTCGGAAGATTTTTTTCACCTATCAGGGAACCATCGAGAATTTTTTACTTCCGGCTGGTCATGTCTTAGGGTCCTCACAAACCCACTAGGGGGGAGTGAGCTGTAGTGGTAAATAATTCCCCAAAATTATTGACCACAGCAATCATCACTCAACATTGGATGATGACCATCACTGTTTAAGTCGACTTGTTTAGCTGAAGGCTTCCGGTCAAGCATCCCCGCCATTTGGTACTCCGTCGTGTCACGTGCGTGCACGATTACTAGCTAGCTAAGCATTCACTTCTACCCGCAATGTGGTCCCGAAATATATCTCGTATTTGGACGACGAAATCTGGTCTTTTGCTTTGTCTTTGGTACTCGAAGTGCGAACACAATAGAAGTTGTTGGTATAAGATCTTGCGTTAGTATAATCCGTACAACTCGCGAACGTCGATACCTGCAACCCCTAAACAGTACTGACTTTCTGTACTTGAAATCATTTTGAAAACTGAAATCACACAAGGAACAATACCCGAGCTTTCAGAGATAATGTTGAGTAGCTTCTTCTACTTGGTCCACAGACACTGAACGAAGGTCTCAAAACGCATTTCCAGCAGTCTGCCTGCTATAACTAACATTTGTTCTCGCTTGATACGGGAGACCAGATGGCGACCAGGAGGGGTAGGCAGGTAACAAGGAACTCTAACAATGAACCATGCAGTTTATCACCTGGGAAAAATGCAAGTGGAAACGGAGACGGAGTGGACATGGTTTGAAGAGATATCCAAGGGAAAACCCGCCTATTATTGGCCCTTGGCTGTAATCCGAATTGGAAACGATTGGTTAAAACGCTGATAAGGAAATCCTCTGAAGATAAAAGATATGCCACAGAGACCATATGTTTAACTCGGTACTCAAGGAATGAATAATGTCAAATAAATACGTCGTTTTGCCAGTTGATTGGGAAAGTCTATTCATAAAATCGCTAATTGACGCTTCAACTTTAATACGCCAATATCTACCAGATAACTATCGCGTTTAGAAATACACATACGAATAACTGAAACCATTTTGTTCTAAAAGTCATGAATAAGCCGCAATAATAGCTTTGTTTTATCTGTAATACAATACTCATTAGAGAGTCGTTGTTGCTTCCTGACCTACTGAAAATATCGATTCCGTATAAATGAATGAGGAATCAATGTGATGAGCACACTACTTTTACAGACACGTTTGAACAGAATATACATTTTAAATAAGAAGGTTTTTGTCGAGAGTTTAAGAAGCTCTCAGTAGGAAATGATTACAAGAACCATAATCAGTAGTAATAACGCCAATGCATTATTTTTGAAGGCACACACCTACTTCAAGTTTATCTGTCTTCACCTAAATTATACATTCCAGCTTGGGAAGTGTTGTATTGAAAAATTCAAAACAATAAAGTCCTTATGATAAACGATTACTGAAGTGAACTTCGTATCAGTGCATGATAGAATATAGAACATATAGTATTGAGTGTGCATCCATAGAAAAATGTAGACGATTAGGCATGCTTCAAATTTAATGTCTGAGGAAAGATCAAACCTGAAGCCAATGCTTCCATACATCTGTGTGATTTTTTAATATCCACATAAATACATATTGTTTTGACGAAATTGTATTAGCCGTACTTTCGATATTTGCATCAACTGTCCTTCGAAGTTCTATTAGGGTGAAAAAATACACAAAGTAAATAGAAATCCTTATATGAGAATAAGAAACTTGCCCAAAATTAACATCATATTTTTTAGAAAAGCCATAAGTCCTCCGTAGTGTACAAGCACGAATGTGTTATGACCAACTTCACATAGGTCCATTTCAATGTGCATGTTCACCTGTTGAGATGGTTGTGATTGCATAGTTAAGTCGCAACGGCTGAATTAAATGCTATGGAAAGGTTTAACTGTCTACATTCTGTTATACCCCTTAGTTAGATTTGAATTTCAAGTATTTTTGTAGGTCTTTTTCTCAAAATTGTTATATATGAGGACACAGTAACGTTTAGATAATCTTTAGAGTACAGAAAATACTTGAATCTAACCATTAATTTTCAAAATTAGGTCTGAGTTCATTAGATTGGTTTTCTAGTAGCCCTGCGTTATTGTTTAGAAATGAGTGTCAAGATAAAATTTGTCTGCCGGATACATTGACACGCATTATCATTATTAACATTATTGCATAAGTCAAAGACCTTGGGATTGTATCAAGTGACAGACCCTCGGGGGGATTCCAGAATAATGGAAAAGCAAATTAGTTGTTCTGCAAAACATATCGACAACTTCATTAAAAATGTAAGCATTTTGGGACGTTTTACTTAAGGTCACTTGAAGAGCTGTACAACTGAGATTGATCCATTTGGTCAACCTTGCAATTGCATGATAATATTTTGCCACAAATCATTGCAGTGGCAGCATATAATGTGGAAGGTAACGAGGAATGTTTCTGTGGTGTATGCCATTACTTTCCATCTGAAATCTATTGACGTTCGATGAAAGTTTTAGTGGGTGAGGAAGTGAAAAAAGCTTCTTGAACATACTAAACACTGTAATCTATTAAAAGACATTAAGAAACTACAGTTTTCGTCGGTATACCTTCTCGTTCTCGCGTTTTAATTAACGTTGCGCTAAATTTACAAGGTCATCCAAAAATTCGAACTGAAGGTCATTGTCTATGTTGCATCGTTAAAATAGGTATAGTCCTTAAGATGTTTTTCAGTATTTTTAGCTGTTGTTAGAATAAAAGACGTACTGTATGCTTCCTTGTCTTCACGGAGGCTGCGATTTTCATTAATGTTTTCCCTAAAATATAGTTTAAACAATGGAAACGAATTATAACGTTACAGTTGTACTTAAATATAAATTTAGAAATGTAGACCGTGATAGTAAATGAAGCGGTTCGGGTAACTGAGGGATGTTACACTTTCTACTTCTATGGAATATTGTATTTCCGAGCATATAATGTTGGTATGCACGTGTAGTTGCTCATGTACCTTATTTAGTGGAAATAGCAAAGTTAAAATTTATGTACCAGTAAGTACCAACGTACAAATGACCCTGAACGCCGCAACCCTATGGTAAAGGCGGTTTGTGCCTATATATATCCATGAAAACAATGAATTAGTATGTATGAAGCTGTTACACAGGATACCTTTCTCTGACGTTTGACAAAAATACCCCTTACATTTGGTTTGGTGTGTCAACAGAGTAACTTAACCACATTCTATACATGTATTCACCAAGGTCTTCTAACCCCAACAATAACGCTAGCGTCAAAATATTCCTTAGATAACCATTATCTATCTAGAACCAACCGTAATGTCACCCTCGCTAGGTTAACCTAAAGTTAACCTGTCCTTAGCCTAACTTAAAACTGGTCCGATATCTCATTTAATTACACAACATTTCATTAAGCATGTATTATCCATGGTTACAATATTATTCACCAGGTTTCACTAACTTGCTTAATGAGAGTTTCATGGTCATTGGTGTGGTCGCTCTACGTTGGTGTTTGCTGGGGCTTAAAGTTTAACTTGGTTGTAGAAACTTCGGCCTCACTTAGAAATGTACATCTTCTAGCAACGCAAAAAGGTAAAAGTGGGAATTCCATTGAATAAAAATATCTGCGAGTGCTGGCAGGGAATCTTGTTTTACCATTGTTTCACGTTGCTGTTGTCCTATTCGTTAGTTTGTTTACGTGAATGCATGAAATGCGTCGGTGGCACAGTGGTTAGGATTCTCGCCGACCATGCACATGGTCCGGGGTTCGATCCCCTGCCGGCGCACACCCGATATCTATGGTATGCCTGAATTTGGGCAACCGATATCCATGCTGAAAATTCCATACTTGTACTGAAAATACGGTGTGGAATCAAGCTGTAAATCAAAATCAAAATAAAATCAAAATAAGTGGTGATCAAAACGTTTCATGTGCCGCTGTTTTTATGGAATCTGTTACTTACCACTTGAGCATATTCAGTAAGGACAATTATTGGTGTCAGTTTTATTGCAAGATATTGTTAGTATTTAGGCTTCCAGCTCTGTACTAATCGAAGCAAATGACTTTTTGTTGTGTATCTGTAATATTCGTATTCAGCTAAACTTACTATTGTTTTTTATCGAAACACCACGTAAAATGGCTTAAGTCAAGAGATATGCCGTTTATGCAAAATATGAGTGAACTATAATCAAACTGATAGCTATCTGTGGCTTCTAATTCTGTAGTGCCTACGATACCACTTGAATTTTATAATTTATTTACAATTCAAGTATTCTTTACCATTCCATCTTGTGGCTCGTTAGTTAATGAACAAATTGAGTGTTTTGATGTTCGCTCCAGTTAAGCGAACACGACTGAATCCAGTTGTGAATCATGGTACATGACTTCATATAAAAAAAGTCTTTAGTGCAAAGTATAAAATCCGGCATGGACAACCGCGTTACATAAGCTATTTTCTGATCAACTAGGAAGATTTAAGTCTCTCGATTACTTTTATACTGAAATGTATAAACACGATTATTCAAATAACTCATTTGTTAAAGTTCAGTTACCTGAAACATATTTCTCAAGTACCAGGCTAAGGATCATGCTTATTGTTGAAGACTACCTAGTTGCCTTGGCAGAAGTATATGGAGCGGGGTTCGAACCGTTTTGTATGACCATTAACGCATATTATATAAATATGCTTCTGTGAATTCATCCCTACCAAGACAAGGCTCTAAATAGAGCATAACTTATTTTTGTTTTTATTTTGTCCACAGTTTCCTAATGCGGCTGCTTAAACCGGTCTGGGTAACCCATGGATTTCTTACGAAGGACAAAGCTGTTGGTAGGTGTCTGATAATTTTAGTTTATTCTTTACATCAGGTCGACCAATATATAGTCTTGACATACATCCTGATGGCTCACGTTTAGCTACTGGTGGAGTGATTGACACATGCGGAGTTGTCATTCTGTGGAATATGGCACCTATTCGTTATCCATCACTGGAGTCCGATGAAAACTCTTGTCTCAAGCTTTTTCAAATGGACAGTCATCAAGGTAAGCTTGTGAACTAGTTAATCTTATGAGTTACTTATAATCGAGAAAAGTCATTACGTTTCTGCAATATTCTATCATTTTATCAAATGACATTCACCTAGTTGTCAGTTATTTAGGGGATCCTGGATTATCGACGTCTTTACCTTCTTCTCAGGTTAACATCTATTTACTTTTAGATACAACTCAACTGCATCGCATAAGCTTATTGTCTATGAGTCGTACTTATAGTCGTGCATTAAACACTGTGCTGGCACTAGGTTTTCATTGCTTATGTAAATTTTAGGGTTTCCTTTGAGTCGCTTTTTCCTAGATATTTCAGGAACTTGTTAGTACTAAGAAGCCATATTAAGTAGTTTACCTAAAGGGGATACTACATTGGTGTTTTTTCGACAATAGTGTAGTATCCAAATTTATCACTTAGTGAAAGACTCCTGAGTAAACGCAAGATTTTATTTTTCAGCTTGTGTTAATTGTGTCCGTTGGTCACCAAATGGTCGTTGGTTAGCCTCTGCTGGGATGGATAAAGTTATAATGCTCTGGTCAAAAACAGCGTAAGTTGAGTATTGCTTTCACCTACTTTAGTTTTTATCATTGTCGTCTTATCAGCTGGCGTGTTTGTATAGTTTATTCAGTGTGACTGACTGACTGGTTTCAAAATAGAACTTTGCACAGATGTGCAGTAGTTCGAGTTACCATACTCCATGTAGTACACAAAGCAAGAGAAGAGAGCAAAGAAATGCTCAACAAAAGAGAGATGATAAATAGAAATGTCAGTCAAAAAGAATAGTAATATGGAAGAACAATAGAATTTTATTGGATTTTATTCCGCGCCATTGTATTATTATTATTATAATTGTATCCTTTAATTCCTAGAGGAACATAGGGCTTCAGCCGTGCGTCTCCATTGCGTTCGGTTCTCTGCTAGCGTCTTCACTTGGCTCCATGTCTGCCCACACGTTTTCATCTCTTCACACGACTTCCTCCATGTCACCCCACTCTCGCACTGACGACCAACTCGCCGCTTCTCTTTCGGGTTCCACTCGAGCAATGGCTTGTCTAGTGATATCACTTGATGGTTTCCTCAGAGTATGGCCAATCCATCTCCATTTCTTCCTGCCTATTTGTTTCACAATCGGTTCCTGGTTGGTTCGCTCCCAGACATCTCTGTTGGTGGTCTTTTCTGGCCATCTGATCTTGAGTATTGAGCGAAGACAACTGTTAATGAAGGTCTGTAGTTTGTTTGAGATGCTCTTTATGACGCGCAGTGCAAGTCTCTGATCCGTATAGTAGCACTGACTTCACATTGTAGTTGAAAATCCGGATCTTATTTTCGATGCTCAGTGCCGTTGACTTCCACAGAGACTTGAGAGTAGTGAAAGCTTGTCTTGCTTTTCCGATTCTTGCTTTGATATCCTCGTCAGTTCCGCCTGTAGTTGAAACGATGCTTCTCTGGTAGGTAGGTAAAAGAGGTTGTTTCTTTCAGGTTCCTCCCATTTATGCTGATTGTTGTCTGTTGTTGTTGCTGTTGCTGTTGGTGGTGTCGCCCAGGAATCTTCATTACCTCTGTTTTCTCTATGTTCACCTGAAGTCCTATCTTTGATGCGCCATTGTATGGTTATATGTTAATACATACACTGCAACAACCACACTTTCTTCTAGATTAAATAACTTGGTAGGGTGAGTCATTCTTTATTACTTTACTTCTTTGTGTTCCCAGTGGAAGATTCAGCGGCAGAGGTGCATTTCTACAGGATAGGGTTGCTAGCCTGATGCCCAACCCTACCTGTTTACCGGGCTTACTACTAGCTAAGCGAGATGAAAGGAGTGTGTCGGTCGGGGATCGAACTCCTGACCATTTGTGTGGCTGGCCAAGTGTTCTACCATTGAACCATCGACGTCACGAAAAAAATATGGAACGCTTCACAACTGTGTGTGTCATTTGCTAAGTCATTCTAGGTCCAGCTAAATTCTTATGTTCCGATAATCTAGGCTACTTTGACCTATATAGCTGACTTCACATTCATCACATGGTATTTGGTAAATAATATTATTTTGCTTAAATGAATATACCGGGTCTTTGGGCTGAGAAAGATTTTTTCTCTGAGTCAGTTGGTAGGTTTAGCTGCCAAACTAATTCCAACATTATTAAAAATCCTACGTAGGACCTCTGATGTCGCTTCTTTATATGGCATCACTACCGAGAATTTTAACTTATTATTATTTTCACTACTACTTTTATTTTTCTTATGGTTCTTCATACATATTTGAATAAATTCCGGTAGTTATTCAATAACAGCGTTTTCCTTTTTGTTCTTTGATTTCCCTATATAAATCTTCTGAATTACAAGTTTCGTTCTTCGTCTGATTACACACAAACATTTAACTAAACTTGCCTTTATTAATTTTAAGTGGGATGAATTAAAGTATAAGTATTTATTAGAATTTGTCAGAGTACTAGATCAGCTGAGGGTTTTTTTAGTCGAATTCATAATCGTATTTATAGGCTGTTTTTTAATCTTCTCATATCGACCTTGTTGACATTATCTGATATCTCCAGGATCACTCTTGTCTGACTTAGCAATTATTATATTCTTATAATTCGGGCAGCTTTTTGGAGCTGTTATTTCTTGCTATCGTGAGTTCCCCCCCCCACTTTCTTCTACTCCATTGCCTTGTGAATCAGACTTCAAGTCAAAGTTTCCGTGATCGGCCTCTTAACACAACCGTCTGGGTGTCCAAGTACTACTCTAGTCCTCACACACAAGCTATGGAATTCTTTGTGGTGTACCCGTTAACGCCCATAGTTTCCCAAGTTTTCATTTTAATATTTAATCATAGTAATCTTTTTGTTATTTCCTATGCACCAATGAAGCAATACCTAGTTTTAATAAAATATGATGTGTAACTGTGGTTTTCTGTCTTCACAGTGTTACTTCCCGTCCAATTCAAGTATTTGGGTCGAAAGAACCAACAAAGTTTACTGAACATTGGCGTTGTGTATCAACACTTCGTGGCCATAGTGGAGGTAAATTGTTGATTTTTAGATTATTTTTTATGCAATTTGGTATGAAACCAGTTTAATTAGCACGTTGGTTGCTATGACCAAGAATTGAAATTAGTGGCAAATGCTCTGCAATTTCCTTCTTTCTTTCCTTTCTAAAAGTAACCTGAAGGGATGCATATTGATTGATCTTTGCAATTGTGCTTGCCTGCTTTCTGGATGATAGCCCTCATTCATTCTATCTTTATTTCATATATATATATATATATATATATATATATATAATTCTTTTATTATTGTTGTGTGGCGGATTTCTGGGTGCCCCATATGGTACCAGGTTTTTGTCGTTGTAAATAAATCGCCTGTCTTTATAAGGTGTACGAAAATGAGTGATTCCAAGTGACCGTTTTCTGTGTAGGGCATCTCTTTTACTCAGGCAGGTTTTCAGTAGTAAGCTTTTATGCGCTATCCTATTCGATTTTACTGGTTCATTTTTGGTCCAGTGGTAGAACGCTCACCAACCATGCTCATGGTCAGGAGTTTGATCCTCGACCTACACACTCCTAAAACCATTGCTCCTGAAACTTCAAAGCTCTAGCTTGAAGCTCCATGTTCCACTTTGAACGTTAAGGAATAAAAAATCCCTAAAATTAGGGGATCATTGCAAACATTTTTGAAGTAGAAAACTTCATAGTCAAGTACCTGTGGTTAATGTGATGGTGTGGTGTGTGCTACGGATAGGATTTATCGGCAGTATATAAAAAGATGTTCATCGGTCGGCATAAAAACATCAAATAGCAGTGAGATAGATTTGATTTCAGAGAAGGCAAGTGATACAGCGTTGCGGAGATGCATAGGAGGCGTGAAGGAAACAAAAAGAAACACAATACGAAGGCGAGAAGTAATACAGCACAGGAGATCTGTACAAATGGTGCGTTGAAGACAAGGTGTGCATAATTTGGCTATATATAGGAGATACCAAATTGCAAGTAAACATTCCCATAGCCAGTCTTTCATCTTCTGGCGTTACGATGGGGTTTGTTTAACAGAATTACATTATCGTTACAAAAATTCTCACGATTATTTTACCGTCTAACTAGCCACAAAGTGCAGCAGTACATCACGGTGGAACGTGGCTAAAGACAAAACAAAATTATGAATGGCACCTGAATTCATTAAATTATATATAACAATAGAAATAAACGATAAAGACATTAAAAACATATGATGCCAAGAAAATAGCTCAAATGGGTCTGTGCCATTGCGGTCTGTTTTAACTCATCCCCTGGAGTCTGCAACCTTCAGTTTTAGGTGTTCTTTGGAATCTAATCAGGCAATCTAGCGTTATCATTCGTCCTCAGAACAACAGTCAAGGTGTACCATGCTTTGTTTTACTCACCATTAGAAGGTAAGATTCACTTGATGTAAGCACGCAAATTTAATGGTGTTATTTATTGGCTTAAGTACCCAGTTCTTAAAATTTACTCTTTTCACTTCACTGAAGACCACTAGATGGTACGACAAAAAATTATGCACAGAGCTTGATGCAAAAATCGTTTCTTAGAGTTACATTGTTATTCTGTTATTATAGGCTTGGAATCAGGGTTTTGCAGCTCCCCTAGGTAAACTTACACGTGCGTCGGTGCGGTTGTAAACATGAAACGTCCTCATTCACCCTTTCATTTTTGTGAGGAATACCCGTGAAGGCAGTGGTTTCGGCTTACCTGGTAGAGGCTATTAACGCGTGGCTACACGAGAGGAACACTGAAGTCTACATCTAGTCGGTCTGACCAGGTCGTTTACAAGAGTTCGTATATGTTTGAAAAAGGTGAAATGTCACTCAACTTGCCACTTGGAATTCTTTGTGGTTGACAATAAGTTACACTTATTGTGTGTAAGGAATATAGTAATATTACCTGGCTGTCTATACCTCGATAGTTGGGGCAGGATTTAAACCTGTGACTCACTGGTTGAAAGTCGAGCTCCTAGACCAGTGAGCCACAGCTCCACAGCCGTGCCAAGTCGTTTATAGGGGGTGGAGAGGGCTTGTGAATGTGTACTAGAATAAGGGAAAGATAGCTAAGTGAATTATTATTTAATTGTATAAAAAGTACCCTAATACCTCTGAAAATCTGAACCGTGTACATGGAAGCGATTTGTGCAATCCCTTTTGCTACCATGGCTGTAAACCTTTTGTGTCTTTTTACGTGTAATTCATACTCATTCGATTTGTTTCCTCTTCTTTTTACCGTTTCAAACTCTTAACTTCAAAATATATACTATATACATATTTTGAATGTATGAATATTATTCCTATTCCCAAGTACTTGCAGTTCTCATAGTAATCATTTTTGAGCGATATTCACCTTTTAGTGTTTCTAGATTACGTAAGACTAGTTAACTAAGTTTCATAGTTTACTCAAATTATTTTCCCAGGTATGTTTTGTTATCAACTAATAATAATAAGTGACCTTTGCAGGCGTTTCTATGACCTTTTAAAACACTATATAACTAAACTGTATGGCTTTTTCTAGTGACGTTACAAAGGGGGATCTGTCTGTCTGTCTGGATTCAACATAGAACTTGGCACCGAAGTGCAGCAGTTCGAGTTGCCACGTTCCAAATAGCACACAAAGGTAGACAAGGAGATGACTGAAGAGAATGAATAGAGTTTTGACAAGTATAAGAGTGAAACAGAATGAGTAGTGGTAGAAAGGAATATGAAAGATTACAGAGACTGAATACATCTGCACCATTGACAACGATTTTGAGCCATGTCACCTATTGTCTCCAGTCATTGATTCTTAGAGTCCCGAGGGCGGGCCCCAACCCGGAAGTCTGCATCTCCCTACCTGACTTGACTCAGTTTAACTGTCAAGGATTTCATGGATTGATGCGATGTTTTTGTTTGGCCACCACTTACTCCTCTTTTCCAACCTGCACCTATATCAGCTAGTAATGCCCGTCGGTGGAGGCGATGGTTAGGCATGAGCAGCACGTGACCTAGCCATCTCAATCTATGTAACTTTATAGCCTATTCGATTGATTTTCCCTCTTTGCCCAACACTCTACGCCTAACGTCAACATTACTTACCTTATTATGCCACCTCCTAACGTGAGAAAGAGATCGTAGACATCTATGATCAAAAACAGTCAACCTTTTCATGTCTTCAACTCGTATTGGCCATGTTTCAGAGCCATAGAGAAGGACGAAGCGAACTGGTGAGCATTACACACGTCCCTTGGTTGATAGCCAAATGTCACGCCTACGCCAGAGATGGCGTAAGTTAGCGAAATCAGCTCGAGCCTTTTGGATCCCTGCTGAGATTTCATCACCAATCAATCCGTTGGTGCTGATACAACTTCCCAAATAGGTGAAGTGGTCAACATGTTCTATCACTTCACTCCCTATCACTAAGCTAGGGGTTGACTTAGTCCAGTCCTGCAGCAGCATCTTACATTTTACAGGGCGAATCGCATACCAGACATACGAAGATTGCTGCTCAAGGTGTTCAGGAGACTGCATTTTGTCAGCATCCTCCCCTAACAGGACAATGTCATCTGCATATTCTAAGTCCATAAGATTATTCCCTGGTAACAAGTCGATTCCTAAGTCATTAATTTCAGTTAAGGATACTTCCATTAGCATATCTATGATGAAGTTAAACAGAAATGGGAAAGTAGACATCCCTGACGGACAACACTGGATGTTATCAATTCAGATGACAATTCCCCATAAGCCCTTACACGGCTACGTGAGGTTGAGTAGAGTGCCTTGATTAGTGCAATGTACTTTCTTGGCACTCCTTATACAGTCAAACATTGCCATAGTACCTCTCGATCCACGGAGTCGAAGGCCGCTTTCAAGTCAAGAAATATGGCAATTGTTGGACGCCGAGAAGTGTGTCTATGTTCTAGGATCTGTCGGAGAGTAAAGATATGATCTATGCACCCTCTACCTGGCCTAAAGCCTGCTTGATTTTCCCTCGTTTGTTCCTCCGTGAGTTCTTCTTAGTCTGTGCATGATTACTGAGCCTAGGATTTTAGCGACTTTGTTCGTCAGGCTGATCCCCCTGTGATTATCACATGAGGATTTGTCTCCCTTCTTGAATATTAGTATAATAAGTACAAAGGGAAATATTCTTTCTTGACCACCTGCGTCGTTTTAATTTATTCGTCTGTGTTAATTATCTAGTGTAGTATAGTTCAGTGTAGCGTTTCAGTGTCATTTTTGCTTGTAAAAGATAATTTTCAGAAAACACCCATCCAGATTTGAATATAAGAACAACAAAGTTCAACGAAGAGTTTCTTTTTGGCGAATTCATTCACTCAGCTGTACAATCGCATTTATCTATAATTATTTTTTACGTGTGTGTGTGTACATTAGGAATCCCAGTGGGTGCGTACTGCCGATGATTCCCAAGCTAGGATGAAACAGCAGCTGTCCAGTACTCCCTGGTTTTCAATGGTTCTCTAACTGATATCAGTCCGTGATCAACTCGTAAAACATAACTAATCCTTACAAACCAAACTATAGAAAACAAAAATAAAATAAAAATTAGTTGGGGTTATTGTTTAGGTCATCAAAATGTTTTAAAAATTTGATGAATACTCAAATTGTAACTAGGGTGTGAAGGGTTGTGTAACATGAAAGACAGCTAGAATAATAGGATGTTAATGAAACAGGATGGAGACAAGTGTCCAAAATAAATTATGTAATGGATAAAAAGAGTAAATAAAGGGTCGGTTAAGAAAAAGATATTAGTAAAAGTTATACGAAAATTCAAAAACGCATTATTAACAAAGTAGTCGAACTTGGAATCATACCCAATGTAGATGGAGGCGGTAGAGAAGTTTGTTCTGTGTGCACATAAATCAGCGTTTTCCATCCAGATCGCTGAGACCTCACCATTGCAAAGTATACGGAAGCTTACCGTTTTCGGGAGGCTTCTTTTCACTTTGTAGATGACTTTAAATGAATTCTCCGTGCATATTGAGTGACCAGTGTTGAATATATATGTTCAATTGTAACAACTGTAACCAATCAACCAAATCCCTACAAACCAATACTTGAATATCAATGAGATGCTCACTGGTGGGTAGTTACCTGGGGTTCCAGTGGGAAGTAACCAAAAAAAAAGTCGTGACCAGCAGAGTGCAGCAGGTCGGGTGTGAGGACAAATACTCACCGAAGACATTGGCTAGCGGTTGTGCTTTAACGTGAATTGGCAGAAGTTAGAATTCATGGGCCATTGGATCGAGTCCCAGTGGCTTAATGGTATACGAAGTCGCTAGCCTTGTAACCAGAAGGTCCTGGGTTCGAACCCCGGTGGGTGCGTACTGATGAAGCTTCCCAAAACTAGGAAGAAACAGCTATCCATTACTCCCAGGTTTTCCAATGGTTCTCTAACCAATGTCAGCTCATAATGAAATCCTGTAACCAATCAACCAAACCCCTACAAACCAATACTTGAGTAACACTCTTTATTGATCCACTGTTACCTTTTCGTAGCAAAGCAGAATAATGTTCTTTGACTCTTTTGGATAAAACATGCATCGAACGCCGTATATTTCTCTCTCCACATGAGCGAGTAAATTGGTAGATACACACAGAAGTGGTCAAATCCGATTGTTGATCTTTGGAGTTGTTGAAGAACAATGGGCGACTTGAAAATACCAATCGTACCGTAGCAGCAGTAGGAAATGTTTTGATTTCAGGGCGTTGGATACTCTTCTCTTTAGGATGTCAACTCAATAAAATGAGTGGTGTTTTATTCTTTATCCCCTTTTTTCCCTCTTATTTTTCTCTTAGATATTATTGACCTGTCTTGGTCTCATGACGGTAATCGGTTGGCTTCAACTAGTGTTGACAACTCAGTGATTGTATGGTGTCGTCAAAAACTTCCCAATGGAGGAGGTTATGCAAATAACTCGTTTTGTATACAAGCAACACTGAGGGGTCATCAAGGTTTTGTTAAAGGCGTTACTTGGGATCCAGTTGGGCGTTATTTAGCCAGCCAAGGAGATGATTTAACTGTAAAGATATGGCGCACCGCAGATTGGCAAGAGGAGGCCACTATTAGTAAACCATTTGCCAAGGTAAAACTCATATATTCTTTGTCTGAATATGCAGAGTAATTAGCAGACGTTAATACTGTCTTTTATTACTCTTCACAGATCATTCTTAAATGATTCCGTTTCCTTAGAGATTGAACTTCTGCATATTTTAATTCATGTTACGGATATTGTATTCAACATTTTTGGCCAACCGAAACGTGTTACGCGATTGGAAAACCTGGCAGGAGTACGTTTACTCGTCTGTAACACTAGCTGGCGGTTGCGCAAAATTTATATCACCAATTGGCAGCAGTTGAAATTCATCGGGTCCCAGTTACTGGATGGTCTATGGGCGCTCGCCTAGTAACCGGAAGGTCCTGGGTGTGAACCCTGGTGGGAGCGTACTGCCGAAGAGTGACAATACTCTCAGTTTTTCCAGTGGTTCTCTAACTGATGTCAGGATTGGTCAATCCTGTGACCAATCCAATTCCTGCAAACTAGCACTCGATATATATATATATATATATAATACAAGCCTGGTACATTATGCACTGTATTGAGATGTGTCACACAAAGTCTCAGTTTGTACGACGGCTGGGATACCGCCACAACGCCCAGACCAAAGTAGATGGTTGTCTTAAGGGGCTACTCATGATCCCTTGTCTGTAAGTCTGATCTCCAAGTCAGTAGAACAGCGTTCCCACGGTTTCCTGTGACCAAGACAGATTCATTCACCATTTGACGCCTTTGGATTCTGGAGCTCGGGTACACTATCGATTCTAAATCATCGTAGGCAGACCTGCTTATCCCCCACTCCGGTAGTAACCACCTTTCACTTTTGTGATGAATATTCCCGCCTGTTGAAGGCAGTTAAAAGGAACGCATAGCTACATGAGAGAATTTCGGGTGGAAGACCGAAGTCTACCTATTCTTGGCCGTAACGGCACGTTTATTCAGGCAATTACCAGTAATGGCATTTGGATGCATTAAAAAAGCGAACGTTTCATACCTAAAATGTAAATATTGAAATTTTACTGCATTTTCCCCTAGGCTAGTGGACAAAGTCAAGTAATGCGTTTATCATGGAGTTTAGATGGTTCAACTTTGGCTTCACCACATGCTGTAAATAATGGATTCCCGACTGCTAAACTTATCGATCGAAATAATTGGACACCATGTTTAGATCTTGTTGGACATCGGAAACATGTTATATGCGCGGTAAGTGATACCTTATATCTTCAAACCTAACATTCATCTTGTACGCTGTATATTTGAAAAACAAATTTATATATGGTTCTTAGTTGACAAGTTCAATTGATCTTCCGGTGTATATATGATTATTACTATTATTATTATGGTTTCTTTTACTCCAAGAGGAACGTAGGGCTCCAGCAGCACATCTCCATTTCATTGTGTTGTAATTGGAAGGAAGACTGCCCATAGGCTTTCATTTCCTCCCCACACTATCTCCTCCATGCCTCCCCCACGCCTAATACGTCACTTCTTATTCGAGTTCTCCTCGGTGGCCTGGCGTACGATGTTGTCGAATGGTCTCCTCAGCTTATGCCCAATCCATCTCCATTTCATTCCGTATATTTGTATGGCGATAGGTTCTTTGTTAGTTCGTTGTCAAAGTTCATGTTTTTGCTAATCTCTTCTTCTCTGTCCATTTAATTTTTGACGTCGAGTGAAGGCAGTTGTTAATGACTGTCTGCAGTAGCCTGTTGGAAATCCTTTTGGTGGTGCTCGCGACAAGTCTCTGAACCATATAGTAGAATAGACTTGAGATTAGTGTTGAAGATGCGGATTTTCTTCCTTATATGTGGAGTACGGTGGATTTCCACAGTGATATCAGATTCATGGACGTCTTTCCTAGCTGCCTTTGACATCCTCATCTGTGCCTCCTATAGTGGTTATGATGCTGCCCAGGTAAATGAATCAAGTGGACCGTCTTCAAATCTATCCCGTTGGTGGTGATTGGTGTTTGTAGGTTAGTTGTCTTCATCACCTTTCATTTGCCTTTACTGGCCAATTGTATTTTAATGTCTGTCTGTCTGTCTGTCTGTTATTGACATAGAACTTTGCACATATGTGCGGCAGTTCAAGTCACCACACTCCATGTAACACACGAAGCAAGAGAAGAAAGTAGGAGAAATGCATATTAGAGACAGTAAACGGAGGTGCGAGACAAAGGAATAGTAATAACGAAAAACAAAACAGTTTCATTGGAAATCATAAGTCACAAGGAGTGGATGCATCTGCGCCAGCCATTGAGAACGATTTTGAGCCATGTCACCAATTGTTTCCATTGGTTTTTACCGTCCCGAGGACCCCAACCAGTCAGGAAGTCTACACCTTCCTACGTGGCCTAGACTAACTGTTGTAGATTTGATTGACTGGTGCCATGTTTTGGTTTGACCGCCGCTAGCTCTTTTCCAGCCTGACCCTATATCAGCTAACATTGACCATCGAGGAAGCCGATCGATGGCTAATCATACGTAACACATGTCCTAACCATCTCAGTCGATGTAATTTCACAGCCTCGTCGGTTGATTTACCCGCCTTACCTAGTACTCGACGCCTAACCTCAATGTTGCTCACCTTATTATACCACCACGTGACACGGGAGATAGAACGCAGGTACCTATGATCAAAGACAGCTAACCGGCCTTTTCATGCCTTCTACTCTCAATGGCCATGTCTCACTTGCAGCCATAAAGGAGGATGGAGTGGACTGCTGAGCAGTACACACGCCCTTTGGTCGATAGTCGGATATCACGTCTACACCAGAGACGGCGTAAACTGGCATATGCGAAATTAGCCCTTTGTATTCGTGCTGAGACTTCGTCGGAGATCAACCGGTTGGGGCTGATGGTACTTCCCAAGTAAGTGAAGCGGTCAACGTGCTCTACCACTTCACTTCCTATTTCTAATCTAGGAGTCGGTGTAGTCCAATCCTGTAACATCATCTTGCATTTGGAGGGAGCGAATGGCATGCCAAACATTCTTAGATTGCAGCTCAAGGTGTTCAGAAGACTCTGCATTTTGTAAGCGTCCTCGCCTAGAAGGACTATATCGTCTGCATATTCTAAGTCGACGAGATTATTCCCTGGTAGCGAGTCAATCCCTGAGTCTCTGAAGTGTGTTAGGGTTAAGTCCATTAGTACGTCTATGATGAAGTTGAATAGAAATGGGGATAATGGGCATCCTTGACGGACGCCACTAGTCGTCACCACTTCAGATGACAACTCGCCATAAGCTCTCACCTGGCTGCATGAGTACGAGTAGAGTGCCTTAATCAGTGCTATGTATTTTCTCGGCATTTTAATATTCGTGGATTTAAAACTGTAGAGCCAGAAGGAAGAAGTTATCGAAAACAACTGTTAGCTGAGAAATCATCTTCTTCCTGCAATAGTAATAGTAAAATGGGGATGAATTGAAAGTGTGAATATATATGGTTCACGAAATAACCGCTGTATAAGGTTTTGTGATGGCATTGTTCTACTGCACTCCTTATCAATTTGTCGTCCTATATTTCATATAACGTCTCAGATGCTACCAGCATTCTCATCAAACTAAAAGAGATATGCACTAGGCATTTGACTTAAATTCTTAGCTACAAGACATCAAAATAACTTCAGGCACTGCTTTTCTATGATTTTTAAGGACCAAAATAGGTCTTCCTTCAGATTCTCTAGTTAATATGCACCATTGGTTTTACTACCTCCTCCCCCCCCCTCAGGGGAACCACTCATGCCCATCACAATGCGTTGATTAGCATCAACCTTGTGGATTCACTTTTGTCCATAGGCAGTAGATAACACTTAATGAATACGCGTAACCATTTGGTAAGATTTTGATGTAATGACCAGATCCCCCTTCCCCCGCCCCAACCTACGTTGTTTGAAGTCGTAAGAATAGACACTTTTGGAGAATCTCCATCTCTGGAACAGATGTCTAAAAGTAGGCCGAAACAACTGCCTACATTTTGTTAGCAAAGTTAAACTTTAAGCACCACTAACTGCCAATGGAATGTGGCCGCACCAATGACCTTGAAACACTCACTGAGCAAGTTAGTGAAACCTGGCAAATTATGCTGTCGTCATCAATAAAATATGCTCATCGAAGTGTTATGTTATCTCCTAAATGCAATATCAGGCAAGTTACAGCTTAGATTTGTGAAAGATTAAGTTACGCTTTAAGCAGGGGACAAGGTTAGGGTTAGGTTGACCTAATAAAAGCGACATTAGGGTTGGTTCGAGTTAGATTATAGTTAGTTTAGGGATATTTTCACGTTAGAGTTAGGTTCATGAAAGACTACGGTTATTGTTAGGGCTAGAAGACCTAACTAATTGCATGCATAGAATGTGGTTAAATTACTCTGTTGATATAGCAGTAGAACTTGTGCATTGTGGTGGTAGAGTATAATTCCATTGTGGGTAACATTTATTTTGATAAAGTCTCACAGTGGTGTTATATAGCAATATTTACTGATGACGTTTCGAGCACAATTTATTGTTCAGGAAATATTACTGCATTACACCATGAGACTTCATCAAAATAAATTGTACTCACAATGGAATTATGTTGTGTTGATACCCCAACCTAAAACTGTTAGGTATTTTTTATCACATGTAAGAGGAAGGTATCCTCTGTAACACTTTTCTACAGTTTTTATGTTGTTTTTTTTCCATAAATATATGTATTCCATACACAAAAATGCCTCCTTCACGTGATTGGTGCGTTCGAGGTCACATTCACTGATTGGTAGTTAGTGGTGCTTACAGTTTAACTTTGGCATTTTGTTCTCTAAACTTGGTATGGGGTGTTTTTTTTTCTTAATACTTATAATGAATTCTGCAAGTTGAAATTTATCAAAGGAATAAAAAATTACAAATATTCTGGTGTAACAATTAACTGTGAGTACTGGTCATATATGCACTTTTTGAATCCTAAACTTTTTCTCCCCATTTTTTTGCACTATTCAGTTTTGTGGTATAATTTATAATGCAATTATAATAATACTTCTTTCTTTTTAGCGCTATAATCCAAATGTTTTGCGGAAAGAAGATGGATCTGGGAATCCGGTATGTTCATTATATCTTTATGCATTATGGTGTTTGATGATAGTCATATAAAAGTGTTTCTATTAGTGTTACATCATTAAAAGATTTTATTTCATACTGCTAATTTTAAATGGACAGATAAGATTAGAGAAATGCTATGATGATAGATAGTTGGAGGTAATCGGCTACAGGAAGCCTTGGACCTAGGTTTCGTGCTAGTTGGCACTCACCAGTCAGCAAGGCGTATCTGCAACCTTGAAGGAACTCATGTCCCTTCTGAGATTCGAACCCGCGTCACTCAGTGCTGCAGTCAGAGACGTTACCACTGAGCTATTCAGGCTCGCGATTGACCTCCTGTAGGACTGTAGTGGGTATTTTCATTGGACACTAGTAACTAGTGTGACGTGTCTAGTCCTTTCTTTGGTGCAGACTGAATTCTATCAGTCAGTTTTGTTTGCAATGTGGCCACCATTCTAGGTTGCTCGCCATCATGGTGCACATTGATTTGATGATATTAGATAGCTGGAGAACGCCTTGCTGATGAGTGCCAGCTAGCATGAAACCTAAGTCCAAGGCTTCCTGCCGATTGCCTCCAAACATCTAATATCATCAAATCAATGTGCACCGTGATGGCGATCTACCTAGAATGGTGGCCACATTGCAAACCAAACCTGACTGATAGAATTCAGTCTGCACCAAAGAAAGGACTAGACACATCACACTAGTTACTAGTGTCCAATCAAAATAAGAGAAATGTGCCTGTAGTTTATTCACTACTTTGAGGTAATAGTTTTATAACTGGAAAGATATTTCCAGACTTGTTTTATGGTGGTGGTCAAGTATGATGCATTTTTAAAACTGTTGAATATGTGATTTTTTTTCCATTCCGTACATTCCTAGCGGGACATAAGACTTCAAGCTGGGAAGTTTTAGGAGCTGTTGTATTATTTTTATGAGTTGGAGTTGCTAGCTAGACTTATGATCAATTTTTCCTCTTCTGTCGGCTTACTACTAAACTAGACGAGGTTTTGCAATGACTGCATCGGCTGGGAATCGAATTTAGAACTTCCACATCCATGGTGGGCATACTTATCGGTAGCATTTCTGATTGATTGAAAAACAAAAGGACGATGTAAAGACGTATTACTTTGCCAGAGCAGTTAGCCCTAAGTAATGATACGATGGTTAAAAAATAAACCTGCCTTGTTTCCCTATCCATTTTGAAGCTATGAATGTCTAACCTCCAGGAAACCTTTGGAGGCAACCTGAGTCACCGCAGGTTATTGAGATAGCACCTTATTCACAGAGGTGTATGGTACCCATATGTTGATGACATCTCTGACTCGGGATGCTGTCACAATCAGGATTCATGTTTCATACTGAATTGTTTACTATTCTCCATTCAAAGGAGGAGGAGTTCCCACGTTCCCAGTGGAACATAGGGCTTCAAGCTAATGGCTTGAAGTTTCTGTAGCAGTGTTTATTTTTACAGGATGAGGTTGCTAGCCTCATGCCCAACCTTTCCTCTTCACCAGCTTTTAGTTCTGGCTTAGCGAGGTAAAGGAGTGCGCCAGCCGGGGATCGAGCCCTGGACCATGTGCATAGTCGGCAAGCGTCCTAACCGCTATGCCACTGACGCACCACTATTCTCCATAAGTATCATGATATGTAGAGATTTGGGTCATTGGCTTCAGTAGTTAAATTTCAACCAAACGGATCAGATAATACAAGAATGATCTAATATAGCAACTAAGGTAAGGTTGATGACGGAATATACTTGACTAAAATGTTTCAACTTAGGTTAGGATAGCAACAGAGGTAATTACAGGTAGAGATTAAGTAGAGGTAGGGTAGAGAATAATGCCATTTAAATTAGAACTAAAATTGAGCAAATAAGTTGGGTGACGTAACACAAATGACTAGACATTGAGCGTTGGTCAAGTCAGTAACAGTGGTAGTGAGGTGTAAAAATTAAATCGGGCGGAGGTAGAGAAGAAGGAAGTTGAAAATGTAAAATATTACAATTGAGAAGGCAAAATAATACTAATGAAGAGACAGAAGAGAAAAAAATTAAGTAGAATTTACCTGTCGGGTAATAAGATAGATTACGTCCATTTCAAGTGTAGTGATTGAACGAACTTCTTCTGTATGCAGAGTTCAGGACTTAGCAAGTGAATCGCCATTGCTTCTGCAGTTTGAAGAAGTCTGATTCGTACACCTTTAGGAAGACTGCTTCGTATTCTGTAGACGACTTTGAAGTTTGTTTGGAGTGTAGCTTGGTGTCCGGAATCTATCAGATGTTCTGAGATAGAGCTGAGGGGGCATCGTTTTTCTCCTTTGTAAAACCATGTTGGTAAGTGTTCGGTGATACGTTTGGAAAGCGAACGCTGGGTACGGCCGACATACCTGGCTCCACAGGAGCAGGTGAATTGGTAGATACACATTGATGAGGCCAGCAGTGGTAGCTTATCCTTCACGTTCATACGAATCATAGGTTTTGTGGAGAAGGTTAGTCGTAGTTCAGCTTCGAAGAAGGTTTTCTTAAGTGAACGCAACAGTCGATTTTTCAGTGTTTCCGCAGATAAATCTCTATTGAATTGAAGGTTCATGTAGAGTAGTTTTTTTGGGACGCTAAGCGTGGGCGGCTTTCGCGGTCTAGGATTCATGGATTTTGCAATAAATCGTTCTGAATAACAATTCTCGACGAGGATTCTCTTGAGATTGTCCAGTTCGTCTTCTATGGTGTCCGGGGTGCAAATTCTACGAACTCTGTAACTGAGTGAACAGATCCGGCTTCGTTTGGTGTATGGAGTTACCCAACTGTGAAAGTTAGTAAGCTGTCCGTTCCACGTCGACTTTCTGTAGATAGATCTTTTCAGTGCTCCATCCTGTTCTCATCTTGTTAGTTGAACGTCAAGAAAGGATATTTTGAAGTTGGACTCTTTCTATTTTAGCCTGAGAAACTAACTAGGTAATATCATCATCAACCTTCACACAATAAGAAGTGTCGTTCATAGCCTGAAGTATGATAAACTTGTTCCAGGAGTTAAATGGAAACATTCACATCAAACTGATTTCAGTTAGAAAATCACTGAAAACCAACAGGGAGTACCTTACATCTGTTTCATCCTAGTTCGGTACTCTTCGGTTGCATATGTATCCATATCTCCACAAAGGATCCAATACAGGACCCCCAGGTTATAAGGCAACCTCGTTGATCATTCCGCCACTGGTGAAACGGTAGAAGACAAAAGACTTCAACGCACCATTTGCACAGATCTTCCGTGTTGTGGTACTTCTGGTCTTCATATAGTGTTTCTTTGTGTTGCTTTCATGTCTCCCATGCATCTCCACAACTCTGTATCATTTTCTTTCTTTGATATCAAATCTATCTCCCTGCTATTTGATGTTTTTATGCCGGCATATGAGCGTCTCTTTATATACTACTGATAAATTTTATCAGTAGCACTTGCCACACTTGGGCGTTATTTGATTACCTATCCACTCTAACTTCCACCATTCAGTTTTATTGTGTTTATCTTTATATCGTTTGTTGTTAGTATCAATAAAATCAATGAGCAGCCTTCTTGTTATTACTTTCAGGCTATAGTAAGTGTTTTCAGTGTTTTATCCTGTTCTATCTTTCATGTGGATTAGTTAACACATGGATTATCTCTCTCTCTCTCTCCCTCTCTGTCTAATGAGCATTTCTGTCTGTACAACCAGAAGTAATTAATCTCTGTAATCAATTAGAATTTAATAGTCGTGATTTCTGATTGAAACGAAATTGAAATCGAACGTTATGTATTAGTAATATGTGTGTATTTATACTTTCGCCTCATATCCTTCATGTGATGAAGCCATTGTGTTTTATTTCTAATCGCCAGTGATAATAACTCAGGTGATTTATACGGAATCACAGCGGTTTCATTGAAGATTAGTTACGAACTAATTTTAGTTAAGGAAGGATCATTGGAAAACTAGAGAGTACTGGACAGCTGTTTCGTCCCCGTTTAGGACTCTTCAGCTATAGGCACCCACTGGGGTTCGAACCCAGGACCTTCCGGCTACAAGGGGAGCTTGTAGAGCATTTAGTCACCGGGACCCATTCCAATAGCCCTTGAAGTCTAACTTCCGCCAATTCGCGATGTTTGTGGCGCAACCTCAAGCGAATGACCTGTTGGATGCCGCTAGTTACGACTTCTCACTGGAAATCCAGGTAACTTCCCCCATAGAGCCAAGCGCTACTAACCAATAAAGTCCTTATTTTTAAATGTGTCTGTATATGTGGAAATAAATGATCCGTATATTCTTGATTAAAGTGTTGTCTAACTTTTCCATGATGTATTTTGTGGAGAACAGATCGGTTTCAGTGTAGAATCCCTTTTGCAAATGGGTGTCAACTATAGAATCATTAAAAAAGCAGGAATATTGAATAAATGTTATGTCATAATTTTGCACTTTCTGGTGGTGTGCACCAATGATTTGGGGACTGTTGGGTTTACCAATCAACTACACAGGGTCTAAGTATAATGACGTATAATTCAATAACTGTTTACTTCGAAATATACCATCACCTTTATTCAATACTGCTACTGAGGAACGATCCTCGCACGTGTACCAGTTAGCTGTACCAGTGCTGCTTAAAACTTCGAGAAATATACGTCATGACAAATACTCAGATTTCAGGCTTTTCGGGTGTCTGCATTTAACTTGACGTTTACTAAAATTTCATACCTCAAAGTACCAGAATTGACTGACTTGTATTCTCATTTGCTTTTGCTTTTCTAGGGGGCTGTTTGTCTTGCTTTGGGAAGCAAGGATCGATCTGTTTCTGTGTGGGTAAGTTACTCGTAGTGTTAGTAGTGAATTGTAACACATTTTTTAAATGAGCTACAGTAGATAAAATGTTTTTGTAAACATTTTTAAACCATTTCCTTGCTTTGCATGCGGAGTATAAGGCTTCAAGCTTGAGTTTTGGAGTCCCAGTGGTGGTGGAGTTGCTAGCCTCACTCCAGTCTTCCCTCTTTACTGGACTGACAACCGGCTAAGCAAGGTTTGAGACTTTGTTGACTGGGAATCGAACCCTTGACCACGTGAGTCTTTGGTGAGCATTCTATTATCACTGAACTACTGGCCATAGGGGCCATTCGTAAACATAACATTGGTATAATGTCAAAGTCATGTAAATAGAATTAGGAGGAACAGTAGTTTGTGATTTTTTGAAGCTTTTCCCACTCTAAAGTTTAGTTTATGAAAAGTCATATGTTGGCTTATCGCAAAGCGAAGTTCACAGTTGTGTTTTGTGCTTATAGGTATTCGCATTTTGTATGTCTAAATTTTTAAGAGGTCTTTCTGCCTCTTTTTCTTATCCCAATCGGCGGTTGAGTGTTAAGTATGGTCTATTTCAGGTTACAATAAGCGGAAAGTGGTGATACTAATTGAGATTTATAACTGAAATTATACTGTTTCATTACAACCTGATTAAAATATATTCATTTCCAACCAACAAAGATCAAGTATATACAGCCTATGACTGACTCATGTTGAGCAGTTGAATAGATATTCTTCAGTATTTGAAGACTTTTGAGTGTCTTCACTCTCGTCTTAATTTGAGTAACTTCCTTAATGCACACAAATTTGAATAAAGCAAAAACAACGTTTTGCACAGAATAAAATGCTACCATCGGCTTCTTATCAGCTTCGTACAACCTAAAAAAGTTAATTAAGTTTATATAGAGAGAAATTTTAACGTATTTGCAAAGATCTGTCTGTCTGTCTGTTTTCCACATAGAACTTTGCACCGATGTGCAGCAGTTCAAGTCGCCCCACTCCATGTAGCACACAAAGCAAGGGAAGAAAGTAAAAAGAAATGCATACTAGAGACAGTATGAGACAAAAGGAATGGTAATAACGAAGAACAATAAAGTTTCATTGGAAATTATAAGTCA
This sequence comes from Trichobilharzia szidati, assembly GCA_944472155.2. Lineage (NCBI taxonomy): Eukaryota > Metazoa > Platyhelminthes > Trematoda > Strigeidida > Schistosomatidae > Trichobilharzia > Trichobilharzia szidati. Next base: position 109,529,747 of record OX235274.1, on the reverse strand, counting down.
CAAGGAGTGGATGCATCTAATCCAGCCACTGAGAACGATTTTGAGCCATATCACCAATTGTCTCCAGCAATTGGCTTTTACCGCCAGGAAGTCTACACCTTCCTACTTAGCTTAAACTAACTGTTGTGGATTTCATTGACTGGTGCCATGTTTTGGATTGACCGCCGCTAGCTCTTTTCCAACCTGACCCTATGTCAGCTAACATTTCCCGTTGAGGAAGGCGATGACTAGCGTAGTCATGCATAACACCTGTCCTAATCATCTCAGTTGATGTAGCTTCACAGCCTCGTATATGGATTTCCCCTAATTACCTAGCGCTCGCTCAACTGAGGCATAACCTCAATATTGCTCACCCTATTATACCACCACGTGACATGGGAGATAGAACACAGGCACCTATGATCAAAGACAACCAGCCTGGTTTTTCATGTCTTCCACTCACAATGGCCAGGTCTCACTGCTATCCATAATGGAGGACGGAGTGGACTGCTGAGCAGTACCCATGGCCTTTGGTTGATAGCCAGCCGGATATCACGTCTACGTCAGAGACGGCGTAAACTGGCATATACGAAACGAACTTTCTGTTTCCGTGCTGAGATTTCGTCAGTGACCAATCCGCTGGCGTTGGCTAATGCAACTTCCCAAACAAGTGAAGTGGTCAACGTGCTCTACCACTTGAATCCCTATTTCTAAGCTAGGAGTCAATGTAGTCCAGTCCAGTCCAGTCCTGTAGCATTATCGTACATTTGGCGGGAGCGAACCGCATACCAAACATTAACAGATTGCAGCTCCATATGTTCAGAAGGCTCTGCATTTTTTCAATGTCTTCATCTAGAGGGACTATATCATCTGTATATACTAAGTCAACGAGACTATTCCCTGGTAACATGTCAATCCCTGAGTCGCTGAAGCCAGCAGTTAGGGTTAAGTTCATTAGTGCATCTATAATGAAATTATGAAGGTGACATGATGTCAGTTAAAAAAAGACCCCAAAATTAATAAACAATGCTCAGAAATTCCACTTACTTAAGTTGTACACGGAAAGTTCAAGTTTAAACAAGACAAAACTGAAAAGTAATGTTTGGATACAACGGAAAAGGTGGATAAGTAATCAGTTAGTTACGTAACAGTGTGATGGTGTCAACTCAAACAAAGTTACATTAGAACAGATTGGGAAGAGGTTGAAAACAAAGATTATGTAATTAAATAAAAAGAAAGGTAAAGACATCCACTTATCACAACAAGAAAAGACCGATAACTTCTACTTTCTGAACGCATAGATCGCCTTTTAAAAGTTTGATAGAAACTACTTTGGAGAATATTATCTCACTCAATTTGTGTCTTTACTTTTGCGTCAGATGTACTATCCCTGTACAGATTTAGATTCATTCGCTGGTGTGATATCATCACATCGATCTAGGTTTCATACTTGTTGGCACTTGTCAGCAAGGCATATCTTTAGCCTTGGAGGAATTAATGTTCCTTCTGATATTCCAACCCGCGTCATCCAGTACTACAGTCGGAAACATTACTACTAAGCTGTTTGGGCTCACGATTAACCGCCTATAGGACTGAAATGGATACGTTGATTGGTCACTAAACGAGTAATCAATATCCTGTGACTCACCAGCTAGCTTGGTGATTACATTGCGAACTTGGCTGTTGGAATTGGTTTTATTTATTGTTTATTATTAGAATAAAAACCTGTTACACTATGGATATCAGGAGAGATGGTTCAGGTGGTTGTTTTAAAGGACTATCCTCCGAGACTTTGACTTGAAGTCTGATCAAGAAGATCGTGTAGCAGGGGCAGGAACTACGTTCCCATGATTTCCAATGACTAAAACAGGTTAATACGGATTCTGGAACCCGTGTACACTATAGGTTCTGAACCAGGGTTTCCCAGCTCCCTTAGGTATACCTACACATCCACCTGTCGGGTTGTAAGCATTCGCCCTTTCACTTTTTTGACGAACACCTCTGCCGCTTGAAGCTACTGAATATTGACTTACCTGTCAGAAGCTATGAACGGGTGACCACATGATAGAGTCTTGAGAGAAAGACCAAAGTTTACGTACCCTCGGCCATAATAGGTCGTTTATGGGGCCAGAATTAATTAGTGTGAATTCATTCTGCACAGACGCCAAGGACTGTATGCATGACATTAGTTAATTCCTAGTAACCGATCAGTGTATCATCTTGATTTATTTCTAAAGCTAATCATGCTTTCAAAGTCAGCCTCATATTATTCTGAATACGACCTTTTTCATTACTGTGTTTTATTTTCCAGTCAACAGCTGGTCGTCGCGCTCGAGTTGTTGTTCACGATCTATTTACTAATTCCGTTTGTGATTTAACATGGTAAGTCAGTGTTCCTTTTTTCCTACAATATTTCCCAGTTACTTAAAGGGGAACATTTTTACTTTAAAATAATTTTGGATCTTCAGCTATTTTTGATTCCCATATGCATCGGTGGCACAGCGGTAGAGCGCTCGCCGATCACGCAGGTGGTCCGGGGATCGATCCCCGGTCACTGACGCAGTCCTTTACCTCGCTAAGCCAGTAGTAAGACTGGTAAAGAGGGAAGGTTGGGCATGAGGCTAGCAACCCCATCCCGTAAAAGAAATAAACACCACTGCTACCGAAACTTCAAGCCTCTAGCTTGAAGCCGCCCTATGTTCCACTTGGAATGTAAAGGAATACAAAAAAATCTGACATAATCCTTTACCTGATTTAATTTACTATTTGATAGTAAGCGCAGAAAAGAGGGAAGCCTTTGGAACTATTTTAATGCAAACGCAGTCTAGCCCACGACATACTACTACCCATCAGCTAATGGACTGGTAGAGCGTTTTCATCGATAACTTGAGGCTTCTTTAATGGCTGTCGACAACGCCAAACAGGTGCGATGAATAACATTGGAAAGTCACACAAGGAACACTGTGTTTAGGTGTCGGCAAAGGACTTAAAGTGCTTGCCAGGCGTTGCGTGCACCGGGCCACGAAGGACAATACCAGAAACGGAGAGTTGTGTGGTAGAATCAATCAATTCAAGGAGTGGAAAGGAAGCAGTTGTCTGGTGGACATCCTTCTCCAACCGGTGACGTCAGTACAAGTATTACTGTTATTTTGTTCCTTCGAGAGTATTTCACAATGAAGTATTGGTGTACTGTCGTAACACTGTCTTCTTTTAGCTTCTTATGATAGTTGCGTTGAAGCCTCCATCATTCAATGTCGTATAAAATTTTGTTTTGTGATACGAACAAGGGTCCAAAAAGTGCTAAACGTAACACTTTAATGTAGTCTGATCAGTTTTTCAAACCAGTATAGCCACAGGTAGATATAATTCAAGTTTTCTTGGTTAAATAGATTCTTCTGTATTTCCTCTTTGTATTCGCCATTTCTTACTATGATGTGTTCACCGGCGGTATCGTCTCACACTTTTTTTCCCTTCACGTTCCCCAATGGGGCATAGGGCTTCAAGCTATTGGCTTGAAGTTTCTGTGGCAGTGTTTATTTTACAGGATGGGGTTGCTAGCCTCATGCCCAACCTTTCCTCTTTACCAGCATTATTTCTGGCTCAGCGAGGTAAAGGAGTGCGTCGGTGGCCGGGGATCGAACCCCGGACCATGTGCATGGTCGGCGAGCGCCCCAACCGCTATACCACCACGTTCCACACTACTTACGCATATTTTTATAAGTATCACAATTTAATGTTAATGATTTTGAAATGATGGATAATTGTATACACCTTGAGGTGATATTCTAAACATGTGTGTAATGAAACATCTGTGTACACCTGTGACTCAACTAAGCTTAGGCGGTCGACTTCCAATCAGTGGATCATGGTTTCTAAGCCCTCTACACCTACTGAGGTTCGGGCAGCCAACCAGCTATTATAGTCAACTAGCCCTCCTCATACAGTAGGTATGGCTCATTGCCAACTAGCAGTTGTTGTTGTTGTTCCTGTTGGTTGAAACATTATTGTTTCCTCCCTTTCAATTGTTATTTCCACTAGGAGTTCTGATGGTCGTGAATTGATGGCTTGTTCACTGGATGGTTCTGTTTGCTATATGGGTTTTACGCATAAAGAATTAGGAACTCCATGGTCTCTTCAAGAAGTAGTAAGTTGTTTCTTTTCAGTGAATCAAATTTTTATTTAACCTGGTGTTTTTAATCAGGTGAAAAGCAGTACAAGTTATCCGATTGACTGGTTTTCAGGTGGTTTTAGTAATGGATCAATAGAAGTTGAAGCAAATTAAAAAAAAAACTGACTAGGCGTTAGTACTCAAACCTATCAAGGTGGTTCTTTACACCATGTTAATTTTGAATTCAATCTTTGAGGAAAACATTCAACCGATTGGGGATTTCTTCACTGGCGATAACCTCGGCTACTGTTGTTAAAGATCAAATGGTTTTCGTTAATAACTCCTGTTTGATGGGACATCATGCTTGAAACATACATGGATAAGTTTCGGTCTGGAGATAGATCCAAGTCAGTATTGTTTTAATCTGTTCAGTTCGAGAGTTTCTAGTACATTAGTACTAATTGTGTAATGCAAAGTTCTTCGGTTCGATGGCAGAATCATCACATAAACCAATTTACTTGGTCTGGGATTCGATTCTTGGCTGATGTACTCTTAAATCTTGTCGTTCAATTCACTGGCCGAAAGTCAGCTCGGGAAAGAAGAACTGATTGGGTATGAGACTGGCGAAAGAATCTAAACTTGCTTACATCGTTATGAAAAAGAGAAGACATTCAGCGAAGAGACTCTTTTCGGCGAATTCATTCACATAGCTGTACAATCGCATTTATATATAAATATTTGTGTGTGTGTGTGTGTACATGAGGTTTGTCAAGTTTAGATAATTGATTAGTTAATACAAGAATGATGTAGTATCGGGACAAAGTTAATCAGACAGCAACTAAAGTAAGATTGAGTTAAAAAGCTAGATGACGTAATATAATTGGCTAAAATGTTACAACTTAGGTCAAGATAGCAACAGAGGTAATTACAGGTAGAGATTAAGTAGAAATGAAATTGAGTGAATAAGTTGGATGACGTGACATGAATGATTAGAAACTGAGCGTTGTTCAAGTCAGTAACAGTGGTAGTGAGGTGTAGAAATTGAATCGGGTGGGGGTAGAGAACAAGAAAGTTGAAAATGTAAAATGTTACAATTGAGAAGACAAAATAATAGTAATGAAGAGACAGAAGAAAAGATTAGGTAGAATTTACATGTCGGCTAATAAGATAGATTACGTCCATTGCAAGTGTAGTGATTGAACGAACTTCTTCTGTATGCAGAGTTCAGGACTTAGCAAGTGAATCGCCATTACTTCTGCAGTTTGAAGAAGTCTGATTCGTACACCTTTAGGGAGACTACTTCAAATTGCAGAAGCAATGGCGATTCACTTGCTAAGTCCTAAACTCTGCATACAGAGTTGTCTCGATACTACATCATTCTTGTATTACCTGATCAATTATCTAAACTTGACAAACCTCATGTACACACACACACACAAATATTTATATATAAATGCGATTGTACAGCTATGTGAATGAATTCGCCGAAAAGAGTCTCTTCGCTGAATGTCTTCTCTTTTTCATATGACTCAATGGGGATTTTCAATTTACATCGTTATGTTCGTGTATCATAAAATGTAAACAATTCCTATGGGGGACAATACAAATAAAAACAGTGTAAATTTTTTCGTGCACCACCGGCATTTGTCGTAGAATTATTGAAAACCAAGAGTCATTGGATGTCTGTTTCGTCCTACTTTGGATCTCTTCAGAAGTGTGACACCTACGACGCCACCAGGGATCGAGTTGACAGAAGTTAAGATTTACAGGTTAGTGTCTGTATAGTCGATGTGTTGGCTTCTTAACCAGAAGGTTCTGACTTTGACTCACAGTCACTGAATTCCCAAACTATTTCTGTTGCATTACATAAACGGATGTTAAATTGCTATGAGTTGTCAGGACGAAGCAGATGTCCAGTACTCCCAGGTTTTCCAATATTTCTCTAACCGATGTCAGCTCATGATGAAATCCTGTAACCAAATCAATAAAATCCCTACAAACCAATACTTGAATATCAATGAGATGCACACTAGGGACTGGTCCCATTCAGCGTAATAAAACTACTTAATGTATGCATTCCTGAGTTATCTTTTCTTTTTCATCACCATGTTTCTAGTGTTTGGAGGTTGTCTAGACTGAGTGCCTTGTAGCATTTCACTACCTTAAGTTCTTTTAGAACCTCCGCTTGATTTGGTGGATCGATATTCACCAACTATGGAACACTGTAGTTAATGATGTTGGATGATAGCACTGTTGGTCAGTTAAACAGCCTCTCTAATTACTCTGCCGAGCGTTGCAGGCGTCTCTTTAGACAGGTGTTCGGTGTTCCGTCTACGTCACAGGGACGTCTTGCTAGCACCATACTTCTTACTGCTGGTTGGAACAGCTTCCTGGTACTACTAAATATAACCTATGATTCCATTTCATACGTGTATGTTCTGATCCTTGTGCTCCTAGGACTTTACTTAAACACCGTTTAATCTTATGTATGAGCGCCTTGTAAATGTTGTTATACTCGCTGGCTACCATCAGCAAAGGGCATCCTGAAGTAGCAAGGAACTTATCCAAGCCCAGTGGCTTCTGCCCGGAGCATTCTTTTTTAGCCACGTCTTCATAAAGTCTTGCAGGTTTAGCCAATGTTCATCTATATCTTTTATTGGGTTACTAGTATGGTGAGAGCTATCTGCCAGCCAAAATTGTAGACAACAATTTACTTCAATGTTCATGTCCCGAATCGGGGTCATGAGAAAAAAAACAGTAACAAGGCTTAACCTTGAGGAACTCACCAACCAATCACAGCAGACTTAACGTCTGCAAACACGATTCGCATATATATGGCTTAACTTTCTAGGAAACGGCCACAAGCAGCACAGAATGACCCCCAGAAAGAAAACAACCAATCAGAAGAGGTTGCTTCTCCTCTGACAATAATGTACATAAAAATCTATAAATATCTCCTGATTTTCTCAATAAACAATCTGTTGCTTGGCCCTTGTCTTCTGTCGTTACACTAGCTAACCCTGAGTTTTACTCAACCGGGTACTTCTCAGTGTTAGAGAACGGCTTTTTTTGGTCACCACCGAATTTCAAGATGAACCTGGTGCATACTATAGTATAATCGGAGTCTTGTAGCTGTCTTGATCTACGCCATCGGAAACTCACATCAATGTGATAAATCTGAGTCCGCGCTCACTTGTTCTATCTCTATTTGCTTTATAAAAAAATAACGTTTTATTATTTTTGTGTGGCGTAGTATCACTTGATGCTCATAAATGTATCAAGTTTATATTTCTTATAATAGTAATAATTAATGTTTTTTTGTTGTGTTCTTTTTTTCAAACCTTGATAACATTCCTAATTCTGTTTTTTTTGTTTAGATTAAACTACATCACAAAGTATACGGGCAAAGTTCACTAGACAAATTTCATCCTATTTCATCGAATGGTTTATCAACAGATCCAACGGATGAGAATAAAGATAATTCGGGTGTGCTAAATGAAAGTGATATACTACTTGAAACTCCAGAAGCTTTAGCCCTGCAGAAAACACAAGCTGAACTTCGTACTAAGTTGAAAAATCCACCGACACGAACAAAAGAAGTAAAGTCGCTTCCAAGAGGGGTAGGTACTATTCTCTCCTTTTTTGTTTTGTACTTGCTATGTGAGCACTCTGATGTAATAAGTGATGCTGTCACTATCATATAGCGGATTTAATTTGTCTTTAATACTTATCGAAACACTAACTGATTGACTGACTGGTTTCAATGTAGAACTTTGCACAGATGTGCTCCAGTTCCACTTGCCATACTCCCTCCATTTATCACACAAAGCAAGAGAAGAGAGTAAAGAAAGGTTCAACAAAAGAGAGACAATAAAAAGAAATATGAGGCAAAGGAATAGTAATGTGGAAGAACAATAGAATTTTATTGGTTATTATGAATCATAAAGAGTGAATGCACCTGCTCCAACCATTGATAACAATTTTGAGCCATATCACCAATTTAATTGGTGGATGGTGACTAGCAGTGGAATCCAGGATGCACATTTCGTCCTAGTTGGGACTCGTCATCTGGATGTACCTGCATTCCCACCGAGGCTTGAACCCAGTGCCCATAGTTTCAAATCCCAAAGCGTCACCCATTAAACCACTTGGGCCACGACAGCCACATCTTGTGTAACGGGTCATATTAATTATTTAATTGAATCCTAGATTTTCCCGTTGATTGATTGGATCGAAGTACGCGATCTCACCAATTGTCTCCAGCCTTCATTGGTGTTTACCATCTCGAGGACCCTAACCGTGAAGTCTGCACCTCTTTACGTGGCTGGCTTAAAGTAACTGTTATGGATTTCATTGACTGATGAAGCCGTGTTTTCGTTTGACCACCACCACTAGCTCTTATCCAACCTCATCTATCCTATGTCAGTCAGCTAACATTTCCCGTTGAGGAAGGCGATGGCTAGTCTAGGCATGCGTAATACATGTCCTAACCATCTCAATCGGTGTAACTTCACAACGTTGTTTATTGATTCCCCCTCTTTACCTAGCACTCGACGTCTAAGTTTAGTATTGAAGCTCAATATTCATTTGTTCTACAAAAGAGTGATTCTAACTTTTTTCTCGTTATGATAATTGAATCACCATACTACTTATTTCGATAAAATAATAACAAGGTATAATTTTTCCTATTATTTTGTCGAAATTCATTCAGGGAATTGATCGTTCCAAGTAAAATATTAACTATTATCTCCATTCCACTCGGTTCTTTGCAGTCTTTTGAAGCTAGAGCCACGACTGCGCATAACCTTTCATTTCCTCCCATCATTTGCTCCCCCATGTTAACCTTAGACCTACATTCAACTCGCCGTTTCCTATATCGGTTCTACTCGAGGGCCTGTCTACCTGGGTGGTACCACTCTGTGGTCTCCTCACTATGTGCGCAGTTCAACTCAATTTGTGGAGCAATAGGTTCTTGGCTGGTTCATTGCCTGCCAGGGTTTATTTCCGCTTATCCCTTGTGGCCATCAGATCTTCATTATGGAGCGAAGGCAGCTGTTGATAAAAGTCCGAAGTAGCCGGTTAGAAATGCTCTTGGTGACCCGTCAAGTCAATGACCCAAATAGAAGAACTGACTGAACATTTGTGTTGAAAATTGAGATCTTGTTCCCTGTGCTAAGTGCGACAGATTTCTAAACTGATTTCACAGTGATGAAAGTGTGGCTTACCTTTCCGATGCTGTCTTTGACATCCTTATGCTTACCGCCTGTAGTTGAAATTATGCTGCCTAGATAAGTGGAAAAAAGTGACTTGGTATAAATTTCTCCCGTCGATGACTTTTGGTACTTGTTGTTGTTAGTGAGTTATGTGCATTACCTCCGTCTTCTTTACGTTAACTTGAAATCCTATTTTTGCTGTTTCTTCCGCCAACTTTTTTGTTTTCTCCTGTAGATCTTCGAGTTTTTATGAAATTAGACATTGATCGTCTTCGAAGTCCACATCTTCTAAAGTTTACTCATCGTTCCGACGAATTCCTATCTTTTCGCTCCCCACAATCTGGCGCATGATCTAGTTTACCAGAATCAAGAATAGTAGACAGCCATGTCTTACTCCTGTATTCACTTCGAAAGCTTCTCTGAGTTTTTCGTTGTCGATTACTTGATATGTGGCATTGTCATATAGAGCTGTTGAATGAGGTTGATAAAGATTTGGGGCACTGCACGCCGTAGCGTTGAAGTAGTTTCCAAATTACTTCGTGATCAACGCGGTCGAAGTCCCTTTCGAAATCTATGAAGTTGAAGTAGAAATTTTACTGGTGTTCTGTCTGTTTGTCTGTTGTCAACATAGAACTTTGCACCGATGTGCCATACTCCATGTAACACACAAAGCCCGAGAAAAAAGTAAAAAGAAACGCAAAATAGAGACAGTAAAGAGAGATACGAGGCAAAAGGAATAGTAATATGGCAGAACCGTATAGTTTTATTGGGTATTATAAATCACAAACAGTGAAGGTATCTGCGCCATCGAGAACGATTTTGAGCTAGCCATATCACCAATTGCCTCCACCTATTGGTGTTTACCATCCCGAGGACCCCAGCCAGGAAGTCTACATCTCCCTACGTGGCAGTTGACTTAAACTAACTGTTGTGGATTTGATTGACTGATGAAACCATCAGAAGCTCTTTTGCAACCTGACCCTATATCAGCTAACATCGCCCGTCGAGGAAGGCGATGGCTAGTCTAGGCATGTGTAACACATGTCCTAACCATCTCAATCGGTGCAGCCGCTTCACAGCCTCGTATATTGATTTCTCCTCCTTACCTAGCACTCCACCGAGGCCTAACCTGAATATTGCTCACCCTATTATACCACTACGTGACACGGGAGATAGAACGCAGATACCTATGATCAAAGACAGCTAGCCTGGTTTTTCATATCTTCCACTCTCAATGGCCAGGTCTCACAGCCATAAAGGAGGATGGAGTGGACTGCTGAGCAGTACACACGCCCTTTAGTTGAAAGCCAGCGGGATATCACGTCTACACCAGAGATGTCGTAAACTGGCATATGCGAAACGAGCTTTCTGTTTCGGTGCTGAGATTTCGTCAGCGACCAATCCGCTGGCATTGCCTGATGCAACGTCCCAAATAATTGAAGTGGTCAACGTGCTCTACCACTTCACTTCCTATTTCTCAACTAGGAGTCAATGTAGTCCAGTCCAGTCCTGTAACACCATCCTACATTTGGTGGGAGCGAATCGCATGCCAAACATTCGAAGATTGCTGCTCCTCAAGGTGTTCAGAAGGCTCTGCATTTTGTCGGCGTCTTTCCGCCGTTCCACGCTCTCCTCGATTTTATCCTCAAATGACTTTATTTCATGAATGTATTTGACCACTTTTTCTTAACAATAGTTTTGTCTGAAAATATTTGACTATCATTGAATCAGCTGTGATAAAATTGTTTTAAACTTTCATGGCTTTACGTGTTTGTGTTGTCACAACAACTGGTGAAAAAAGATGAATTGTGGTTTTCTACTACCTAACGATTTAATTCAGTATAATACAGTCAATGACTTCCTGCCTCTCTGTGAAATTCAGTAGAGTTTGACAGTTATTAGCGTCGCTTTGTTGTCGTTGTCTGACACGGATGATTTACTTGCCGACCCCCATCATCTTCAGCTCTGACTTCAATCTCTACCAAGTCTACTAAATGACACAACGGCGAAAGCAGACAATATGAATTATGACAATTGTGAAAAAAGCACATGGCGAAAGTCGACACTCTTTTTCGTCTCACATCCACAAACATAAGCTAACTGTCAAACAGCATGATAGCCATACCTTAATATGATTATATACAGACAAATACGGGCACCGATTAGACTGTTAAAATATAAAAAAATCTTAGACAAAGAAAATAAACAACAATGCAAAGACATTCCTTGAAAGCTAGTACCAAGATGAATCAGTAATCAATAGTCACATTGCATATCTATAAGAAATATCAAGCGATGAAAAAGAAATCATGTCGAGAAAAGGTCAAATATCAGGTCAACGAAAAATAAGTCGATATTTAATACAAATGTGAACAAAAGACGGGGTGGGGGTAAGAAAAACTCTGGAGACAACCAATCATCCACAAGGTTATCGGTGGAGAAGGTCATTCCACGCACTTCATAGTGAATATATGTAAGTAGAAAGACAATGAAGACATGGTAATTAAAGCATCCGGGTTAGAGAACACAGCTAAGTCAATATTATATATGCAGCTGAGCTACAAATCTCCATCATATCAAAATTTGGTAATCACTTAATGCTGAAGTATAACGTCAGTTATTGCTACACATAAAAGACTAGTATTGATGGTTCACTTTGTCAGTCAGTAAATGTCTGATACTGCGGTTTGAGATTTTTTGGAAGATTAGATTTCTTTGTACCTGACGCCTATTTGTTTTTGACTGTTCATTGCGGAATTATTCCATCTTATTGTTTACTAAATAATGCTCTGTGTGTGTCGGTGGTGCCAACCGCACACGCCGTTTCGGGTTCGATTTCCGGCCAACTCACTGCTTAACCTTGCCTGGTTCACTAGGTGGTGGTAAGCTTGGAGAAGAAGAAAGGTCGGATGTGAGGCTAGCAACCTCATCCCGCAAAATACATCACCACAGCTGCTGAAACTCAAAGCAGGGAAGTTATGCTCGGGAGGGAACGTGAAGCAATGGAAAACAGAATAATACTTCAGATAGAATTTACCGCGTATAGTTACACTCTGATTGTGCTGTTGGGCTGTTATGATGCAATACAGGATGAATAAAGGTTATTTACTCTACTATGTCCATTGAAGTCATAAAATTCCTATAGTTACTTTGGCAAAACAAATGTGCCTCGTCTGGTGTATTAGTTGTTTAGATAATTCTGGAAATTTAACCAATCAGTAGTTTACTAAGGGGAAGACATTTTCTGTTTTTGTCCCCTTACACCGTTTTCCCCATCCCAAACTTCGATGATGATTTTTGTCGTCGCAATACATGTAATGAATACTTTAAGTCATTCCCTTCAGCATACTTTTTGCCGAGCTTTATTGTGATGAATGCTAACTGAAGTTAGATTAACAAGCTGGGTGCCTGTCTGTTTGTCTGGTTTCAACATAGAACTTTGCACCGATGTGCAGCAGTTTGAGTCGCCACACTTCACTCAGCACACAAAGCCATAGAAGAAAGTAAAAAGAAACGTAAAATAGAGACAGTAAACAGAGATACGAGGCAAAAAGAATAGTAATATGGAAGAACGGCATAGTTTTAATGGGTATTATAAATCACAAACAATGAAGGTATGTGCGCCATTGAGAACGATTTTGAGCTAGCCATATCACCAATTATCTCCAGCCATTGGTGTTTACCATCCCGAGGATCCCAACCAGGAAGTCTACACCTCCCTATGTGACTCGCTTAAACTAACTGTTGTGGATTTCACGGACTGATGAAACCGTGTTTTGGTTCGAACATCAGTGGCTCTTTTCCAACCTGACCCTATATCAGCTAACATTTCCCGTTGAGGAATGCGGTGGCTAGTCTAGGCATGCGTAACACGTATCCTAACAATCTCAGTGGATGCAGCTGCTTCACAGCCTTGTCTGTTGATTTCCCCTTCTTACCTAGCACTCGACGCCTAGCCTCAATATTGCTCACCATATTATAACACCACGTGACGCGAGAGATAGAACGCAGGTACCTATGATCAAGGATAGCTAACCAGCCTTTTAATGTCTTCCACTCTAAATTGCCATGTTTTACTGGCAGCCATAAAGGGGGACGGATCGGACTGCTGAGCTGTACACACGCCGTTTTGTCGATAGCCGGATATCATGTCTACGCCACAGATGGCGTAAACTGGCATATGCGAAACTAGCCTTCTGTATCCGTGCTGAGGTTTCGTCAGCGACCAATCCGCTGGCATTGGCTGATGCAACTTGTCAAATAATTGAATTGGTCAACGTGCTCTACCACTTCACTCCCTGTGTCTAAGCTAGCAGTCACTGTAGTCCAGTCCGGTCTTGTAACACTATCCTACATTTGGCAGGAGCGAATCGTATGCCAAACATTCGTAGATTGCTGCTCCTTAAGGTGTTCGGAAGACTCTGCATTTTGTCAGCGTCTTTTACGCTCTCCTAGATGATGCTGCGTGGCGTTTCGATTTTATCTTCATATGACTTTATTTCATGAATGTATATGACTACTTTTTCTCAACAGTATTTGTATGTCTGAAAACATGTGACTATCATTGAATCAGTTGTGATAAAATTGTTTAAACTCTCATGGTGTTACGTGTTTGTGTTGTCACAACAACTGGTGAGAAAAGAGGAATTGTGGTTTTCTACTACCTATTGATTTAATTCATTATAATACAGTCAATGACTTCCTGCCTCTCTGTGAAATTCAGTAGAGTTTGACAGTTATTAGCGTCGTTTTGTTATCGTTGTCTGACATGGATAATTTACTTGCCGACCCCCATCATCTTCAGCTCTGACTTCAATCTCTACCAAGTCTACTAAATGACACAATGGTGAAAGCAGACAATATGAATTATGACAATTGTGAAAAAAGCACATGGCGAAAGTCGACACTCTTTTTCGTCTCACATCCACAAACATAAGCTAACTGTCAAACAGCATGATAGCCATACCTTAATATGATTATATACAGACAAATACGGGCACCGATTAGACTGTTAAAATATAAAAAAATCTTAGACAAAGAAAATAAACAACAATGCAAAGACATTCCTTGAAAGCTAGTACCAAGATGAATCAGTAATCAATAGTCACATTGCATATCTATAAGAAATATCAAGCGATGAAAAAGAAATCATGTCGAGAAAAGGTCAAATATCAGGTCAACGAAAAATAAGTCGATATTTAATACAAATGTGAACAAAAGACGGGGTGGGGGTAAGAAAAACTCTGGAGACAACCAATCATCCACAAGGTTATCGGTGGAGAAGGTCATTCCACGCACGTCATAGTGAATATATGTAAGTATAAAGGCAGTGAAGACATGGTAATTAAATTATCCAGGTTAGAGAACACAGCTAAGTCAATATTATATATGCAGCTGAGCTACAAATCTCCATCATATCAAAATTTGGTAATCACTTGATGCTGAAGTATAACGTCAGTTATTGTTACACATAAAAGAGTAGTATTGATGGTTCACTGTGTCACTAAATGTGTGTATGATACTGTGGTTTGAGATTTTTTGGGATTTTTTTGTACCTCAAGCATATTCGTTTTTCACTGTTCACTGCGAAATTATTCGATCTTATTGTTTACTAAATAATGCTCTGTGTGTGTGTGTGTGTCAGTGGTCCAGTGGCAAATCGCTCGCCAACAACACACGCCGTTTCGGGTTCGATTCCCGACCAACTCACTACTTAACCTTGCCTGGTTCACTAGGCGGTGGTAAGCTTGGAGAAGAAGAAAGGTTGGATGTGAGACTAGCAACCTCATCCCGCAAAACACATCACCACAGCTGCTGAAACGCAAATCAGAGAAGTTATGCTCGAGAGGGAATGTAAAGGAATGGGAAAAGGAATTTACCGCTTATAGTTACATTCTGATTGTGCTGTTGGGCTGTTGTGATGCAATACAGTGTGAATAAAGGTTGTTTATGTTATTATTTCCACTGAATTCATAAAATTCCTATAGTTGCTTTAGCAAAACAAATGTAGGTCGTCTGGTGTATTAGTTGTTTAGGTGATTCTAGAAATTTAAGCAATCAGTAGTATACTGAGGGAAAGAAATTTTCTGTTTTTGTCACCTTACACCGTTTTCCTCATCCCAATCTTCGATAATGATTTTTATTATTACAATACATGTAGTGAATACTTTAAGTCATTCCCTTCAGTATACTTTTTGCCGAGCTTTATTGTAAGGAATGCTAACTGAAGTTAGATTAGCAAGCTGGTTGCCTGTCTGTCTGTCTGGTCCCAACAGAGAACTTTGCACCGATGTGCAGCAGTTTGAGTCGCCACACTTCACTCAGCACACAAAGCCATAGAAGAAAGTAAAAAGAAACGTAAAATAGAGACAGTAAACAGAGATACCAGGCAAAAAGAATAGTAATATCGAAGGACAATATTGTTTTATTGGGTATTATCAGTCACAAGGAGTGGATGCATCTACGCCATTGAGAACGACTTTGATCCATATTACCGATTGTCTACAGCCTTCATTGGTATTTACCGTCCCGACGACCCCAAAAAGGAAGTCTACATCTTCCTACGTGGCAGTTGCCTTAAACTGACTTTTGTGGATTTGATTGACTGATGAAGCTATGTTTTGGTTTGACCACCGCTGGCTGTTTTCCAACCTGACCCTATGTCAGCTAACATTTCCCGTTGAAAAAGGCGATGGTTAGCCCAGGCATGAGTATAACATGTCCTAACTATCTCAATCGATGTCACTTCACAGCCTTGTCGATTGATTTCCGCTCCTTACATAGCACTCCACTGAGACCTAACCTCAATATTTCTCACCCTATTATACCTTTTCACACGGGAGATAGAACGTAGGCACTTATGATCAAGGACAGCTAGCCTGGTTTTTCATGTCTTCCACTTCCAATGGTCATATCTCAACCATAAAGGCGGACGGATCGGACTGCTAAGCAATACACACGCCCTTTGATCGATAGCCAGCCGGATATCACGTTTACGCCAGGGATGGCGTAAACTGGCATACACGAAACTGGTCTTCTGTATCCGTGCTGGGATTTCGTCGGTGATCATGTAAGGGACCTGAAGTATGGTGCCACCGGCGCTTTTTTAAAATCTTATTTCTTCCTACTAACGTTTCCATCTGACCTTCAGTCAAATCTTCGCAAGTAAATATCAAGCTGTTAACCTAAGATTATCTTAAATAACCTCTGTAGATAATATTTCCTTCTAGTTCGTTATTAGCAAAATCCTTTAATTTCAGTTCTGATCACGAATCGACTTTAGTGAGACAACCATTGAAAACCAAGTAGTCCTGGGAAGTTGTTTCCTCCTAGTTTGAGGACACTACAGTAGTATGTACCCATGACCCTACCAGGAGTCGGACCCGGGGCCTTAAGGTCACAGGGCAAACTTGTGCCCACTAGTGATTCACTATAGGGTGGAGTTGCCTGAAGTTATTGTGGAAAGTAGTCATCAGCCAGGTCCACCAAGCTGGGCGTGACGACAGATACGCACCGATAACGTTGGTTGATTGTCACGCTATATCGCGAATCGACAGAAGTTAATATCCAAGAGTCGATGAGTTTCGTCCTAGTTGCAGAATGGCATACGATTTCACCCTGGGTTCGATCCCTGGTAAAGGCATGCGTGCGAACTGATGAAGAGACTCAAGAAGACAAAGACAAAGTAAGCTATTCAGTACTCCCTGTTGGTTTTCATTTGTCCTCTAACTGAAGTCAGTTCGTGGGTGCAAAGTTGAAGTCATTCAAATGACCACAAAACGACACATGAAAATCATATAATGTTTGACAAAACTATGTTTTCTTTTCTTTTCCTAGCCATCTCAACAAATTGAAACTCGGAGTAAAGATGGTCGCCGAAGAATAACACCGAAATTCTTGGGTCATTTGGACAGGTATGTTTTCCCTTTTTTTATAATTTTTATGACATTTCCTCAAGCTTATTTCACCTTTGTTCAGTCATAGTTGAGAAATATGCCGGTTTGAAGTTTGCGCTATAGGAACAGTCATATGCAACACTGAGTTTATTTGTGTTTTCAGAATTTTTTTTTCAGAATTATACATTGAACTTTTATAGAGTGGTAGTTAAAAGTAATAAGTTTTTCATTCCGATGTGTATTCTCGTTTGAACACAAATCCAATGCATTATGGTCACTAAGGAATGCTTCACACTGAATATATAAGACAGTTGGGGTAAGAAGAGCATGAAAATGGGATGCATACAGTTGCATTGTGCGTCGGTGACACAGTGGTAGAATTTTCGTTCACCACACAGATGGCTTGGGGTTCGATCCCCGGCCGTCGCACTCCCAAACTTCACTAAGACATTAATAAGACTGGTAAAGAGGGAAGGTTGGGCATGAAACTAGCAACCTCATCCCTTAAAAATAAATACCACTGCTACCGAAACTTCAAAGTTCTAGCTTGAAGCCCTATGTTCCACTGGGAACGTAAAGGAATAAAAGAATAAATAATAATACAGTTGCACCTAAAAGAAACAATCTCCTTTACCTACCTGGGAAGCATCGTTTCAACTACAGGCGGACGGAACTGACGAGGATATCAAAACAAGAATCGGAAAAGCAAGACAAGCTTTCACTACTCTCAAGTCTATGTGGAGGTCAACAGCACTCAGCATCAAAAATAAGATCCGGATTTTCAACTCGAATGTGAAGTCAGTGCTACTATACGGATCAGAGACTTGGCGCGTCATAAAGAGCATCTCAAACAAACTACAAACCTTCATTAACAGCTGTCTTCGCTCAATACTCAAGATCAGATGGCCAGAAAAGATCAGCGACGAGGAGGGATCTCTGGGAGCTAACCAACACAGCAGGAACCGATTGGGCAACAAATAGGCAGGAAGAAATGGAGGTGGATTGGCTGGCCATACTCTTAGGAAACCATCAAGTGACATCACTAGACAAGCCATTGCTCGATTGGAATCCGAAAGGGAAGCGGCGAGTTGGTCGTGAGTGCAAGGGTGACTTGTAGGAGGTCATGTGAAGAGGAGATGAGAACGTGTGGGCAGACCTGGAGCCAGGTGAAGACTCTAGCAGAGAACCGAACGCAATGGAGACGCACGGCTGAAGCCCTATGTTCCTCTAGGAAGTAAAGGAAACAATAATATAATAATCGCTTATTGTGCATTGGTGGAATCACTGACTTCTCCTGAAGGTTCACAGTACTGAATAGGAAATTTCTGACAGTCGTTAGTGGACTAACGCGTGGCAACTCTTCTGTAGCCTACTCTTTATGTGTGTTTTAAAAGGTTCGGGAAGCTTGACAGAAGCTGGTAACAGAATAAGACCCTGGTGTATTACTTAGGTTCTTTTGAAATGTAGTAAGTAGGATAATAAATAACTCCATTGCAGATTGATGGGGAAATTCCGTCTCCAATACATTTCTGTAACAATCTCATCATTTTACGTGATCAGAGTCTTGTCATCCTTTTTAAAGAGAAACCCAGATGTAAGGTGTGTTGACCAAGTAGGTGCCCTTTAAGTTCCTTGCTGACTTCCAATCGGTTAAGCTGGATGGCTATTAGCTGACCATGGAGCATACATGAATGTTGTAACTTTTTACCAACCAATCAATTATAGTGATATCTCATCTAGGGTTAAAACTAGTAGTGTAGAATCTGGCAGTTTTTATATGAGAAAGTACTCCAAAGGCCATACTACTATAACGCATTTTAAAGAGTCGAAGCTTTTAATAAAATGTAGTCTCCAAAGCACTTTGTGTTAAATGAGTGGTATAACATGGTAGCTATTCAAGTTAGGCGTATATTACTGGGTAAGGGGGAGAAATCAATCGATGAGGAGTGTGTCGAGATACATCGATTAAGATAGCTGGGATACATACGTACTACGTATGCGCCGAGCCACCTCCTTCTTCAACAAGCAATGTTAACTGATATAGAACTAGGCAGAGGAAAAAAGTCACTGGTGGCAAAACCAAATCCTTACATCCATCCATAAAGTCTGTGTGGTTGGAGCCTCCGATGTATGCTATGGAACCGTGGCTTGAAACTTTTTCGATACAGCTTAAAATCGTTCTTCATGGTGCAAATGCATTTAATCCTTGTAATCTATTAGACACATTAAACCCTCATGTCACTTTTCTCTCTCCTGTACATTTCTGCTGACTATAGTTCGTTTGAGTTTCTGTTCTTTTATCTCTCCTCTACCTCTGTGTGCAACATAGTGTGCGTCAACTTAAACTGCTGCATTTTTGTACAAAGGTATATACTGAAAGGCAGTCAGTCAGTATTGGCCTCTTACTGTTCAACTAGACTTTAGAATGTCATTTTGTGTTGGTATATACAATATGATTCTTAGGGTTAACCATGTTACCCCTGAACCTGTTCATTCCTTTTCCGTTGTGAGTAGGACATAGGGCTTGAAGCTGGAGTCTTGAAGTTTCAGTAGCAGGGGTTGCTGGTCTCGCATACTCAACGTTTCCTTTTTATTCGGCTACCTTAATACCGGCTAGTGCGTCGGCCAGGAATCGAACCCACACCACGTGTGATGTGGTTAGAGGTCACTCTACCGTTGAACCATCCTCTGAAGCTAACATTGATGTATATAACTTTCAAATACGCTCTGCTATATTTCAGTCCTATAAAATATTTTAAAATCTACTGAAGTAGTCTTGTCCAATGGTGAATAAAGAATTTCCCTTCCCTTTTTTGTCTTTATTATTATTATTTATTGATTAGTCCTGATGACGACGGCAATTCCAATCCTCAGTTCACATCACCACAGCCTAGTCGATCAGAAAGTAAATCCAGTCTGGAGATAGTTTCCGATTCAACTTCAGATTCAAGTAAAGCGGTGAAAGCCACCACGTCTTCAACGATAGTAACAACAGCAGCAGCAGCAGCAGTAACAGGCATGACAAGTGCAACAACGACAAGGACAACAACAACCACAACAGCAACAGCAACAACAAATACTACTATTATTACTACTACTACTAGTATTAGTAGTACAACTAGTACAACTACACCTAACACTACAATTCCTAAAACTGTAACAAGCGCTTCGAATTCATCAGGTGTTACAGTTGTGGCAGTCAATGGGACTACTGTTGCTAATAGTAATAAAAATAACAGCAATAATAATAACAATAATAGTAATGTTAATAAACAACCTACTTCACAAGTTAATCATCCCTCTGTGTCAAAGAATACTACAATTGAAACAAAACGTGGTGATGAAACAGTTTCAGTGTGAGTTCACATTATTATTTTCTAACCTTTCTTTTTGGTAATGATAATATGTCTTTTGATTCTTTCTAGTACACACTTTGTCCTTCCTTTTCTCAGGTTAACTGTATAACTGATAAAGTGACTCATGAATTTAACATCAGTTAGAGAAATCATTGAAAAGTAGGGAGTATTGAACAGCTATTTAATCCTACTTTGGGATGTTTCAGCATTGCTACCCTTCAATCCCACTAGGAATACCTTCAGATTACGAAATCAAGCTGGTTAACCATTCAGTTACTTGAGCTGGAATTCATTGACCTGTGAATGGTAACCTATGTTCATTCATGATATATGGCTACCTTCAACCAGTGCCTCGCATTGTAACGCCAGAAGACAATGGCCGGGCAACAGATTGTTTATTGAGAAAATCAACAGATATTTATATATTTTTATGTATATTATTATTATTCGTCATTGTTTGCACAGAAGCAAGGTTTCCTGATTGCTTGTTTTCTTGCTAAAGGTTATTCTGTCATCTCTTTGTTGCCGTTTCTGAGATAGTTCGTTGATATATCTGCTGATAGTATACGTCCACGCTAAGTCTGCTGTGATTGGTTGTTGAGTTCCGCAAGATTTGGCTTTGTTGTTGTTTTTCCTCATGACCCTGATTTGGGACGTAAACATTCACATTAATTGTTGCTTACAAATTTGGCTAGCAGACAGCTCTAACTACACCATGGACATTCAGTTCATATTCACCTGGTGAACTTGAAGCTGTAGTCAGGAGTTTTGATTGGTGGGTACTACTCATCAAAGGCTTGGATTGAGAGTAGTATTGTGGTGAGAGCTGTCTACTAGCCAAAATTGTAGACACTAATCGACGTCAATCTTCACGTCCCAAATCTTGGTCATGAGAAAAAACAAGAACAAAGCCTAACCTTGAGGAACTCAACAACCAATCACAGCAAACTTAGCGTGGGCGGATACGATTCGCAGATATATCAACGGACTGTCTAAGAAACGGCAACAAAGAGATGACAGAATAACCTTCAGCAAGAAAACAACCAATCAGAAGACGTTGTTTCTCTGCTAACAATAACGCTAATAATGATGTACATAAAAATCTATAAATATCTGTTGATTTTCTCAATAAATGACTTGTTGCCTTGCCCTTGTTTTCTGTCATTACAGTATTGTGTCACAACTTCACAAGAGTTAGAATTCACGGGTAATTGAACTCTAGCCCAAGTGATTCAAGGGCCATTGGACTTGTTCTTGTGATCAGAAGTTCCTGGGTTCCATCCTTGGTGGAGTCCAGGGTTCTGACTACTGAATAATCTCAAGTTAGAACGAAACAACTGTCCAGTACTTTGTGATTTTGAATGGTCTCTAACTGGTGTTAGTTGGTGACGAAATTTAACAATCGATATTAGTCCAAATCCCGTAGCTTAACTTCCATAATAGATACGTTAATTTGAAACAACAGACAGTGATACGGCAGTGTATTAGTACGTATTTCCAAAATTTCACGCTTAAGAAAATGGAATTGTTTCTAAATATCTTTGTACACGCCTTCCGCTTGCAACAATAAGCGTGAAAACAGCTTCGTAATAGACTGTTTAAGTGGTAAAATCCAGAGAATTACCAATGAACTAACTCCCGTTAGACATGAGATTGAACAACTGAAATTCAAACTCAAAGGTATATAAGGTAAATAACAAGGGTTATGAAATTATACTCGAAATATTCAAAAATTCAGCAGTAGCTACTTTCAATACAAGTCCAAAAATACTCAAATTAAAAAAAATCAATAAATGAACTGAAGAAAAATATCCTGCTTAAAAAGTAAAGTCACCAATGAAATACCACGAACTGTCGATGTAACAAACGGATTGATTATCAATCTTCGATTAAGAGCATTAACCTCTGATGAAATAAAAGTGGTTTGAAAAAGGATTAAACTTTAATGTAGCTGACCGCTGATAGATTAAAACCTGAGAATGAGGTTTCATTCCTAGTGTAGAAGTAACATCAAGGGACATGTTGTTCAGGGATACCATCTGTTCCTATTTCTGTTTAATTTCATCATAGATATACTAATAGACTTAAGCCTAGCTGACTCAGGGATCTACTCGTTACCAGATAATTATCGTATTGACTTAGAATATACAGATTATATAGTCGTCCTACGTGATAACGTTGACAGAATGCAGAGTTTCCTGAACACCTTGTGGAGCAGCAATCTTCGAATGTTTGGCGTGCGATTCGTTCTCTCCAAATGTAAGATGATGCTACAAGACTGTGTTACATTCACTGATAGCTTAAAGATGGTAGAGCTTGTTGACCACTTCAATTATTTGGGAATTCGCATCAGCCAACACCAGTGGGTTGATCGCTGACGAAATTTCAGCACGGAAACGGAAGGCTTGTGTGGCATTTCCCAATTCACGCTATCTATGGCGTAGACTTGATATCCGGCTATCGACCAAAGGGCGTGTATACTGTCCAGCAGTTCTCTGTGTCCTCCTTTATGGCTGCGAGTGAGACACGGCCATTGAAAGTGGAAGACTTGAAAAGGCCTGCTAGCTGTCTTTGATCACAGGTGCCTGCGTTTCATCTCCCTTGTTAGGTGGTATAATAAGGTGAGCAATATTGAGGTTACGCCTCAGTCGAGCGAGTGCTAGGTAAGGTGGGGAAATTAATAGACGAGGCATGCATCCCTTAGCCATCACCTTCCTCAACAGGCAGTGTTACCTGACTGACATAGTATCAGGTTGTAAGAGCTAGTGGTGGTCAAACCAAAACATGGCTTCATCAGTCAATGAAATCTACAACAATTAGTTTAAGGGGAGTGTAAACTACTTTCTGGTCGGGGTCCTCGGAATGATAAAGAACCGACGGCTGCAGACAATTGATGACTGGACTCAAAATCGTTGTCAATGGCTGGCGCAGATGCATTCACTCTTTGTGATTTGTTATCTCTTTTGTTGAATCTCTCTTTACTCTGTTCTCTTGCTTTGTGTGGTACATGGAGGGAGTGTGGCGACTGGAACTAATGCATATCTGTGCAAAGTTCTATGTTGAAACCAGTCAGTCAGATAAAACAACGGCTGGCCAAGAAAGATCACAGTGTGCATTGACACCGAAGCACTAGAGGAAAGCGAGAAAAAACTCACTATAGCAAGAAATAACAGCTCTAAAAAGCTTGACGAATTACAAGAACATAATAATTGCTAAGTCAGACAAGAGTATTTCTGGAGATATCAGATAATTTCAACCAGTTTGATACGACGAGATTAAAAAAGGGACCTGTAAACACGATTATGAATACGACTAAAAAAATCCTCAGCTTATGTAGTACTCTGACAAATTCTAATAAATACTTAGACTTTAATTCATCCCACTGAGAAATGATAAAGGTAGGTTTAGTTAAGTGTTTGTGTGTAACCGGCCGAAGAACGGAACTGGTAATTCAGAAGATTTATGTGGGGAAATCAAAGAACAAAAATGAAAACACTGTTATTGAATAACTACCAGAATCTGTTCAAATATGTATGAAGAACCATAAGAAAAGTAAAAGTATTAATGAAAATAATAATAAGTAAAAATCTCGGTAGTGATGACGTATAATTAAGGAACATCAAAGGCTCTCTGTAGGATTTCTGATAATGTTGAAATTAGTGTGGCAGCTAAACCAACCAACTGACTCAGAGAAAAATCCCTGTCTACCTAAAGACCTGTTAGATTCAATTAAGCAAAATAATATAATTTACCAAATACCATGTGATGAATGTGAAGTGAGCTATATAGGTCAAAGTAGCCTAGATTATATCGGAACATAAGAATTTAGCTGGATCTAGAATGCCTTAGCAAATGATACGCAAAATTGTGAACCGTTCCATATTTTTTTTCGTGGCGTGAGTGATTCAGTGATAGGACACTTAGTCGACTACGCAAGTGGTTAGGAGCTCGATCGCCGACTGACACACTGGTAGTAAGCCTGGTAGAGAGGGAAGGTTAGGCGTGAGGCTAACAACCTTATCCAGTAGAAAAGCGCCACTGCTACTCAGTCTTTCACTGGGAACGCAAAGGAATAAATTTATTTAAAAAAATGTATAATAAAGAACGACTTGCCCTACTAGGTTAAGTAATCTAGAAAAAAGGTTGGTTGTTGCAATGTATATATTTTTTTTTCCTTCACGTTCCCCAGTGGAACATAGGGCTTCAAGTGAATGGCTTGAAGTTTCTGTAGCAGTGTTTATTTTACAGGATGGGGTTGCTAGCCTCATGCCCAACCTTTCCTCTTCACCAGCATTATTTCTGGCTCAACGAGGTAAAGCAGTGCGTCGGCCGGGGATCGAACCCCAGACCATGTGTATGGTTGGCGAGCGTCCTAACCGCTATACCACCGACGCAATGTGTATATACTTGAATATAATCATACAGTAGGATGGAAATAGGTTGAGAAAATATTAAAATGTAATATTAGTATTTAAGTAATGAAAGAGAGGGGTAACCACCCAATCTTTATTCATCGAATCAATACCAAACACTTGCAATCGAAACGGGGCAATATCTATACCGGAGATATGGTAAATTTCCTTAAACTACAATGGGGATAGAGAAGAAATGTATATATATATATATATATATATATATATATATATATATATATGAAGAAGATTATGAAACTGTGTGAATAAAGTGATATGCCATACTCCAAGCATTATTCAGTTATTGACAATGTATCACTCATTGTGTGTTATATGAGGTAAACTTGTAACAACAGAAGACAAGGGCCAGGCAACAGATCGTTTATTAAGGAAAATCAACACATATTTATAGATTTTAACGTACATTATTGTTAGTAGAAAATACAGTCTTTTGATTGGTTGTTTCTCACAGAAAGTTAACCTTGCATCTCTTTGTGGCTGTGTCAGATCATCCATATGCTAACTGTATCCGCCTACGCAAAGCCTTTGTTCTCATTTTCTCACCACCAATATTGGGGACGTAAACATTGACGTCAATTTTTTTTTCCTTCACGTTCCCCATGGGAACACAGGGCTTCAAGCTAGTGGCTTGAAGTTTCTGTGGCAGTGTTTAATTTTTACAGGATGGGGTTGCTAGCCTCATGTCCAACCTTTCCTCTTCACCAGCATTATTTCTGGCTCAGCGAGGTAAAGGAGTGCGTCGGTGGCCAGGGATCGAACCCCGGACCATGTGTATGGTTGGCGAGCGTCCTAACCGCTATACCACCGACGCACTTGACGTCAATTACTGTCTACCAACTTTGGGTATCAGCCAGCTCTCACCACAAACTTATCTAATATGGAGTTAGATTCTACCACATTGCTCAAATTCTACCCTTACTTATTTTTGTTAACTGTAGATCGAATACTGATGTATCATTAAATCAAAAAAATATTTCCTCGAAAACTGTTCCCAGTGGGCTACAAGCTCCATCTACAACCACCATAGCACCACCACCAGCACAACAACAACAGCAACAACCACTCGCGTCGAAAAAGTCATCATCGGAATCTTTAGAACAAGAAATCGGTATTGAACAGAAACGTGCTCGTCTTGACACTAATGATAGCGAGCCACCAGCTCAAGTAGACAATGCTAAATTGATTAGCGATGAATCCGCGAAAGTGAACCCGTCTAGTAAACAGAGGAAACGACGTGTTCGACTTTTTACTGAAGAAGAAAAATCGCCGAAATCTGGAGCTGATGCTACTTCTGCTTCTTCTAAGTCATCTGCTGTACAGAATAATAAAAAGGTGTGCTTTTCACCTGAGTCATCACCGCAGCAAAAGCCGAAATCCGTCACTATATCTATTCCAGAACCGAGTAAGTTTGATATGTTTGTGTGTGATTATTTTCCATTTGAAAGTTGGTTGAGAGTGATGAGGTTACATTTAAAGGTGATGACAAAAATGCTATAAGAAGCATGTGTAAGTGATAACATACGTGAAAGGGAAGGTGAGATTGTCAAATTATTTCTAATCAAGTAATAATGGCTGATGGGTTGTGGGGGGGGGTTGGGTGAGAAAAGTGTCTGAACGAAGTTCTTCTATTCGCATAAGCTTGGTTCCTTTAAGTAGATTTCTGTGCCGTTTCATCTATATGTTAAAGACTAACTCGTAAGGTAGAATAAAGATTAGTTGGAATACGGGAGATAATTTTTTTCACAGTGTGAGCTCCTGTGGGCATACTATTAAGCAAGTTCATCTTCAGATTTCTGAACATCATCTAGCGTGGCTAATCAAGGGATAAACATGGTCTATTTACAGCTCTGTTCTAACCTATCTTTTCGTAAAGAGGTGGAAATACAAAAGATGTCATGAGTGCTCACAGAGTGATGTTAAAGCACACTCCTAATCTCATCAGTTTCAAAGATTAAGTCTTGTTAATCTGTGTCAGTAAAATATTTACTAATTCATTAGCATAATAGGTTCATTACTAAATGAGAGTTGCTCATATCTTTGAAGTTTCTGTAGCTACATCTAACTTAGCCTTGTTTTCTGAGTTTCAAATCGGTTAGTAAATAAGCGGAGGTGTGTGCTCCCGTAGTCCCACCAGAGACGGATTCTGGGGTCTTCAGATCACCAGGTTAGTTCGTTGATCACTCAGCCACCGGGTCAATCTAATGTTTTTTTATGGTTCACAGACTTGGCATTTCACGAGAAATATTTCCGACAGGTTATTGTAGATTTTCATCAACATCTTCATTCACTGGCTCCTTGCTGAAGATCATATGGACTGGCTGGAAAGGATGAAGAACTAAGAACTGTGGTCAGTCAAGAATCTATTGTCTAACAAATATTCAGAATAAAGTGGAGATGCAAGACAGTTGGGTGCCATCACGTGCCAGGCCCTCAAGTAGTATCCAAATAGGAAATGACAAGTTGGATGTGGGATGTGAGGTTGACATTAAGGAGGTCGTGTGAGGAGGAGATCAGAGCTTATGGGCTGTTGTGGAGCCAGCTAGAGCGTACTGCAGAGAACAGGATGAATTGGCGTTGTTCTGTTGATGCCCTATATTCCACTCTGAATCCAAAGAAATAATATTAATCTTATCTAATTAGGTTGCACACTTTTGTTGAGATGTTTCTCAAACAATTAAATTCGCACTTCAAAATATAAGGGCGGTGTTTTGAAAGCATAATCTTTTAAAGTGATTGAATTTGTTGCTATAAATAAGTTTGACGCCTAAATCACATGGGCCTAAATGACATGACTCCAAAAGTTGTTTACAAATGGAAGACTTCGTCAGGCTATGCTCTCCTTTTTATCAACCAAATCGGATAGTGTTCAGCTACGCGTTTCTGGATAATACGCTTACAACGTACAGTATAATTAAATTCACAAAAGCCCATCAAAGAGGTAGTTGCACATAGTGGTGGACTCATTCCAGAGTCACACTTCTTCTGAAGAATACTAAATATAAGTGACACTTTCATAGATGATGACTTCTAATCATTTCAACAGTGCTGTTACCTTTAAATGCCAAACTTATCAATAGTGTCTTCTTTGGCACTATTATTTAGCTAGAAGACGTTTCTTTCTTCGTATTTGCTTCAATAAACCTAGAATATCCATTACTTATGAGCATTGCAAGTCATCCACTTCAACTTTACCCCCTTGAAGATCACTTTAATTTTTTTAATTCCTATCATGTGTATAATGACTGAGTGTCTGCGTTCTATCTCCCGTGTGAAGTGGTATAATAAAGTGAGCAATATTGAGGTTAGGCGTCGAGTGCTAGGTAAGGAGGGGAAATCAATATACGAGGCTGTGAAGCAGCTGCATCGATTGACATGGTTAGAACATGTGCTACGTATGCCTAGTCATCGCCTTCCTCGATGGGAAATGTTAGCTGATATGGGGCCAGGCTGGAAAAGAGCTAGCGGTGGTCAAACGAAAACGTGGCACCAGTCAATGAAATCCACAACAGTTAGTCGAAGCCACGTTGAAAGGTGTAGACGTCCTGGTTGGGGTACTTGGGACGGTAAAAGCCAATGGTTGGAAACAATTGGTGACATGGCTCAAAATCGTTCTCAATGGCTGGCGCAGATGCATCCACTCCTTGTGACTTATGATTTCCAATGAAACTGTTTTGTTCTCCGTTATTAGCATTCCTTTTGTCTCATATCCCTGTCTACTATCTTCTACTTTCTTCTCTTGCTTTGTGTGCTACCTGGAGTGAACTGCTGCACATCGGTGCAAAGTTCTATGTCGAAAACAGACAGACAGACAGATAATGACTGAGTAACCTGTAGTGCCGCCTGATGCCTTTTTCTGTACTATAAATACTACTGCATGGCTTGGAGATGAAGTCTTCGGCAAGAAATATTTCTTCGCTGGACAAAAGCACTGTGTTTTTCTCCCTTTGAATAAATAGGTATATTTCGTGGTGAATCTTTTGAAAGGCTAATGGCAACTATGAAGGATGGATGCCACACTCATGGTTCCACGAAACGACCTCAAAGAAACGAATCAGATCACATTGACCTTTCACAATGGATTTATCAATGGAAACTGATTTCATGTGTCGAATAACAATACCTACGAGAAAGTGTGACATATTTTTGCTGCGGCGCTGGGTCACCTCCTGGTTCAGATCTCAGAAGGGACATAAGTCCGTTCAAGACTTCAGATGCGCCTTGCCGACAAGTACCAACAAGCATGAAATATTGACTTCCAGCTAACTACTTCCAACTATCTAACAAAGATCTGATTTCGATAGAGAAAGAAAGACCAGATTTGCAGTATAAAATGATATCATCATCCTATTACACAGGTTCTCATCAACTGCTGCTGCAAACTACCTGAAGTTACAATGGTTATAAATAATAAAATTTCATACTTCAACGTTTGAAAGGTAATAGAGAAAACATTATAAGATGAACGCATCCGAAATATAAGCATTACAATTTATCGTTTAAGTTACCATCAATTTATATACTATCAAACTATAAAAGAAAAAGGAGGGGGTGAGATAAGACAGAAAACAGAAAAAAATCTAGTAAACAGCGTTAGCTTATACGTCAACATGCCAACTCAATTAGGTCAAAGTTCATCCAACTGAAAAATTGTTTATTGAGCTGAACTCACTAATGTGTATGGCTAATCCGTTACCAAGGGAGTGAGAGATTGACTACACTCTATCTGTCTGTGTGCATAGGTTTGGTCTGAGATGTTTGATTGCAATTGCTTCAGCAGTAAATCGTAGTAGATTCGCTGTCCTTTGTATGGTTAATATTTTGAAGGATTCGGAAATCCCGACAAAATGACCCGTATCCACAAGGTGGGTGTCTGGTAATTGCACTTTGTAAATATCTGCTTCCCTTTTTAAGCATTAGTTTCTCGGAATGTGCTCTGAAAACTGGATAGAAGCCTTTCTTTCTGTCCTTCCAATGTACTTGCCGCCGCAGGTGCACGTAAATTTATAAATGCTTATCATTCATAAATGTTTTCTCTATTACCTTTCAAACATTGAATTAGTTTGCAGTTAGCTGATGAGAACCTGTGAAATAGAATGATACCATTAATTTATACTGCAAATCTGATCTTTCTTTCTCTATCGAAATTTATCAAGGGAACAAAATGTATGAAAAGATCTGATTAACTGGTGCCGTTGAACCATGAATGTGGTATCTGTTCTCTGTAATTAGCAGCATAATTATGCTTCGTCTCCTCCAAAGTAAGCAGAATAGTAAACGAAGTGAACATCTACCGTTATCCAACTCTTACCTTTCCGTTTCAGCGATTACAGTACACATGGAGAAGTAGATATAAGTTCACGAGATTTTTTATAGACCCTTAGTTTCCTTTGATTCAATTTCTTCGAAAACTTACAATTTTTCTATTACTTTGCATAAATTACTTTTCAGCTGATAATATATCATCGACCATACACAGTGCAGTGACCGGTTTTACAAATCCTCCACCATTTATTATCACTACTCCAGATCAATTGGCCAGTGTACCAAAAGTTCAATTTGTCTGTTCAAACTTAGTCGATGGACCAATTGTTGTACAGTTGATAAACTCCTCGAATTCTTCTGCTACATGTAGTGAAGAAGGCACAAAACTGCCCGCCTCATTGTCAAGAATATGTGCTAATCGTGGTGATCGTCGTTTATGGGAACTTGTCTCGTCTGATCGCCTTACCTCTTATGCTTATTCAGAGTAAGTTACATAAAATAATAAATTATACCTACCTACAGGAAGTCAGTTGTGAGCACGAGCACTGTAGTGGTAACATCTAATAATAATAATAATGATAATAATAATAATAATAACAATAATAATAATAATATACTTTATTCCAAAACAGTACTTGTGATACAGAATGGAAATCTCAGCATTTTTACTACAGTATTGCATCCAGTTAGTACATTATCAATAAATAAAATTCTACATAGATTAAGGAAATCTCAGTTCATTATGACAACAGCATATTGGCATGTCGGTAGCAAAGCCAAAGTTGAACAGTGTTTGAAGGTGTTAGAAAAGTAGATGCTGTCATATTTACTGTCGTAAGTGGAAGAAAGAAACAAAGCAGCACATAACGGAAAAAAAAAGAAGGAGAGAAAAGGAAAAGAAAGAAAGAAAACGTTGTACGTATAAATGATATGAGTTGGAAAGACGAGGACCAGTTGTTCTACTGACTATTTAATAAGTTATAAGTGTCACGCTTAATGCTTTCTTTATCGCACAGAACAGGAGCTAAGTATGGTATGGTTGAGTTTTTGTACTTGCTAGTGCGAGCATATAGTTTTTTATGTACGCTTCTGGTTTTCCGTGATGAGATACAAGGTGAGAGTTGTGAATGAAGAGGGTGGTGTGAGTTAGACAGAATGGATTTGGCCCATTTTTCACATGAGTTCATGTGTCTGTGGACCAGAATATTTATTATTTTATTATTATTTTGGTTACAGCTTGATGCCACACCGTATAACATTTTCAGCATGGATATCGGTAGCCCAAATTTCGCAGGCCGACCATAGATATCGGGTGTGCGTCGGCAGGGGATCGAACCCTGGACCATGTGCATGGTCGGCGAGAGTCCTAACCACTGTGTCACCGATGCACAAGCTGGTTAAGTGGCACATTGCTTACCCTGCTGACAACCTTTAACATCCTCCGTAATAAGGTATAGTCTTTCTTCAGTAGCCCTGGAAAAACTAAGGGGGAACAAAAGAGAATAATAGGCAGAATGCGAGAGTTAACGAATTGTAGGAGTAAGGGTTGGATTATACCAGAATGTCTTAACTTCTTGATGTAGAAGGTAAGATGGAATATTTTCTTAGAAATCATCAAGATATGAGACGACCAGGAAAGATCAGCAGACAGAATGACGCCTAGGTATGGAATTTCCGACTTGGTTTCTATTTCAGTGCCATCTATTTTGCATACCTCGTGAGAGCTTACCAGTTTGTTTAGGTTAGATTTATGCCCAAAGATGAAATTGACTGTTTGGCATTTAGAAGAGGGATTTAAGGTTAGACCGTTTTCCTTGGACCACTGGCTGATTTCTGATAGAAAGCCATTTAGTTTAAAGCACTCACTTTGACATTTGACAGGCAAAGATACAGTCAGGTCGTCAGCATATTTGACAAAATTAATGTCATTTGAAGATGGTAAGTCATCTATGACTGTAATACTCGGTGATGCCTGTTCGTGTCGTCGAGGGAACATCAGTTCCTTTGGAGATTGCTGATAGGTGCCTATAAGCACGAAACCTAAATCAGACAGGGTCTCCTGCCTATTATCTTCAACCCATTTTGGTATGAATCAAATTCACAATTTGCAGAGTAATTCGCTGCACAGTTTGTGAAGATGAAATCTCACCACAGTCACCTTTGGATCACAATATAAGCGATCTGCTTGCTGCCATAAATAGAAATCAATAAAGCAAGGTAAAATAGGTGAGCAAAACGGCTGTCTAGTGTTCAGATCATTCCAATCTGTCTGACCAGCAAACACTACTAGCGTTATCAAACTAATAGTTCATTTAAGTTTACCACTTCGAAATGAAGTCATTATGTCTATACGTATTTACATTGTCAGTGAATGGTGGTCATAAATATGCTTGTATTCTTCTATTGTATTTCAGTGAAGTTATTGTTGTCGGTGATAGTAAAGGTCGGATACAATTATTGTACAGCACTGGTGGTCGTATCTGTCCTAATCTCTTATTGGATTCTGTGCATACCTTAGTATTGACAAATGAGACTGCTGAAACTGGCCAGTTATCCACATCATCATCATCGTCATCCGGAAAGTCGACAGATTCGTCAGGCAGTAATAATAATAATCATCTCAGTCGATTACATGCAGTTGTCAGTGGTAATGAACAACAACAACAACGTACAACTCTTCTGCATAATGGAGGTCCTATTGGCGCCACTAATGCATTTAATGGCAATAATAACAGTATCAATAAATTCAATATGACTCGTAAATATCGACTAGCTGCTTTATGCCGATCTGGAAGATTAATCATATGGAATTTTTCACTGACCAATTCTGGTTTAGGTTCAGTGTCTAGTATATTCAATGCTACTGTATTTCCACAAATACTTGTCGAAGCAAATATTAAAGATATTTTAAATGGTAAGTGTTGTCTATTCTCAAAAAAAAATCAATTAATGTATGAGTTATTCTCGTGTAAAATTATTTTAAATTTGCGCGAGAATGTAACAATCCGTGACCAGATGAAATCAGTTAAAGGGATCATTAAAAACGAAGGAGAAGTAGACAGTTGTTTCCTCCTAGATCGGGACTCTTCAGGAGGGTGCACCCACTAACACTCTAGCAGGGATGTGACACGGGACTACGAGATCAAACTCAAAATTATTCAACTACTTGGGCTAGAAAACCATTGGAAAACCACCAGGGAGTACTGGATAGTTGTCTCGTCCTGGCTTGAGGGTCTTCAGCAGCGCACATCTGCTGGGGTACGAATCCAGGTCCTCCTAGTTACAAGGCGAGCTCGTAGACCATTCTGCCACAGAGACCTAGTCTAGTGGCCTATGTAGAGCGCAACCTCCAGCCAATGTCACAGGGCGAGTAACTGATGTCTTATCTGACTTGGTGGGGTCCACCATTCATGGATCATTCAATCGGGTCTCAATGGCGAACTGGTCTTCGAGCTCGCTTTATAACTGGGAAATCCTAGATTCGAACCCTAGTGGGGGTGTAGTGATGGGGAGTCCCAAACCAGGACGAAACAGCTGTCCAGTACTCCCAGGTTTTCCAATAGTTCTCTAACTTATTTTAACTGGTTTCTCAAACCAGTAACCAATCAAATCCCTACAAACCAACACTTGGTAATTCTAACTTAATCAGTTCATGATATAACACTACCACCCTCAAACATTGCCTTAGATGGTCATTCACTTGACCTTCACACATGGTGGACTTCACTTGCTAAGACTTTTCAGGATATACATCCAGTTGCCAGCAATGACCTGAAGATTAATACTTAGATTATTGAATTTTGTAGGAATTTGGATTAATTGCAATGTGTGTGCTCATAGAAGGCATTGGTGATAAGGGTGACACTATATCACGAAATGACAAAATTAGAATTCATGGTTCATTGGATTTCGGCTAAAGTAGCTGAGTGATAAACGAGCTTGGTGTCGTAATCTCTGTGGCAACCAACAAACTGCTTGAAGAAGAAGAAGCGAAGACAGGACTGGAAGTGAACATAGGGAAGATGGAGGTGATGAAGATAACCAACCAACGAACAGCAACAGCAACCAGCACAAATCACCATCAACGGGAGAGATTTAACAGAGGTTACCTCCTTCACTTATCCGGCTAGGAAGCATGGTTCTAACCACAGGCAGTCGGACAGCTTGGATGAAGTTGTCAAAGCCACCTAGTGGGGGTTCGGAAAGGCAAGGCTTTTAGCTTTCACCGGTTATGTCTTACAGCTACACAGAAGAACAGATTGAGCCACTGATCAGTGCACACACGCTTCAATAGATAGCTAGCTATTAGCATTTATGCCAGAGATGAAGTAAGTTGGTAAATGCCCCATGAACCTTTTATATCCGTGCTCAGATTTCGTTAGCAGTCAATCCATCAAGGCTGATTCAACTTCTCAAATAAGTGAATTAGCCAGTAGGTCCTATTACTTTACTGCATATCTCGAAACTAGGATTCGGTGTAGTACAAGGTAGTAGCATCAATTGTCACACGATTAATGTGACTCATTGCTTTGTATTTGAAAACATTCGTGTCCCAAGCAAATGAGTTTTAAGCGATTAAAAGGTGTTTATGTATCACTGAAATTTTACGTTAACCTGCAGATTAATTCTCTACTGAAGCCTTTTTTGTCTCAGCTTTACTTCCCTGTTTTCTTAATAATTCCTTACGCTTACGCCATTTTTTTCCATGTCTATCTTAGGTGGTCATAATTCTCGATTTAATTCTTTATCCTTCGGTCCAAATGGATATCCTGTTGTATATTTACAAGATAATTCATCTTACTTATTCCACATCGAAAGTCGTATTTGGTAAGTGTAAGTCGTTTTAAGCTGTTAATAATAATAGTAATAGTAATGATAATAATAATAATAATGATATTATGAAGGTCGCGACATTACACAGGTTGAATGTACAATGGGCTTTCCCCACATAACATGACGGTCCTAGGTTTGATCCCCAGTGGGATGATTGATAAGTACTGATGAAGAGTCCCAAAGTAGGATGAAATAGCTGTCCATTACTCTCTTGATTTGCAGTGATTCTCTAATTGATGTCGATCTCGGACGTCTAGCTCATCACTTCTGATTCAGTTTCCATTCAATGGAGTGCCGTGTGTGTGTGTGATGTCACTTGAATGTCTCTTCAACGCATATCCAATCCGTCTCCATTTACCTCTACATATTTGTTGAGCGATAGGGTGTTTTGTTGGCTCGCTGCCAGAGTTCCCTATCACTTGCTTATCTTTAGTACTTAACGAAGGTGGCTAGTGATGAAAATGTGAAATCTGTTGAAAGAAATCCTTCAAAGTCCTTTACAAAGTCGACAGAATTGAGATTGGGCGTAAACTATCATTGTCGAATCCTTTCGACAAATCATTGAAGGCTCAGAGGTCTGTGAAGAGTTCTGCGTTCTAATCCAATATTCCAGGAGCCTACTGACCTATGATCAGTTTTCTTCCTGTGCTATATGCACCAAATTTGTTATTCATATCAGCCATCAGCATTTTGCTGTCACCATGCGGAGTCTCTTGTCCATTACTGTTTACAGTTGTCTATAGAAGTCTTTCTCCTCCTCTTAACTCCCCTTGTTTTTAGGCGCGTAGCATTGGGTAATTTTAACTCTCCTTCTTTTGAAGTTGAACCGTGGTGTCATGATCGTGGAATGGAATGGTCTCGTTTGTATTAGAGTTTTGATGTTGTTGGTGACGTCATGCTGACTAGACCATCAGTTTGTTAGTTGTTATCTCCTTGGTGACCAGAATGGATTATTCACTCTACAACTAACAATTTGGTGAATCTACCCCCACCCTTTTATCAGCTCTCATAAATTCCTAGCACCTCTATACCAATCTTCTGCAATTTGAGCAGTCTTACCATTCGTGATGCGCACATTTCATGTCCCTATCCTTATTTTTTTGTTTTTATCGGAGTTATACACCTCGGTCGACTGGCTTCCTGAAGATGTTCACAAGCCGGCGTCATTTCACCTGCCTAATTTCAGCGTAGAATAAGTTTTTATTTATATTTTTATTCTGTGCTTTGAAGTGCCACTATCAATTGGATTGATTTCGGAAGGTAGGATCGCTAGCACTACTGTCAACCATCCCTCTTTTTTCTTGCTTAAAACTAGCTAGTAAGCTAGTTGATGTTGTTAAATAAGAGCTGTGCAAAAGAGTATTACTCCAAGAATGACTTCATTGGGATTTCCAAAGAAATTTCCACGAGAAAATAAGATATATCAGTGATGGTAGCTATATAACATTGTTACTTGATGGCTGGAAACTAAGTGCTAATGTTGTATTCCAACTGTTTTCAGCTGTTTATCTCTAGAACCTCGGGATATACAAATTTAATGTTGACTGTTTGATTTGTCAAAGTTAACATTGAGTCATTGAATGGTCTCTGTTGACACTGCATTCACAAACCACCCCAACTCTATGATACGTATTCAAAATTTTGTATTGTACAACAGAGTGAATCTAATAATCCCAATGGACGTAGTTAGCACAGTGTTTTGGTGGTCTTTTTCTCAGATTTGTGTACAAAACTTCTTTCATGTTTAGTTAATAACATTTAAGGTGTAAACATGAGATTCGTTTAGTGATTTCATCTCATATACACCAACGGTTAGACAATCAAGCCGTTGCTCAAATCCCGCTTGTCTGTCTACTTTTATTTCCTATCTCTTGCCTTTTGTTATACAATTTGTAGGATTGAATTGTTTGATGCTTCGGATACAGCACGTTATCAGTTTGCTGTGAGCGTTGCACGTGGTTCGCCTCCAGGTCCATTATCTGCTTGTCAACAGTTGAGTAAAATAGTGAATAGTGGAGTGAAGTTGACCTCTTCCACTGGTTCAAATTCAAGTCTCATGTAAGTCTTTATAACTTTTTCCAACCTTCTAACTCTTCTCACCTTGGTTAACTCACCGATGTCCATGAGTGGTGCAGTGTTAACCAGGTTTAGTTGCTGAGAGATGTGGTCTGGGACACTCTCGATGAATTGAGACGCCAGTAGCTGCGACTCCGACTCTTCATCCAATGTGGGGAGTGCATGATGTAGTGAATTCGTCAGCTTCACCGCCAACATTAACAGGTCTCCGTCTTGTCCTAGCCTCGTGACACGGGACTGCTGCATCGCCGACTGCGTGTCTGTTGAGCTGTCGAACTTTGCCATCTGTCGTCCAACTAATATCTTCCAGGTCTCCATCTCACCTGACCGCTCCGCATTATCGTACGCCGCCTTTGCTTGACCTCTCAACAGTGTCACCCAGCACGACCGCCTTCGCCGCTGAATCATTGGTACCCACCAACTTAGTGACGGCATCAAAGTCCCACAAGAAGCTCCGTATGTCTCCTTCTTCGAAAGCAGCCGGCCACTCAATGTCCTTTTTTCTTGCATACTCAGTCATAATAATGTTTAAAGGATGTTTCTTTCATCTGCCAATTCAAAGTTGAATTAGATCTGTTCGGTTGCTGTAATTTGGTAACATCCATGACTACAGCACTGAATGATGCGGGTTTGAATCCCGGAGGATACATGAGTTTCTTCAGGTTTGCGGACATGCCTTGCTGACGAGTGATAACAAGCACGCAGCGTAGGTCTTCCCAGATCGACTTAGTCCTCACAGTTTTTATGTTACGTTTCTTTCTCCTGTACATCTTTGATCATTTTAGTTCTTCTGAATTTCTTCCCTCTATTTTGTGTGTCCTGTATGAAGTGTGGCAAGTGGGACTACTGCACTTCTATGCAAAATTATATATACTTAAACTCAATCACTTATTGTAATCTGATTGAAAATAGTTTATTGCAAGCATACGTACCACCTGCTGTTTTACACAGGTGACTGACATTTGTACTTATCTTCACTAAGACGTGATTTAATATCATAGTGAATGTCTTTCCAGGATGGTACACTGTTACACTATTGTAAGTGTTTAACCACAGTAATTTTTCGCTCTTACGTCACAGTTTCCCTGTTGAACAAAAAGATGGTATGCCTTTCAGAATACAAAGCTACCTAACACAACAGAATAATTAATGGTTGGTTATGTGGTGTTTTCTTTTGATTTCCAACTGCATGTGTTTATTCTTCCAACCTTTGTACCTTCTGCGTGGAACGTGCCATCAGAAGTCTGCTTTCAAAAACAAAGTTCAGAAAATGTTATACAATTACCATTGATACGCTATCCCTTAAATCTATCGTTAATTGTTCCGGCGGGGTCATGGGGTAGATTATCCATCGTAGATGTCCAGCTTTCAAGACAAACAGATGGGGACGCTATAAATATTGGTATACTGCAAGCGAAAACGGGATGGACAGCTGACAAACATTTTACAGAAGGACCGATGTTCCACAAAACCTAAATGTGTCGAAGAAATAGCCAATTGTAAACCTGAAATTTAAGAGAGAGATACAGTTATTGAAGTCCTGTGAAGCCGTCTACCGTGAGCGATTCGAAGAGGGCTCCTTGCTGCATCTCTACACTTCCCCTGCACACACCCTCTTGTTCATCGAAATGTCACCGACGAGATCCCGCTGTTGTCACCTTCATTGTTCACTTAGAGGTTGGATTAATAGTTCGGAGTTAAGTCCACAGGCTGTAACATCTGGACATTGCCGAGACACACCTACAAACGAATACCAGTATTGTATGGGAAAGGAGGACGCAGAACAGTCAGCATGTCATTTCTTGGGTACATTATTACTTCTGGTTTTTCTCAGCATAAGCAGGAGATTTCATCCAGTTTTATAATATAAGGTACAATCAAGCCATTCAAAAGGACTTCGCTAACATTTTCTTCATACACCTAAACTGTATTTTCAGAAACGTGTTATCCAACCCCTTGACGTTAATTTTGTGTTTCTTATGTTTTGTATAGTTAACCCTGCGTAGTGCTTTTAATTCTAATATTTCAATCCATTTTTAATCCTTTGTTCTCCTGTTTCCTACAAATAACCTCAAATGATTACTCATCACTTAGCTACTTGACTATCAACTAGCTCAATTACGTAAGATTACTCACTGTTTCATTTTGCACATTATAATGTCTCATACACTTCGACTTATCGTGACGATAACCTCTTACCTTTGATGTCAATTAACACTGTATATATATATTTTTCTATTCCTTTACGTTGCGATTGGAAAATAGGGCTTAAAGCTAGAGCTTGGGAGATTCATTAGTAGTGGTTGTATTTACACGGGGTGGGGTTGTTAGCCCCTTTCGCCCAACCTTCTCTTTTTCCCTCCTTAACGAGGTATAGGGGTGCGTCGTCCAGGGATCGAATCCCGGACATCTGGCGTGACTGTTAAGCGTTCTGCCGCTGAACCATCGACTCACAACATTGTGTATATAACCTCCCTCCGCCGTAAATAACTGTACAGCTTTCAACTGAAGTTACGAAAAGAGATGTCTTCACTGACTTACGTGATCTTAATTACACATCTTATGAGGATTTTCCATATATCTTGAATTTTGTGAAACGTTTATTTATTTATTTACTTATTGTTCTTAATTTTCTCCTCATGATTTGTATAGTTCTGCATCATCAAGAAGAATTTCAAATCAGAATTTCCTTGAATCTCAAACACAACTTGCTCTTGCATTTGGATCTTCAAATGAATATCGTTACTGGCTGACAAGATGGTTCCGTCAGCTTATTGAGGATAGTAAGTTGTTATTAATGTATTTCATATTGATGCGTCAGTACACACACTCTATTCATACATATTACAAGATTTTTATGAACTTATCAATAAATACCCACTAAGTATCATTGTAATGTAGAAATTATTTGATATAGTTTCAATGTGTTCAACATTTTATACCAGAAGTAATTGAATTCTATAATAATAATAGTAACAATAACAATAAAGTTCTGAGAGTTTCTCTCAAGGTGTAACTGTGACGCACACACACACACATCAAATCATCCAGTATATTTCGTGTTCTCTTACCTGAATAGTTCAATCGCGTGAAAATTTCATTGTGGTAACTATATCGTATAGCCGCGTAGATAAACTGCACAGTTCAGAGAACACGCTTACACGAAATGCATCCAGCTGTGTTTTCATTTCCCAGTCATTCGTGAAATAAACTGAAAAAGTTCTGGTTGGAGGATGTCATCATGAGCTGACATCAGTTAGAGAAGCATTGCTAAACCTGGGAATACTGGACAGCTAAGACGAAACAGCTGTAGAATCTCATTCAACAGCTGAAACCTGATCAGTGTATTTATAGTGATTATCAGGATAACACTCACTTTCTCATTTGAGTGTATCATGTCCTGTCTGTCTCTCTGGATTCAACATAGAACTTGGCACCGAAGTGCAGCAGCTCCAAATAGCACACAAAGGTAGACAAGAAAATGTGTGAAGAGAATCAATAGAGTTTTGACAAGTATAAGAGTGAAACAGAATGAGTAATGGTAGAAAGGAATATGAAAGATTACAGAGACTGAATACATCTGCGTAGGCCATTGACAACGATTTTGAGCCATGTCACCTATTGTCTCCAGCCATTGATTCTTAGAGTCCCAAGGACCCCAACCCGGAAGTCTGCATCTCCCTACCTGACTCAGTTTAACTGTCAGGGATTTCATGGATCGGTGCCATGTTTTTGTTTGGCCACCAATTACTCTTTTCCAACCTGCATCTATATCAGCTAGTAATGCCCGTCGGGAGAGGCGATGGTTAGGCATGCGTGGCACGTGACCTAGCCATCTCAATCTTTGTAACTTTATAGACTCGTCGATTGATTTTCCCTCTTGCCCAACACTCTACGCCTAAAGTCAACATTACTTACCTTATTATACCACCTAACGGGAGAAAGAGATCGTAGACATCTATGATGAAAAACAGTCAACCTTTTCATGTCTTCAACTCGTATTGGCCATGTTTCAGAGCCATAAAGAAGGACGGAGCGAACTGCTGAGCAGTACACACGTCCCTTGGTTGATAGCCGGATGTCACACTTACGCCAGAGATGGTGTAAGTTAGCGAAAGCAGCCCGAGCCTTTTGGATCCGTGCTGAGATTTCGTCACCAATCAGTCCGTTGTTGCTGATACAACTTCCCAAATAGGTGAAGTGGTTAACATGTTCTATCACTTTACTCCTTATCACTAAGCTAGGAGTTGACGTAGTTCAGTCCTGTAGCGAAACTTCTCTAATCCTCACTCACCTTTGTCTTCATCTTCATCTCTATTATCTTGCTTTCCTTCTTCTGATGCAACTCCTCTACTTGATGGCTCTTCACTTCCTCTTCACTCTGTGTCCACTATAAACGACGGAAGCCAGAAAACCACTACCGATAGTCTCCTAAAGCCACGCCACCAATTTCATATGGGAGCATTTAATGTTAGGACACTTTGCTAAATAGGACAACAAGCATCACTAGCCAAGACTCTCGCATCCTGAGCCATTGATGTATGTTGTGTTTCAGAAACACGCATACAAGACCCAAGTGTGGCCAAACAAAAACATCGCATCAATCCATGAAATCCCTGACAGTTAAACTGAGTCAGGTAGGGAGATGCAGACTTCCGGGTTGGGGTCCTTGGGACTCTAAGAATCAATGGCTGGAGACAATAGGTGACATGGCTCAAAATCGTTGTCAATGGCCTACGCAGATGTATTCAGTCTCTGTAATCTTTCATATTCCTTTCTACCATTACTCATTCTGTTTCACTCTTATACTTGTCAAAACTCTATTGATTCTCTTCACACATTTTCTTGTCTATCTTTGTGTGCTGTTTGTAACGTGGCAACTTGAACTGCTGCACTTCGGTGCCAAGTTCTATGTTGAATCCAGACAGACCATCCGAGATTCAAACCCAGAACCCTCCGACTGCAAAACAAGCCTGTACACAGACCAACTCAGTGGCCAGTTCATGAATGAATTCTATATTTTACCAGTTGGTGATTTTAGCGTGAGCACCAGCCAATGTCCGCAGTGAGTCCTCATCCGTTCGAACACTTACGGTGTATGTGCGTGCGTGTGTAGTGCTGATGAGTCCCAAACTAGGAAGAAACCTCTGTCTAGTACTCCTTGACTTTCAATGCTTCTATAATTGATATCACTTTGTGGTTAAACTTGAGACTGAACTGTAATCCATTATGATCTTAATATTCCTTCAACCCATTCGTTATCTATTATGAACTTCACCTGTAAAATATTCGTGCTTATCATTTCACATAATTGATTCACTGTGGTTTATTTACTTGCCAACCACATATCTCCTGATGTATTTAGAGGAGTGCGTCGGTGGCACAGCGGTTAGGACACTCGCTGACCATGCACATAGTCCGAGGTTCGATCCCCGGCCGACGCACACCTGATATCAATAGTCGGCCTGCTAAATTTGGGCTACCGATATATATATATATATCACTGTATGTAGAGTATTTTCTATTTGAAAGATGTGTTCAAAGCAGTTTCACTGTTGATTGTTTTGCAATTAGAGATAAACAGAGCGTGTAGTGAGTGCTAGGTTAATTTAATTATTGTCTCTCAGTTGACGTTCACGTGCCTTAAAAGTAACCCTAAAGCTTCGAACAGATGTTCCTATAATTTGTTGTTTAAAACTCGTTTAGATGAAGAAGAACGTGTTCGTCAAATCATTCAAGATCTCATTGGTCCTGTACCAGTTGCTGGATTACAAACAAGTTGGCAGCCGGACGTTAAGGTGAGTTTGTGTGTGTGTGTGTGTTACTGCTACCTGATTGTTTCAGTTCTAGTTACAGTTTCTCTAAACTTGTTCTTTCTTTCAAAAGAAATGACCTATTCACATTGACAGGGATTTCCCTAAAGGTTAGAGTGGAAAAATCGACAATCAAAAGTTATACATAGGCAAAGCATTAAAAACAGTCTAAGCGTAGTTGAAGTTTGTGTATGTTGGGTATTTCAAAATGTTGACCAGTAGTTACGCTGTGTTCAGATCCACTGTGCTGATAACCTT
The DNA here is from genome assembly GCA_944472155.2 of Trichobilharzia szidati. Lineage (NCBI taxonomy): Eukaryota > Metazoa > Platyhelminthes > Trematoda > Strigeidida > Schistosomatidae > Trichobilharzia > Trichobilharzia szidati. Next base: position 109,486,521 of record OX235274.1, on the reverse strand, counting down.
TTGTTTTGATGATTATTTTGAAAAATAGCTCTGAAGTATGAGAATTCTTGTGACAATAAGAGGAAATTGTTGTTAACAATCAGCAGTACAGTATTTTATATATGGCACAGCAGTAGAATGCTTGCCAACCACGTCTCATGTGGTTCGGGGTTCGATCCCCTGCCGACACATTCCTTTACCTTGCAATGACTGTGAGGTCAACTACATAGGTCAAACTATTAGGCCGGGGGTAGTCAGATTGTCGGAACATAAGAATTCAGCTAAGTTAAGAATGGTTGACCCTGAAAAGATAAGTAATTTAGAAAAAAGCTCAGCGATTGCACTTCACGCATTTACACACAATAGAGTGGGAGAGAGTTAAAATTCTTAAAAGTTATCTAGGTAGGTGGAGAGCGAGAGAGATTGATTACTGAGTCCTTGTTCTTCGAATCTACACCCAACACATGTAATAGGAATGACTCAATGCAGATACCAGAAATATGGAAGATATTATTAGCTGCCGTACACTTTGCATTGCCGACGCCTTAGCGATCCGGACAGGAAACCCTGATTTATGTACACACCACCGCCTCCTTCTACCTTGGGTATGATTCCAAGTTCTACTAGTTTGTTTAATAATGCCTTTTTGAATTTTTGTATGACTTCTTGGTAACATCTTTTTCTTAACCAACCATTTATTTACTCTTTCTACCTACTACGTAATTTATTTTGGACACTTGTCTCCATGCACTTTCATTAACATCCTATTTTTCTGGGTGTTTTTCATGTCACGCAACCCTAGTCAGTACTTACCAATCTCCAACCCCACACCCTAGTCACAATTTAATTATACAAGTGTTGGTTTGTGGGCACTTGATTGATTGATTACAGGATTTCATCATGAGCCGACATCGGTTAGAGAACGATTGGAAAACCTGGTAGTACTGGACAGCTGTTTCATCAGACTAGTTTGGGACTCTTGATCAGTACGCACCCAATGGGATTCGAACCAGGTAGGTAGTTACCTGGGTTCCTAGTGGGAAGTCGTAACCAGTAAGGTGCAGCAGGTCAGGCGTGAGGACAAATTCTCGCCGAAGACACTGGCTGGCGGTCGCACTATGTCATGAATTGGCAGAAGTTGGAATTCCTAGGCTGACTATTGGATCGGGTTCCAATGGCTCGCCTTGTAACTAGAATGTCCCGGGCTCGAACCCCGGTGGTTGCGTACTGCTGAAGAGTCCCAAACTAGGGGGGAAGAGCTATCCAGTACTCTCAGGTTTTATAATCGTTCTCTAACCGATGTCAGCTCATGATGAAATCCTGTAACCAATTTGATTATTCATCACATTTGTGAAACACTCTGATGACGTAAACAATAACCCTAACTAATTTTTTATTTTCGTTTGACAATGCTAGTTTACACAGACGGACAGACACAAAACAATTATATATCAATGCGATTGTACAGCTAAGTGAATGAATTTTTCTGTTCTTCCATTCATGTCGGGATGGGTCTTTTCCATGAATCACAGTATAGAAATCACACTCTGATGATTGCATAAATACATATGTACCAATAAAATTCTAGTGACACGACCTCCAATCTACGTTGAAGTTGTTTCAATAACCGTTATTTGTTTTTTTGCAACCTCTTTCCGTATTCTAACATTTTCTTTTTATATTCATTTCTAGGGGATATCAAAGCATGTTCTAGCCAAAGAATTATTGAGTTTATTCGCACTGAATTTGCATTTACAACGTCTGTACGTGGAACTGAAAGAAATGCTGAATGAAGCAACATCATAACTGTTGGAACAATGAAATCCCTTCACCCTACTACGCTGTCATCATCCCAAAAGTGGACATTTTTGTCGACTTCTCTCCCATTCTCTGTGTATAATGTCATTGATTTTGTAGCACTTTTCACAATGACCCACTTGACGACGTCTCTGTGTGTGTGTGTGCGCACATTTGTGTACTGGTCATCACTTCTGTCTCTTGCTTTTGATACCTGACTGAACACATTTCATCATTGTATTTGTATTTATAACTATTATTATTTATCAAAAAGTGTAATTAATTTCTTTTTAGGCAATTTATCAAGTTTGGAAAAAATACCATAAGGGAACTTGTTTTTTTTTACATTGAGTGATTTGCTTTTACTGTCATTCTCTGTATCATTCACTGTTTCTCAAAAAACGCACACCCAGACAACAATTATGAAACGGAAACGTAATTTTATATATCCTGAACATATATATATATGTGTATATTTTTATATTTATTAATGACATATAATGTAAGCACTTTATTATTTTGTAATCATTACTTCCCACTTGTAATGATATTTACTGTAATGTATAAAATTATAAAGTATTATTATTATTATATTGATAGACATTTTCACACTTTTCTGTGTTAAATGTTTAAGCGCTTAGGTAGATAGGTAGGTAGGTATTTGAATACACACACAGGCGCGCAAATGTTTCGTTTTCAAGTTGGTAGACTTCATTTTATGCGGATTACTCAGGGATTATCTCTTCATAAGGCTAATAAAGCATTTGCATATTCTTGTAGCCATTGTTTACATTTCCCCTAAAATATGTGTGTAAAGTAGAGGTATATATGTATACAGAAGTGAATTTGAGTAAAATATACGTTAATATACTGATATATATATATATATACACCAAGTTTTGCCTAATTTAAGGAGTTACCGCGCACTGGCATTAGCCATTTGTTATTCCCTCTGTTTGCTTTGCTGGATTCCTATTGGTTGTTAATATTTTCTAATGCATCATTGAATTCAAATGAACTACTGTCACGATTTGACAGAATAGTTATAAAATATCTGGGTGCCGAGTGAGAAGTAAACATTTGTGAAAAATTATATTTGTAAAATCTCAGCGAGATTGAAATGAGTAATTCCAACGTTTCGTTCGGCAATCTGCTCCGAACTTCTTCAGGGAAATTAATCGAAATTAACATAACAGAGGTTTATATATAAAAGGAACACCACTTGTTTTTAAAAGCTTTGTCCAATCATGTCATTCAACAAGTATAATAAACAAAATTTTATGAACTGTGTTCAAAATTTTGTTTATTATACTTGTTTTATGACTCATGATTGGACAAAGGTTTAAAAACAAGTGATGTTCCTTTTATATATAAACCTCTGTTATGTTAATTTCGATTAATTTCCCTGAAGAAGTTCGGACCCGATTGCTGAACGAAACGTTGGAATTACTCATTTCAATCTCGCTGAGATTTTACAAATATAATTTTTTACAAACATCATTGAATTACTGCATTTTATAGGTCAATTTAACTGTATATATGTACAGAGTTTCTGTCTAGCATTTTGACTATGGTTTTGAAACAATAAAAGCTGTCTTATTGACGTCCAGTCTCTTTCTTTTGTTTTTGCGTGCCGGCGGTGTTGTTGTTTTCGTGCGATTGGGACAGATAAGTCATCACATTAAGTTAGTATTCCCCCTTAGTCTACTAGATCTTAGTTCCCGTCATAAAAATGTACGTTTGAAAAGAGGGTGGTGAATGTTTCTAGATTGAATAGGGATTATAGCTTCATGCGTCAGAGGTTGAATGTTCTCACAAACGTCCAAGAGAAGAATGCTAATTTTTGGCTATCATTACTGGACATCGACGTCCGTTTAGCGGAGCTGGAAAACCTAAGTAAATATATAAGTTATGGCAGAACATACTTGCTGTGCTCTTGTTTCAATATACTCGAACAGGTAGAACGGTGTGGTGGTCAATTATAGTTTAAATTTTCTCAGTTATAGTCGGTCTTATGTGATTTTGTATCACGTGTTTAGTGGGGTACTGTAATCAAATCAGATGATGCGTTTTAATGATGTTCTATCCACTGTTTCTACATAGCTGGGATAGTCAGCTTTTGCGTTTGCTATACTATGTGTGGAAACATCTTGTTAATGGCTTTTATCCTCTCCCGGAAATCCCTATGGTGCATATGGACTCCAGATTTCGGAGGATCAAACCCCTTACTAATCGGTTTTGGTCACCGACATCCATATGGATTCTGCTGTGCGGCCTCGTGGTTCAGACTTTAAATCAAGGGCTTAAGGAGTAGTCCTTTAAGACAACCACCCACTTTGTTATGGGCGTCCGGTCAATATCTCAGTCATCGCGCAAATCATGGAACAACGATCCATGAGAAACTATAATCGTATGGTCACTGTCATAGACTGTATCTCCAATCGTTTTCAGCTACTTAGTCTCTTTTCTATTTTATATATAAACTGTTTTGTCTTGTATTTCTCGCCTTTGCTGTTCCTGATATCTTCACTACTATTAGCTTTTCGCTAGTTTTTGAAGTCATTCCAAATTGTTAGTCAGCTGCCTTCATAATTCCTTTTTCCAGTGCTATATCTAACACGGATATTCTGGAGGCACTCAACAGGTCCAAGATTTCCACTTTTAATGTTCTCAGATTGATATAAATAGAAGATTGGAAATCCTCAATGTTTGCTACATCTCAGAGACCAGCATTCAAGATTCCAGTCAAGTCAATCGAATATCTTCCTTATCTGCAAGTCTTAATGACGTATACCAACTGCACTTATCCTCTGACTCCGTGGCATCGCCATCCAGTTTAGCTGACAATGGTTTCGCACTTGGCACTATGGCCGCAGCTGCATTACTCTAGTGGATCCCCATTAATAGTCATTTTTATGCTGTCAGGCTAGAAGGTTTTACTACAGTAAGAAGCGACTGGTCAAAGAAGCCTTATTCATTCGTTATATGTCTAGACACTGTTGGATTGCAGGCTATTGGAATTACAGATGAGTTGTAATATCAACTGAGCGTGCTTCTGAATCAGGACTATCAAACGAATATTTATCACCGCATTCTTAAGAATGGTTCACTTCCTCCTGGTATGATGAAGATCTGTTAGGGATAATTTCTAATAGCCGCTACTGCAATCACCACTGTACACATACTGATGTGATCACAAATATTGAAGGAAGCCTATATGGCGTCTATTGGTTTCCACATTAGGAACTCTGCAGCCCACTGACTGGCCTTCTATTTATATTTTATTACCTCCACTTTCATTTGCTACTGTATACTTATGCATCACCTTCAGGGTGATTATTTCGATGTTTAGCGTGGTAACTTATTAAAATTAAATAATCAAGTTATTGAAATCTGTTGTAGAAACTATCATTTATTTTCAGTTCAAACTACTGTGCATCAACAGATACGATTACATAAAATAAATGAGCATGCAGAATCCACTTATTATACTACCACGAACTACGATTTTTCACAGGGGTGAAATTAAAACTGATCTGAAACATTTATCATGTATATTTCTCACTGAGAAATGTTGTTAATTGGTCAAAAGTGGCTAAAGATAAAATTTAAAACTGACTTTTCGTTCTATTTGGGACACATTATCTGGATGCACCTTTATCCCAGTCGAATGATGGCATTCCCACCCAGGCTTGGACCTAGCGTCAGTCGTTTCAAATGCCAAACATTATCTACTAGGCTGTAAGAATGCCTGAGATTTTTCTATCAGTACAAAAATTACTTGGATTTATCAAATCTGTGATATGAACTAAAGAGTGTTTCCTGAAATAAGTAAGAAACGTAATCACATAAGTGCTGTTCAGGTATCAGTTCGTAGGGATTTGATTGTCTCCACACTTTCTCATGGACTGATATCAGTTAGGGAACCATTGAAAACTACGGAGTACTTGGCAGGTGTTTCGTCCTTGTCTTAAGCTTCTTCGGCAGTACATGTCCATAATGACATTTGGGGTCGAACCCAGGACGTTGAGTCTGCAGGCGTGTAATCCTGAAGAGTCCCACATTCAAACTAGACGGCTATTTAGCACTCTATGGTGTTCAGTAGTTATCTAACTGATAACAATTCGGGACTGAACTTGAAATAGGTTATTCACTGGGTATTCCTTCATTCAGACATGTTTAGACATGCGTGGGAATTGCTTCTGTTGGGAGTGGAGAAATTAACATTACATTTTGACTACGAAAGCGTTGTTTAAACACACACACAACACAATACAAAAAGTATAATTGACTCACAATAAAGTTTGTTAACGTAGCACCATTGACTATCCGATAGACTTCTTTCATTTCAGTATCATTCAGAATCATTGCCTCTATTTCTGTTGGTATTGGCTATATACAAATAAATGACGTTTATCAAGATAATTATAATGGGCAGTGGATATATATATATATATGTATCAGTTAGAGAACCGCTGGAAAACGTGGGAGTACTGGATATCTGTTTCGTCCTAGTTTGGGACTCTTCATCAGTACGCACTCATCGAGGTTCGAACCCAGGACTTTCTGGTTACAAGGCGAGCTCGTAGACCATTGAGCCAATGAGACTCGATCCAATGGTCTTTGAATTCCTTGAGTTGTATGGGATCCCAGTGGCTCAATAGTCTACGAGCTTACCTTGTAATCCTCCATGCAATCAAACAAAATCGCTACGAAATCAATACTTGATATATATATATATATAGAGAGAGAGAGAATATCGAAATACGTTTTAAGTGTGATCACACTTTCCGCCTACCTTTCAGAAAATAAAAATCTTTACACCAATAAAATCCCTGTACACCAACATTTTAAAATTATTCTAGTGACTAACTACTGGCTGGAGTTGCCTGAATTGGTGAGCCATTCGACTCCATCCCAGTGGCTGAATGACCAACGAACTCGCCTTGTAACCTGAGGGTTTGAACCCCGAAGACTCCGTGCTACTGAAGAGTTACAGACTAGAACGAAAGAGCTGTCTAATGCTCAGTGGTTTTCTGACTGAAGTCATTTTATGATGTGAACTGAAATCAATTGAATTCCTGCAGACCAACTCTTGAAAAGGCTTTGTAGTCGGAAGTGTTTCCTTGTTGACAAAATTTAAGCAAAAATATTCACACAAAATAATTGAGCAAAGAATATCCTTTTCGATAAATTCTTCTTCTGGCTCTACAATTGTATATATGTTTATATACGTAGAATAGATTAGTAGTCAATAACAATATTAGTGTTTATTTCCATCTAAGTCCCTAGAACATGCAAAAAATAATGTCACAACCCAACGTATTCACCAGTTTGGCTACACATACATCTTTGAAAGCGAAGGCTTTAGAGCATATCCCTATATGGTTTTAGAGGCAAATAGAATCCCCACAACCCATTAATGGTGAGAACAGGAGACCTAGCTCCTCTATTGAGAAACGTATTATAGAGATAGGACACTTCTCTTAAACCTATCTGTAAAACGTATTTGTTACTTATCCTTAAGTTTGTGGAAGCCCTGGAGAATTTGAAACCACCTTTGTGTGTTCAAAAACAATTCGTCATCACATTAAACCTTCCCTGCTAAACTTTGTTTTGAAACCATAGCAGATGTACTATAACCTCTGTTATTTGATTTAGTGATCTTCGCTGAGAATTCGGCGGCTGCTCCTCACGCTGATTCAAGATTTCCAAAATAATGTTAGAGCAATGAAGTCTGTTCTCCTTTCGTCTTCTTTTTTTTATTACAGCTTGATTCCACATCATATTTTTAGGAACAAGTATGGAATTTTCGGAATGTGATATCGGTAGCCCAAATTTCGCAGGCCGACCATAGATATCAGGTGTGCGTTGGCACGGGATCAAACCCCGGACTATGTGCATGGTCAGCGAGAGTCCTAACCACTTGTCTTTGGTATCCTTTTCCGTGCTACCGTAGTTGGAACCACTCTGACTAAGTAAGTGAAAGACGTGATTTACTTAAAATTATTTCCATTGATGATAATTGGTCGATGTTGTTGTCTAGAGATGTTCATTAACTCTGTCTTCTTTTTGTCCGCTTGAATTCCTGTCTTCACTGCCTCCACCACTTTTTGACGTAACTTCGTGTTTACATTTACCTACTTCCCTATTGCTTTCGATTAATACCTATTTTATGAGCGACCTCCATCATTTCATTTGGTTAACTCTTCCCATGGTTTTCTAACTACCTCCACTTATGTCTAAGGATGTGACATCATAGAACATCTAGATGGGATTTGATTATTTCTCATTCTCTCCTATTTACCCTTATATATACGTCTAATAATTAATTATGTAATATATATATGTATACATTTACTCACCACTTGTGATTTTCGAACACGTTCACTTATAATTTCAGTCATAATTTTTCGATAGATATAAACACAGACTGAGGCAATCACCTTTCTACACATTGAAACTCTATTCTGTTTTGCAGCTTCACTAGACGAACCTAATTCATAACCTAAAAACAGCTAAAGAAAACAGGCAGTTACGGGGTATTTGAAAAATAAGTGGCCATTTTAAATATTTTCAAATACACATTTACATGCAAGAAGATAGCAGATTTATTCATTTGGCTGAATGAATGATTAACCTTACAGAGTTGATCTCAATGATATTTCGTTTTGCCATAAAAGAGTTTTCGTTGGCTTACAGTAATAATCGTGTACTGAGTATACTAATAAGTATTTTAAGAGAGTAGGTTCCCTCAGAACCATTTTCGTTCTGGCTGCTGATTAAGTGATATAGTGCACAGAAATACCGTTTGGTTTAAAATGGAATTATTTATTATTATCATTGTTCCCTTGGTTTCCTAATGGAACATAGGGCTTCAACTGCACGTCTCCACTTGCTTCTGTCTTCTGCTGTACTTTTCACCTGCATCCATGTTAGTCCATACTGTTTCAGCTCCTCTTCACAAGATCTCCTCCATGTCACCCTTAGACGTCCCACTCGCCGCTTCCCATTCGGGTTCCACTCGAGGGCCTGACGCGCGATGTCACCCAGTGTCCTCCTCAGCGAGTATCCAATCCATCTCCACTTTCTCCTGCATATCCGTTGGGCAACTGGTTCTTGTTTTGTTTGTTCTCATAGTTTCTTGTTGGTGATTGTTTCCGGCCATCTAATCTTCAGTATAGAACGAAGACAGTTGTTGATAAAGGTCTGCAACCTGCTGGAAATATTCTTATGACCCGCCAAGTTTCTGATCCATATAGAACAACTGACTTGACGTTTGTATTGAAAATCCGAATTCTGTTGTTGATGCTGAGTGACGAAGATTTCCAGATTGGTTTCAGGTTGATGAATGTGTTTCTCGCCTTCCCGATTCTCGATTTGACATCCTCGTCCGTCCGTTTCTCCTGTAGTTGAGACAATGCTCCCTAGATAAGTGAAAGAAGTAACCTCTTTCAAATCCCTCCCGTTGATGGTGATTGGCGCTGGATGTTGCTGCTGTTGTTGTTGTTTGTTGGTCATTTTCATAACCTCCATCTTGTCTATGTTCACCTGGAGTCCTGTCTTTACTGCTTCTTCGACCAGTTTGTCGGTTTTCGCTTGTAAGTCTTCGATTTTGTGTGACATCAAACATAAATCATCCACGCACGAAATCCAGGTCTTCTAGGTTCTTCACGTCGGTCCAGTATATCCCTGTCTTCTCGTTTCCCACTGTCTGACGCATAATCCAGTCCACCACAATTAGGAATATCATTGGTGATAATAAGCACCCTTGTCTGACTCCTGTGTTTACTCCAAACGCTTCGCTGAGTTTTCCGTTGTGGATCACTTGGCATGTGCCGTTGTCGTACAGCTGTTGAATGAGGTTGATGAATATTTGGGGTACGCCGTAGTATTCGAGTAGTTTCCGAATTACTTATTTTAATTCCGTTGGTTGTTCCTACTTATCTGACGATGCTTAATTGTACTTACTGAACTAATTACATTAAACTGACGGTGCAAGACGTGCTGGCGAGCCATTATATATATATATACATATTATTTCTTGGGGTTTCAAGTGGATTATAGGCCTTCAGAAAAACATCTCCATTTCACTATACTCTCTGAATTCCTTTTAGGCTAGCCACACGATTGTCCACAACCTCTTATTCTCTCCTTCCATGGTCTCCTTCATGTCACCCTTGAACCCAAGTCTAACTGGTCGTTTTCTATTTCACCTCCCCTAAAGAGCCTGCCTTGCATCTGATGTCACTACAAGGTCTCCTCAGCATGTGTCTAACCCATTTCTATTTCCTTCTTCATATTTTTTGGGTAATGGCTTCTTGGTTAGTTCGTTGCTACAGTTCCTTGTCGCCAATGCTTACTGATCAGTTATCTGATGTTCAGAACCAAGACATCGAAGGCAGCAGTCTGTTGGGAGTGCTTTTCGTGGCGCGAATTGCAAGCTTTTGAACTACATAGAATCAATAACTTGACATTAGTGCTATAAATCAAAATCTGCTGGGTAGAGTAGATTTACACCCTGATTTCTCTCTCGCTTCCCCAATCGTGACACTGACATCTTCATCTGTGCCTGTCTCTGCAGTTGAAACGATCCTTTCCAGCTAAGTGAAAGAATTGACCTGATACAAATTTCTCCCGTTGATGGTGATTAATGCTTGTTATCGTTGTTGATTAGATATCCATGTTAACTTGAAGTCCTGTCTCTGCGCTTCTTCTATCAACTCGTTTGCTTTCGTCTGCAGATTTTAGATCTTCTAGAGTCTTCTTGTCTATCAGACTGTTCAAATTCATTAGGATAATTGTGCATAAGCACTGGCTGTCTGCCAGTCCCATGTTTTTTGAATGACTTAGAAACATGTCTTATACCATCAGCCATTTTATTATTGATTTGAATACAGTTTGACGGGGGCTTTTTAAATTCTGGTTATCATGATAATCCAAAATTACTACCGCAATTCTCGCTATTCTTACTTGATTCAGTAAGTACCGCCAAATTCATTTACAAAACACTACACTTTGCTTGTGCTGCCTCTTCGGTAGCACACTGTGAATTCAGATTTACATCTAAAGATCAAAACGATAATTCTTCTTAATCTGCATATGTGTTTCATTAAGAACATTTAGAATTTGAGTAAATAACTGCAAGTAACTTGTTTACTTGTCATCTTGAAGAATACTCTTTATATGCTCTTATCTGATGACTGTGTAACACCAATGTTCAACCTTGTTGCTTCCACTGGCGTCCTGTATGGTAGAGCTAAGGCTGTATTGATTTAGTGAACTTCTATTCACAATCGTTTGTGCGCTGTTACTCTGAAATGTTTAAACTACTGTGAATAAACTTAGATTAGAAATTTCATATCGTTTTATGAAGCTATATGCCAAGTATAACCCATTGTCAATCACTCACTATCAGCTAACTACTAATAATCCTGGTAAGGAATCAAATTTATTGATTATTACGCGTATCTGGTTGCAAAACGTCGCTCTGGTAAGCATATTTAGTTGGCAGTGAAGATTTTCAGGTAATCTAACTAGAAAATTTGAATAGGCCAAGAGAATCATCTAAGTAGATGTCATCATACCTATAAATGCTTTTATTTTTTTGTGTTTAACCGTTAGTTCTAAAGTCCGTTGTATATTTGAATATGTCATGTTACAACGTGCATCGGTGATTCAGCGGTAGAATGCTCACCAACCATGCAAATGTTCAGGGGTTCGATTCCCCACCGACTAAGTCGTCGAACTTCCCATGCCGGTAGTAGGCCCTGTGAACGGGAAAGTTTGGGCGTGAAGCTAGCAGCTCCATTCCACAAACAAGAATAATACGACTGTGACTGAATATTCAGGAACTCAACTCTTGAAGATTTATGCTCCACGTGGAGCTCAAAGGAACAGATTTTGCGAAATCACATATTTATATAATACTGAAATTTCCACTTCGAATATTTCACCCTTCGTTTATTTTTTTATTTTATTTTTTATTTTTGGTTACAGCTTGATGCCACACCGTATTTTCAGTACAAGTATGGCATTTTCAGCATGGATATTGGTAGCCCAAATTTTGCAGGCCGACCATGGATGTCGGGTGTGCGTCGGCAGGGGATCGAACCTCGGACCATGTGCATGGTCGGCGAGAGTCCTAACCACTGTGCCACCGACGCACATGATATTTCATGGTGAAGTCTGCTACTTAGAACCATTTTTTAACAAGTTACATTTGTCTCAGACTATTTCGCACCATTTATAATGCCTATGAAATGCATAAACTTCACGTAAAAATCTGATTAAATTTACAATTCTTAATATGGATGCTCCGACGTCGTCTGAGAAGTGATGTGATTTTATTCTAGTTGATTGTGACTGGCAGTGGAATCCAAGATGTTGATTTCATTCTATTTGGGACTTGTCGGTAGGGTACAACTACATCCCCAGTGAGTGATAATGCGAAGTCCAAGTCTCAGTTGAAAGAAACACCATCACTCAATGACGAGTTCGAATAGTAAGCGCCGAACATCCTGGATTCTACTGCTGACTACCATCAACCAAAGCAACATCATGTTGATCTCCAGATATATTCGAAGTGCCTCTACTAGGAGCTCACATTTCTACAGAGGCTGAGTATTTGGGTCTAACTTAATCAATCAACGGGAAATGTAATATTAACTTAAACAATAGACACGTTAGGTTAGCTAATAAATCGCATTTTGGGTAAAAAATTATTAATTATTGGTTTTGTAGGGATTTTTGTCTGATAGGTTGGAGGATTTCATCATGAGCTGACATCATTTAGAGAATAGTTCTGATGCTCACAAGCGACTGGCTCTATTCAGGCAGTTAACCTGGGGTTCCAGTGGGAAGTCGTGACCAGTGAGATACAGCAGGTCGGGTGTGAGGACAAATACTCGCCGAAGACATTGGCTAGTGGTCGCACTATGTCGTGAATTGGCAGGGGTTGGGATTCATCGGCCATTGGATAGGGTCCCAGTGGCCGCATGGTCTACGACCTTGCTGGCCTTGTAACTGGAAGGTCCTGGGTCCGAATCACGTACTGCTGAAGAATCCCACACTGGAACTCAGCAGCTGTCCAGTACCCTCTGAATGTTTTCCAATGATTCTTTAACTGATGTCAGCTCATGATGAAATCCTTCAACCAAATAAAATAATATCAACAGAAAATTATTATTCTCACTATGCGTATGTGAGCATGTTTCACTTACTTTTAATATCAGAACTCTAAGGAAAATTAAACCAAATAGGAGTAATTTTGCTTCTAGCAATGTAATTGCACGTAATGTATTTGATTCAGTTAAATTTATGTAACTCTGTTGAAAAATAAAAAAATAAAGTGATTACACATTAAAATCGATTTAACTTTCTCATCTAGAATCATGATGCTTGCTGGGCAGATCCATGTGATCGAGACACCGGAAGGCCATTTCCTTCATTTTGAGCCGAGCTCATCAACAGTGTAACCGGTTAGACTTAGTTCCGAGAGCCGAATCATTTCAAACCACTCGATTTCTTGTCAGCTGCTTGGTTGAACTGGAACACCATAAATCAATATCACCGGTAAGGTTGGCACCGAACGAAGGAAACAGCTGTTCGGTGTTTAGATCACCCTGATCTGGCTGGTGAGTACTGCTGGTTGATATGGGTGGTATGCGACTACTGATCTCAATCACTCAGTAGTATATAATTTTACGTAAATATGACTTCCCATTTGATAACCATTATGGTATCATTCAAATCACAGTATAATTTGGTTTCCGGGGAAGCTGTGGCTAAATTTCACCTCCGGTAACTGTGTAGATTGGGAACTGCTCATTAATGTGAAAATTGTGAATTTCAGTTTTCATCTAGTAGTCTGAGGAATTATTTTATGTGTTTATCTCATCGGATATGTAATGCATGAAAAAGTTAGTTTGAATTCAGGTAGTGTAAATAGATTCAGCCAGACAGTGTACACCACAGAAGAGCTCACCTTCAGAGGAGCGTAAAAGACGTCAGATGTTGAAATCATTTAGAATTTGGCTATCAAACAATACTAGTTGGTTACACGATTTCATCATGAGCCAACACTGGTTAGAGAACGATTGGAAAACCTTCAGGGAGTACTGGACAGCTCTTTCGCCCCACTAGTTTGGGACTCTTCAGCAGTACGCACCCACAGGAGTTTGAACCCAGGACTTTCTGATTATAAGGCCAGCAAGCTCGTAGACCATTAAGCCACTGGGACCTTATCTAATGGCCTTGTAATCAGAAGGTCCTGGTCTCGAAACCCGGCGGGTGCGTACTGACGAAGAGTACCAAACAAGTGGGGCGAAACAACTGTCCAGTACTCCCTGAAGGTTTTCCAATGGTACTCTAACCAATGTCAGCTCATGCTGAAATCCTATAACTAATCAATCATATCCTTACAAACCAATACTTGAATATCAATACTAGTTGATTAGAGTGGTTTCTAAATACTCAAATCAACCAGTAGTGTAAATAGTTATGGGTTTGGTTTGATACAGACAGACTAAGTGAATAAGTTGTGTGGAATTCATTAACTTTTAGGTTAGACGTATCTCACCAAGGTAAGCAATTATTACAGAATTCCTGGTATCATTTTCATACTAATCTTAGAATGACTTCATAACCGCACATTTCTTAACTTTCATTTTCTTATCTACGCTTTCCATTGAATTATAGCAAAAGTAATCAACTTTAATTATCTCCACAAATTTAGGTTTTTTTCATTTCAGTAAGTATATCCTTTTCGGTTTCTTGGATGTATTTGCTTGCCTTTTATCAAGTGTTATATTATTATCCCCTTGAGTTTCATTTAGAACTCAGGGTTTCAGTAGCATATATCCATTTCACTCTGTATTTTTCAGTCCCTTTAAGCTAACTTCACGGTTACCTGCACCCTTTTATTTCATCCTCACATGATGTCCTCCGTGTAAGCCTTGGGCACAGGCCCAACTAGTCGTTTCCTATTCGAGTTCCAGTCGAGATCCTGCTTGGAGAGCCATGTCGCTCACCGGTTTCCACAATGTGTTTCAAATCTATCCTTGTTTCTTTCTGCAAGTATTTTGGGTCGAAGGCTATTGGTTGGTTTGTTGTCAGCTTTCCTTTTTCCTTAACCAAAAGTAAATGATTTCCTGAAAGATAGAGTGGACGGTGAGAAGAGACTCACTTCCACTGCACACAAGCACACGATGAAACCCAATATTGGGACTAGAACTCATGACTCTTACATTAAGAGTCTCATGCTCTACTGCTGAGCTGACCAATGATGTATATTTTACTTTTTGTCAAATACTATTGTGGTCACAACTATTTTTAACTGAATTTTCAATTAATATAAAATATTATTCAGTAATTAACAAGCAAGTTGTGTTTGGCATAAGCTTGTAAAGTTTATGATAACATTAAACATCGGTAATTCAGTCGACGGCGAGGTCTTGATTTTTAATCCCCGATCAGTACATTCTTTAGCCTCGTCTATTAAGCTATGAAAACTTGGAAGTTTGGGAAATTTTACTGATATAAACAAATATCCCATAAAATTCATTAAGAAGACCACGAAAGCTCACAAAAAAGGAAAAGTAGTAGAGAAACTATTGGCGATAAGATAGATTAGAAAGAATTTAAGGCATCTAGGGTTTTATCATTTAAGGAAGGGACATCTGAAACCCTATGCAGAATTCTTAACAGAGTAGAAGTTACGGGCTCATTTAAACCTACAAAATAACTCAGTGACAAGCTTTGTTGACTAAAGGACACTACTGACTCAATTACATGAAATAATGTGATTTACACAATAGCTTTCAAGGACTGTGATTTCAGCTATATGGGTTAAACCAGTAGATGGGGGAAAGGCCAATTATCGGACCATAAGAATCTAGCTAAGGTTGGAACGACTGACCCCATGAAGATGAGTAATTTAGAAAAAAACTCAGTGATTGCTATGCATGCATCAACATAAAATCGTACAGTATGGTGGGACAGAATTACAATTGTAAAATGCAATGTAGGCAGGCGGGAGAAGAGTTTGATTACTGAATCTTTGTTCATCAAATCTACACCCAACACACGCAGTCAGAATGATCTATCATCAATGCTGAAGATACGGAAAATGTAATTGCCAATCAAATCAGATCTATGGAACTATATTAACAAATTTTGAAAGTCAGAGTGAGCGACCTTATATGGTTATGAGTAGCAAATTGTGCTCGAAACAACATCAGTAAGTAAGTAATACTGTATCATCACTGTGTGATTTTATCAAATAAACTGACTCTGTGATGGAAAATCCCACCGCTTAAAAATAATACGACTGCTACTGAAACCTCAGAGCTTAAAGCCCTGTGTTCCACAAAGAAATATAAAGAATGAAAGAAATAGATAATTGTACACCTACCAGTTCCAGTGTGATGAAGTAGTTTTTAGGGTAAACCTGACCTTTTAAAAGCATCGCATAAACCGTTGAATTCCTTGTAATAGCGAATAACGGCTTGGTTGACTAAAATTGTAAAAACATAAATATGGCAAGTATTACTAACTACGACTTAATGCAAGACGTTTACACAAATAACAAGATATTGGAAGATGCCTAAAGCTGAAGCTAATTGTCGCACACCTAAAAACAACCCAAAAGCAATTCTTCCAATTACTTGGAGAATAGGTGATAACTTCGAACCAGCGGCGCTTAGCACTCGGTCACCTCAGAGATAGTTTCCGAGAGAGGCTAACGAATATGAGACTAGATGCAGAGAAAATGATTTTCCTTACTTCCCCCATCTCAGGAGATACAGATAAAGTATTAGTGTAACCATTTCAGAAGAATAGTTCTTTCGGTTGTCGGACCAACACTGCACATTGGATAAGTAAGCGGCATATTTATAACACTAAAACGAGTAAACTTTTTCATAAGGTGTTTATGCATATGCACTTTCTAAAAGACCTGATATGACATAAAAGTTTGGCACTCTTAGATGTCAGGAGATTAAAAGAACTCCACATATAATGACTTCCTATCATGGAAGAACTACATTTTAATGACCCTCAAGAACAGCTGTTTATTAACACCATAAAACATAAAATAATTCAGCCAAGAATATCCTTTTCGATAAATTCCTCTTCTGGCTCTACAATTATATATTTGTTTATATACATGGAATATCCTGGAATAGTAGTAAATGACGATATTGGTGTTTTTTAAATAATATCGAATTGTAAAGTAAGATCAATGCAATTACAGTTCATTAAAGATTCCTAAATTATAATAATAATAACAAAGACACAGTAGCAAATAGAATATCAACTAAAATAAAGAAAATTTCACAAAAATTCAGGATCATTCAAACCTAGATGGCCAGGGTAAGGATAATGTCTTAACTAACTTATTTTGGATGTACAAATTAGGCTTCTTAATCTGGATCCCAACAGCCTCAGCAATATTTAGTAATCGAACTTTTAAAGCGAAATTGAGATTTTTTGATATGCGGTAAATGACCCTGAAAGCATGGTCAACTCCAATCTTATGTTCTGTATCCACAAGATGAGATAAAACAGCGCTGCGAATAGATTTTGTTTGTCGTTTGCTTAACCATACAGGGTGATGTTGCATAGGCCGTACAATAAGGCGTGTTTCTCGTCGAATTTCCGATATCGTTATTTACTACGATTCCAGGATATTCCATGTATATAAACAAATATATAATTGTAGAACCAGAAGAGGAATTTATCGAAAAGGACATTCTTTGCTCAGTTATTTTGTGTTTTATAGATGTATGAATGAGTATTTTTGCTAATATTAACACTTTTTCGAATGCACACAAACATATAGCAATATAAGGGAAGTAAAAACGAGCAGGGAAATTCTGTTGGCACAGAGTCTTTCAACAGATCAGCGAACAAGGGATTACACCAACAGAAAATTTTATATAGGAATTACGTATTTGATTATCTCAATGAAAGTGGTCATATGGATCTCAAAAAATGACGGAGACTATAAAATCATTTGCAGATGCCGTGATAATCAGGGGAACAGAGGGAATGGTTACTAATATGAAATCACTAATCTCAACATGATCATAACTTCAATTACTAAAGTACTTGAGTTCTAGGGTATATCACTTTGAAACATGCAACAGAATTCTTGATGGGCTGGCTATTAGAATGGAAAGCAATCGAAAAACGCCTATTCAAAAATTATCTATGAATAAACATAGGTAAAGCTGTAACGGCAGAAGATAAGGGCCAGGAAATGGATTGCTTATTGACAAAATCAGCAGATATTTATAAATTTTTATGTATATTATTATTCGTTATTGTTAACAGAGAAGCATCGTCTTCTGACTGATTGTTATTGTCACCTCTTTGTGGCCATTTCTTAGAAAGTCAGGCCATATATCTGCGAATGGTATTTGCATACGTTAAGTCTGCTGTGATTAGTTGTTGAGCTCCTCAAGGTTAAGCTTTGTTACTGTTTTTTTCTCATGACCCCGATTCGGGATGTGACAGTAACGTTAACTGATGTCTACAATTTTGGCTTGCAGGTAGCTCTCACCACAAAGCTAAAAGTCTATACTGAGGGTCAGAATAACAATGAAGATCAACCAACCAGAGAAAGGAGGTTGTAGATCATCTGCTCTGATATTAGAACAAATTTACGCAGGAAGTTTTCATGTGATGTTTAATTGCTTTTGAACACTTAAAGGTGGTTTAAACTTCCTAAATGCTAGGGCTTCCGTAAACTTTAGGATACGCTCCAAACATGCTTTATAGATAGGTTTAAAAGATGTGTAAACATCAGTTTTATTTCACGTCTCTACAATGTGTTTCCCCATAGAAGAGCTAGGTGGTTTGTTTTTACCACTAATGGGTTCAGGGGATTCGATTTGGTTCTAAAACCAAATAGAGATATGCTCTGAGTCCCTCACTTTCAAAGATAGATGAGTCCTCCTTATGTATGTGTGTGACCAAGCGTATATTGAGACTGGTTGATACATTGGAATGTGACACTATCTTTTGTATGTTCTGTGGGCTAAGATGGATATATGGGCTTCACATTCTTAATTAAGCGTATCTTAGCTGCATAAAAAGTGTTTTTAATGGCAACATTAAATCTCTGTCTACTTATCAAGCTGCTATGATCACTCGTGTAGCATAGCTTCACATGCATATCCTTCTTAGCGACAAGTTGGAGAATGGGTCTGGGTGTTTTGATCACTTAACATCTCTGTTCTCTCATCCTTTGACTCTTTAATATTCTCATATATATTCTTATGATATATACGTGTGCTGTGATCAAATAGATAACGTCTTTTTATCTTTTTGTTGAAATTCATAAAAGGAACAATCTCAAATGACAAAATGGAAAAAAAACAACAATGGACTAGATAGAAACAGACAGCTGAAATGACCCAGATGAAGATTTTAGAGATTGCGCATGAATATTCAGAAATATTGTGATGTATGTGTTGCCTCATGAAACAGCACTGAGAGTGACACTTTGCTCGAGGATTCTCGAGTAAGCACAAAAATACCGAGAAACATTTACCCCAATACTCCACCCGATTTATTTTTTAAAAGTTTTGTTATTCTTTGAAGTCTTTGTAGTGATTGGACGGATTTTCTGGGTTAGGGTCGCTGGCCCTAAATGCAGACTTCGCGAACTATTTGTGTCTGATGTCACATAAACTCGAGAATCTACAAGCAAAAACCAAAAAACTGACGGAAGAAGCAGCGAAGACATGACCTCATGCGAACAGACGCGTGATGGAGGTTATGGAGATAACCATCAAACAACAACAGCCAGCACCAATTTCCATCAACAGGAGAAATTTAACAGAGGTTAATTCCTTCACTTATCTAGGAAGCATTGTTTCAACCACAGGCAGAACGGATGAAGATGTCAAAGCTGGCCAGTCAAAATCGGAAACGCAAGATATACCCTCATCAACCTGAAACCTGTTTTGGAAATCTTCTGCACTTCTCAGCATAAAGAACAAGATTCGGATTCTGTTCAACACAAATGCGAAGTCAGTCAGTTCTTCTATATGGGTCAGAAACTTGGCGCATGAAGGAAAGCATTTCCAGCATATTGCAGAATTTATCAACACCTGCCTTCACTGCCCCTATATTGAAGATCAAATGGCCAGCCGGCCAGGAAGAATTAGTCACAAGAAACTCTGCAGTGGAACAAACCAAGAGCCGATCGCTAAACAAATATTTAGGAGAAAAAACAAAACATTCACACATATTTCAATTAATTAATATCGAGGTGGAGTCCATGGCTGTTACGTAACAATTTTCCCCAAATTTTACTGCAGTAATCAATCTTGAAAATCCGTCCTTACTTAATATACGAGTGCCTTGGTATAACAGTGGGCAATAAATTGTCCTCGAAACATCATCATTAAATGAACCTGTATCTTTATGAGATTTTGTGAAATAATTATGCTCAATGGTGGAATTATAATCCAACTCAGTGTTCAAGTTCTCTGTGTCGGTAGCACAGCCGTAGAATGCTTGCCAACCACGCAGGTGGTTCTGGGTTCGCTCCACGGCCGATGCACTCCCAAACCTCATTAAGTCAGTAATAAGACTGTTAAAGTGGGAAGGTTGAGCATGAGGCTAGCAACCCTATCCCGAAAAATAAACACCACTGCTACTGAAACTTCAATGCTCTAGCCTGAAGCCCTGTGTTCCATTGGAAAATTAAAGGAATAGTAATAAGTATAAAAACGCAGTGTCTAAATTCTATTCTTATATCAACTTCAATACTGTTGACATTTTTCTATGTATATCAATAGGCTTACTAATACGTCTTTTATCCTTTCTATTCCATTATTTAACCACAAAATCTTAATGACATCTATCTTTTCATACTAGAGAACTAGGGTATATGAATACTTAACATTATTATTACTACTGTTTCCTTTAATTCCTAGAGGAACATAGGGCTTCAGCCATTCGTCTCCATTGCGTTCGGTTCTCTGCTAGGGTCTTCACCTGGCTCCAAGTCTGCCCACACGTTTTAATCTCCTCTTCACATGACCTCCTCCAAATTACCCTTGGACGACCAACTCTCCGCTTCCCTTTCGGGTTCCACTCGAGTGATGGGCTGGTGTGTGATGTCACTTGATGGTTTGTTTTCTCAGAGTATGGCCGATCCATATCCATTTCCTCCTTCCTATTTGTTTCACAATCGGTTTCTGGTTGGTTCGCTCCTAGACATTTCTGTTGTTGATCTTTTCTGACCATCTGATCTTGATTATTGAGCGAAGACAACTGTTAATGAAGGTTAACTGTACTTAACTGATTAATTGTACTTGACTGTGATATTATTATTGTTGTTGTCGCTTGTTACCCTTCATGTTGTGAATTATTTTCCTGTGCTGGTGTTGATCTGATTGTTTTATTCCTTGTTTTCCTGGTTTTAAGGGGAGCAACCCACAAGGTCGCTTCTCTTTAAACTATATTTTAATGTAACATTCTCCTTCTCAGGCATGAGGCTAGCAACCCCACCCTGTAAACAAAGTTGCTACAGAAACTTCAGCACGATGAATACCTAACATACTTATATTAAAATCATTTAGGTTGTGAATGACACGAAATGACATTACAGTTATTATACCCTCGGATCTGAGTGGCACGTGGGGCTTAAGCAGCACATCTCCAGCTTTAAATATTGTGTAGACATTTCATGTGCCCATACTTATTTCGCTTTCATCAAAAGAAGAGAGAGACATGGGATCATCGGCTTTCTGAAGGCTTTCACCAACTGGCATCATTCCATTTCTCCAATTCCAGTCAAAACAATAATTTTTATTTTTCGTAACCTTTTATGTACTTTTACGTTGTGATTTGATTGATTTCCCGGGGTAGAGTTGATAGATCTACGCATAAATTTCCCTCCCTTTCCGAGTCTGAGACGGAGTGGTAAACTAGAGAATTAGTAAACCAGACGAGGTTGATGAAAACGTAGTATCTTGCTCAATTATTTTTCGGTCTTATTCAAGTTTATCAAAGGAAAAGCGAAATTCTTGCATGAATTACTAACAGAATAGAAAACAAAAACGGTATAAAATTCAACAGATTACCATGTTTCTAGTTATTTCAGTTAATATACAATCAAGAAATTGTAGTAGTTCTGTTTTCAATGTCTTCTTCTTATTCCTGTCCAACTTTGCATCGAGCAGTAAGTGAAACTGATAGCCTTTCTCTGAATTCATTAATTCCAGTTTACTTCCAAGTGAATTATTCACCTGCAGAAGAGATAAGAAATATAATGCAAAAAAGAGTCAATGTAACAAAATATTTTTTTATGTATAAGATGATACTATATGCTGCCCAAATCGACCAGTAGTGCTTGTCAGTTAGATAAAGTTGACCTGAACACAAACAGGCCGTTGTGCTCATTTGGGAACTGGGTTCATCAGTGATCCATTCGGTTCGATTCAGTTCAGACAGCCGATCAGTGCATAGCACCCAAACTCTGGCTAGCTACTTGCGCAAACTGTTCGTCGTGAGCTACTTAAAGCAGTCATTCAGTAATACAAAGTATCACGCTATTTCGCTTATTCTCTTGATTCTCACTTTGATTCTCAAAGGAAACTGCGATGACTTATCACCTCAAAATGAGTAATTCTCAACCGACAAATTTTGTTTGTGGGTAGAGATTAGACTGAACATTATTATTAATAGATATTTATGAAATTTGATTATGCTATATGCAAGTGTTCTTAAAGTTATTGATGCAGTCTGCAAATATACGATAAAAAATTCAGCTTAACCCTCTGCGGCAAAATTTCTTCATGTTTCATAATTTTGATGAATAATGCGTTGGGACATTTCAAAGATTAAAGAAAGTGACTTTGGTAAGATAACAGACTTATAACAGCATCAAAATAGTATCCCATTAGTTAGATTTCATGACTGCATGTTCACCTATTTATTTATCCATTCGCTAAATGGGGTAGTGTCTGGTAAGTAATATTCTCTTGCTGTCTAGCATAACTAACATAAAGACTAACATTGAATTACATTTTGTCATAGCTCAAAAGTTCGACGTTTATAGTTGTTGTTTTTTTTGTCCATATGAGGAAATTAAGAAGCCTGTAGACTCATTAATGAATAAGATTAAGAAATCTACAGAGGCATTCTAATAGATAATTATACTTTAATTCATCTCATCCGTTAACTGTTAAGGTAGGCTTAATTAAGTCTCTAACAAACAGAGCAGTAGCACTAAGTAGCACAAAAAAGACAAACGATGAAATAAAACAAATAGAAGAGGCGTTGGTGTTAAATACCTAACTATCCTATAAAAATCATTTGGAAGATCAAAAAAGGTCAAAAGCAAAATAAAAATAATGGTGAAACTAATAATGATGACCTTAATAGGAGAGAATATAAGACATCTACTTTTATACCATATAAGAAGGGGAGATCTGTGACCCTACGTAGGATTCTCGATAAAGCAGGAATAAAGCAAGTGGTATTCAAACCTACAAACTCACTCAGATAGGACCAGTTCTGTAGACTAAAAGGCTCTGTCGGTTGACCAAATTAAACAAAATAATATAATTCACAAAATACCTTGCAATGGCTGTGAGTGAGGTCAATCACATAGGTCAAACTAGTAGATCAAGAGTAGTGAGATTGCCTGTCAGAACATTAGAATTTAGTTAATGTTAGAATGATTGACCCCGCAAAGATAAGTAATTTGGAAAATAGCTCAGCTACTGCACTGCATGCGTTAACACAACCCCACAATTGGGTGGGAGAGGGTTAAAATTCTAAGAAGTAATACAGATAGATGGAGAGAGGTTGATTACTGAATCCTGGTTCATTGAGTCTACACCCAACACATGCAACAGAAATGACTCAACGCGAATACCAGAAATATGGAAGATATTATTATCAGTCAACACAGAGGATGATAATTTCACATTATAACATTCCAACAAGTTATTATTTATTTATTTTACTATAAAAACATCTTATTTTCCATCTCATTGACCACCAACAGTAGTCTTATTTCCCATTATATTGTCTTATTAATAACAGTGTTATGTTCTGCAGGTGCCTAGTAACACTATATCATAATAGTAATCACCTTTTGACAACCAATATGTTTAGATATCAGAAAAACGAAATCATTGGGATCACTTTCTTGTTCCATTTAACTCATACTGAAGAAGGCTTAGGAATTAAGTGGCATTGGCGAATTCATGATTTGTGAACAAACTACCACTGGATACACTAGTCGAATTGATTGTTACAGGTTGTAACCACTGTCTTTTTTATTCCTAAACTCTGGAGATAGCCGGTTGACGTGGTATCTTTTAGACGACAGTTGATGAACTACTCATAACCGTCTATTAACAGATTACAGCTGACCTTTATGTGTTTATTTCGTTAAAGGCACTTATATGTACATGATCAGCTTTGAAATATATGAATAACTAACTCTCTAGTTAACTTACATTTGTTAAGTAATCGGCTGCATTCTGTATTGAATGACGTAGTAAAACACCGAAATTTTCTGCTTTTGATAAGCTGAAAGGAGGCTAAAACATAGAAATTGTAAGCTTGGAAATTTCTCTTTACATTATTCACACGAATGTTCGATTTATTAAAGTTTTAAAAATACACTCAAGTGTTAATTGAAGTCATTAGTGGTCACAAGGATTTGTGGTACACAGAAGTATCAAAAAGTTAACCTTCCTTTCATACTGTATTTTTTCACTTAAAGAAAATGCGACTAGTGACAACGGTAAACTTCCGGTTCATTAGGATTCTATAGCTAAGAATGTTGTTCATTTAATCAGACCTTAAACTCGTCAGTGGTTAAGTACATCTCAAAGTTGTACCACAAAGGGACTCGCAATATACCAACCTTGATGGTGAATTAACTAGGTTTTAAATCAAGTCTCATAGGCATTAGGTCAGATACTGTGAAAAAAGCTTCGGAAAACAAAAGTATATTTCATACACTTATTCCCTTTAATGAATTTGAATAAAACACGAACAACAGAGCCTTTTGCAGAATAAAATGGTACCATCATTGTTGATTTCGTTGGCTTCTCATCAGCTACTGACAAGCCAAAGTAATTATAATGTTTATCTACAGGAACAATTTTGCTCTAGAAACTTGATTTTTCGTGATTGAGAACATCTCCCACTATGGCTAAGTAAAGGTGTAATGAAAACCATTAACAGTTCAGTATTGGACCATCTGGTCCAAACCGGCCACAAAGCCAGCCAACATTGAAGAATCCTTCTCAATCATCTACCGGGTGCCTAATAAACTTCCAAAAACATCGAAGCACCGCATACTCCAAACAGCAGAGGCTATTGCGATTCGCCTCAAACAACCAATGCTCTATGTGCAAAAGAAACAAGTCCAGCCAACCACTACTACTGCCCTGGCCGGCCTTCAGTAGAGACTATAAATTCATGAATTTGTAATAGTATCTTTCCTAATTCTTCTGACATTCAGCTTATTTTATGTTGATGCTATTGAACTGTAATCTATTGATATTATCGATTCGATGTTATTTAAACATTAATGTTGTTCATAACACCAATTCATTCATTCACTGTAATGTATATATAACTGTAGAGCCTGATGATGAAGTTATCGAAAAGTATGTATATAATATTAAACACTATTCCGAAAAATAATGATCATACACAATGAAAACTTTCGATATTACGTAATCATATGAAGGAGAGGTGAAAATATCCAGTTACCAGGACAAAGAAAAACTAATAACTGCTTCTTTCTGAACGCATAAATCAGGTTTCAGACGCTTGATGGAGATGGCTTCAGCAAACTTGAGGAGAATTGGACTCATTTGCCTATTGATAATTTTGAACGATCTTGCAACGTTCACCTCATGACCGATGTCTAGGAGATGCCTGGCAATGGCACTGTTTAAGGCATATGTTCCCTTTAGACATACGCTTTTTGGTACATGTTGAGAAAATCGTAGTTATGCCCTTCTTCTAATTTAACTGCTCCCGTAGATACATGTAAACTTGCATATACAATTGAAGTTAACATTAGAAGGATACCTATCGATTATTGATTGCACCAAAGAGCAAGTTGTTCTTGCTTTACTCAAAAGTATATTTAATAGGTTTTCTCTTCACTTTCTTGATTCAGACACTCTAAGTCGGTTATGGGGCTGATTTAAGCATTTCTCATCAATATTATCACGAACAGTGATCTACTCATGTTTATGAGATGGTTGTTTTTAGAACGTGAACTCAGTATGTAGAAGGATCGTTAACTGGATCACATTACTGATTATGACATTAATTCACAACCTAAAATTTTGGACTATTCGAAAAGATGAAATTTCACCACAGTTACTTTTGGGAAACGAAACTATTCAGTTCACAATATGTGACCTGCTGTATACCACGAGTGACTATCATGGAAGAAAACATCAATGTAGGTTGCTTTATACCACAGATTGGTTGATGTGAGTAGTAGCATAGCATTCACAACCAACTATTAGTGCCTTCCAGATTGAAGTGATGTAAGCACCTTTATGACTATGATCAGAGGGCTGAAAAATTTGATCAGCTACTTGGACGAAACTGGTAATACACTGGACGGAATTCACGATTTGTTATTTAGATAGTGTTTAGATCGTTCCGATTTGATAATCAGGCACTACTAGTTGATACGGATGGCATTCAAGTCCTCATATCAACCAATATGTAGAAAGGGGCGTTAGTGATCAAACTTTTGAACAATAAGAGTGGCCAATAATTATGTCTCGAAAGATTCAGTAAATTTTATCTAGATTATTTCTTCTAACTGTAATGTGATACCAATATCAGACGTAATTATATAACAGCTGTTGACATATCTCTCCTCATGTTCATATATATAAATATATACATACGTATCCTATCAGTTAGTGATCCCTGAACTCATTCGGAATCAAACAATTCACCATTGCAACATTTTAATCCATTTTTAGAGAGAAATCTCGACTTGCTATCTTCCACTGTAATACTTTGATGGGATTTACTGACAATTCTTCAGTGGCCTACCAGTTCTTACTACGAATAAGATCATTTGTGTTCATTATTTCTGATACTTGCCGATTATTTCATTGAATTTTAAGCTAATTTTGTTTATCCCCTATGATCGATTACATTGAACCGGAACGTTTAGTCTCTGTAGACATATCAGCTCTTAATACGGACAATTCGACGATGCCTAAGGATTATAAATGGTGTTATTTGGCGGATTGTAACTAGCCGTGGAATCTAGAATGAGCATTTCGTCCTGTTCACTGACGCCTGTTGCAAAATAGGTGGCTCTCGTAACACAGGTGGCTAAGTGGAAACTACTTCGGTGATCCTAAACAATCGGGGCCGGGTTCGAGTCTCACTAGGAGCACCAGCACTCACTTGGGAGTGAAGATACATCCGGTTGACAAGTCCCGGAAACAGAACTACATTTACCAGCCTCATCAACATTCACTACACAATAGTACTCAAACTTTAAGACTTCTACACTAACTGCTTTAGCACCTTTTGGTTTTATCATACCATAGGTTTTCTAGTATTTGATGGATAACTCTATGAATTTAAACAAAATGTAACTTACCTGATTGACGGACTTCTTCATAATGATTGCAAATAGTTCAATATAACCGAAAATACGTAGTCTTCTAGCATTTTCTTAAAATACACAATATTAGTGTGTTTAGGATAGCCGAATTGCCAACATACCATGATCTTGAAATACGTAAGAATTTCTTGAAATTTCTGAACGTTTATCATCTGTAAATAAATAGATATCATATGAATAATGTGACATTTTGTTTATGGAAAAAGAAATAATAGGATGGTCTTAACTTATGCGGCATTATACGACTATATTGTTGATATTAGGTGGTTGGAGGCAACTGGCAGTAAGCCTTGAGGGCCTAGGTTTCGTGCTGGTTGGCGTTCAGCAGTCAGTAAGGCGTAACTGCAACGCTGAAGGAACTCATGTCCCTTCTGAGATCCGAACCCGCGACACCCAGTGGGGCTGCAGTCATAAACGTAACCACTGAGGTTGGCTAGGTCCAAGGCTTCCTGCCGATTGCCTCCAAACATGATGGCGATCCACCTAGAATAGTGGCCACATTGCCAATGTGACCGATAGAATTCAGTCTGCACTAAAGATAGGACTAGACACATTACACTAGTTACTGACTAGTGTCCAACCGAAGCTACTATGCTCTATATGAGTTGTCATAAATCGAGACGAAGGTGTGAATATTTATAATAATAATAAAAATATAAAATGCAATAAAATATTTTCTATTATAATCATAGTTCAATATCAAGCGATAAAACAAATGGTTTCATATATAGAATAGATCAGAGAATTTACAGATCTTAAAAAGGCGTGTAAAATTAACAGGGCTAATAGGATTAGTAGTCGACAGATAGATTTTAGCACACGAATACGTTAACACACAGTTTAACAAGACATGAAGGATGGGTGTGAGAAGCTCTATTTTAGATCGACTTGATCGACTTCTGTCACTTTACCAAGTCCGACCATTGTTTTAAGATCATCTATCGATTTCGAACTCACTCTCTGCATTTTCTTTCTTCTAAATTTCTAAAATCAGCGGAGGCCTTGGTCGTTCATGAATTCAAGCCAGGTCTTGGTTTCCAAAAGAAGTATGTACAGTACCTAATTATACCTCAGCCATACAACGTAAAGGAGGAATAAACATTTATTTATTTATTTAATCTTTATACCTACCCCTAATTATTAAGACTGTCATAATTTCAGTTTTCATTTCGAACGGTTTCTGGGTTTGATTTGTACTACTAATAGGATTTACAAGTAGCATACAGATGCAGATAAAAATATGCACATCATCTGCAAGAATATAGGATAGCGGAGAGACGGATTCAATGGAGAAGAAAAGAAGTAGACAGTTCCCGTGAAACAACATAGAAAACAAGAAAGGAAGACGAATAAACACAATACGGAAGACACAGAATAGCACAATGTCGGAGATATATGCAAACTGGTGTTCTAATGTATGATAGATATATTTTGCCTATATCTGTATATTGAACTATAGATAAATCCTTCCGTTATCGAATTCTCTTGTGTTCTGCGGTTACTATAGTATTATTTCACGTGTCCCATTTATTATTTTAGATCAATGTATTTTCTGCAGTGTTGAAGTCTATCCTCCCGAACGTCTCACCATATTACGAAATGTTTTATTTGCCCACTAATCCAATACATTTTTTATCTCTTTCAAAGATCTATAAATTCTATTAATTATCTGATAGACACGACTATTTGTTTTATCATTTGATTTTGAAATACGATTATAAACGCAAATGTTTTGTCTCATTTCATACTATTATTACTATCCTATGTATTCACATCTTTGTTTAAATTTTCTCAGGGGATATATGTTTGATAGGATTATGAGCAATAAGTTATGCTGAAAAAGGTCATCCATTTAATAACACTGCATCACTGTTTGTCATTTTAAATAGACTTATCTAATATAGAATTAAATTCTACAATAGTTCCCAGGTTCCACACTTGCTCAAGTGATATAGTTTCTTAAAACACTGTATATATATTCAAACTGCCAAAGAAGGAAGACTTAAGTCAATGAAAGAACTGTTGCTGAATTATGCTACTGTCTATCCCAAGCAAAATACTAAGCCGCATCATCCTGGAGAGAATCAAACACGCCCTGGATGAAGAACTTCGACCGGAACAGGCTGGATTCAGGCGGAACAAGTCATGCATCGATCAAATTGCAACACTACGGATCGTCACTGAACAGAGCTTGGAACTGCAACCAGCTCTCTATCTCAACTTCATCGACTTTGAAAAGGCCTCTGATAGAGTCTATAGACAGGTGATTTGGAAACTACTTCGCCACTACGGGGTTCCGCCAACAATTATACACCTCATCCAACAGTTGTAAGACAATGCTGCATTCCAAGTTATCCACAATGAGAAGGTCACGGAATCCTTCGGAGTGAAGACGGAAGTAAGACAATTTGTGGGTTCGAATAACACTTTTATTTCTGACTTGTTAAGAATTCTAGGTGAGGTCTGAAAGGTTCCTTGACTCTATGGAGGCGCTACTGATGTCATATAACTTCTGTTCTTGTTTCTTTCACCTTTCTGTGTATGTTTGTGATTTACATCGTCCTTCCCATTATTTTTTTCTTACAATTTCACATACACTTCCTGATTAAATTATCGGTGTAATAACTAATTGCTTAAGCTTCTGTAATATGCCCTACCTCCTGTCTTCAGCTTTCTTTGGCTTTGTATAGTTTTCTTCGGCTCTAAAACTCAAACAATTCACTAATCCTGCTTTTGCCGAGAGAGCGTGAGAAGAACTAAAATCGAAATAATATCGATTTGAATGTGTGGGTTTTCTGTAAACACCAGTATTTAGATTCGCTTCACGTTGCCTTTTTATGTCACAATCTAACAGTACAAGCTCCTTTTAAGACTTTACAACTCATTTATAGAATCAGTTGAGGATGCGGGCAACAGGAATGACTCAACGCCAGGCCCGGAAATCTGGAAAATTGTACCTCCCCCTATGACAAACAGGAAAGAAGAAAAATGACTACAGAAATTTACTTTCAAATTTGTGTACTTAAAACTGATAAGATTATTGAACAATAAATTGTGTTTGAAACTTCGTCATCCAGTAAAAAATACTGTTCCTCTGTAAATGTGTGTGATATCCAACAAACAAATTAATGTAGAAATAATACAGAAGATTTGTAGCCCAGGTGGATGATTTGGAATTAGTTGTGTTCTCTGAGCTGATTGGTTTCATTTCAATGTTTTCGCCGTCCATCTGGACAACATCTTCAGAGCAAGTTTTAGCATTAAAATGAACTGATTTAAATTCTCTATGAATGATAGAGTCGCGTCTCGTGATAACCATCATCGTGACTGTTAGTCGATATACGTCTGTACTGATTATTTTTCTTGACTTGGATTTTAAATTTCTTGTCACTTGATTTACTTTTTACTAGTTGGTAAATCTGATATATATTGATATGTTTGTTAATCGCTGATTCGCTTAGTAACAACAGAAGACAAGGGCCAGGCAACAGATCGTTTATTCAGAAAATCAAGAGATATTTATGGATTTTTATGTACATAACTACTGGCGTTATTGTTAGCGGGGAAACAACGTCTTCTGATTGTTTGTTTTCTTGTTGAAGGTTATTCTGTACTGCTTGTGACCGTTTCTTAGAAAGTTAAGCTTTATTATTTTTTTCATGACCCCGATTCGGGACGTAACATAGACGTAAATTGCTGTTTAAAATTTTTGGCTTGCAGGTGGCTTTCACCACAGCTGGGGTGCCAGGCTTCTCGGAATTCTCCAACACTTTTGGTGTTTCCTATGTTTAAAATTTCGACATTATTCCAATCAAACTGTTGTCCATAATTATCTACATGCATTGATATGAAAGAATATATATCATGTCTCTTCACAGGTAATTTGTGTTCCTGGATTCTGTGACCGATGTAATGTCTATTACAGTTCACACAATTTATTTTGTAAATGGTATTAATTTTATCTTCTTTTTCTAACAGATCTTTTGGATTGCACAGTATCGAATGTAGTGATTGTGTTGACAGGCTTCTGCGCTATATATATTTAAAACGGTTTCATTATTCTAGCTGTTTTTTTTCAGAGATATTTTTTATATATGGTAGGATGAATTTCCTTGTAGTCTTTGATGATGGTTTCTTGTTGGTTTTGTGACTCGATTTTAAATAATGTTTGATGAAATTGTGAGAATATCCATTCTTTTTGAAGACAGTTAGTAGGCATTTTTCCTCCATTCTCTTCAACACTGGAGTGCTACAGTATGTTTGAACTCATTCAAACAATTTCTGCATAGTTTCTTTTGTGGGTAATTGGATTATTACAATTGTAGTTGAGTATTTGGTTTGTGTGCGTTGATTTTTTATATACTTCTGTTTCTAAATTTCCTGTGTTAGTTCTCCTGAATAAGACATCTGAAAATGGGATTCTGTTATCTAATTCTTCTTCTCTTGTGAATTTAATGTCTTCAGATATGTTGTTTATTAATTTGTGGGTATATTCCAAATCATTTCCTTTAAATATTATTGCAAATGTGTCATCAACGTTACGCACGCAAAATTTTGGTTTAATTGTACGCAGAGCTATTAATTCTAATCTTTACCAGGAGACACAATTCTGTTATTCATGGAAAATTTAAATCAGTTCATTTTATGCTAAAACTTGCGCTGAAGATGTTGTCCAGAAGGACGACGAAAGCTTCACAAATAAACCAACTACCTCAGAGAATACAACTAATTCCAGATTAATATAGAATTAAAGCATGCGTTGGTGACATAGCGGTAGAATGGTTGCCGACCACGCAGGTGATCCGGGCTTCGATCTTCGGCCACCGACGCACTCCTTTACCTCACTAAGCCAGTAATAAGACTGGTAAAGAGGAAAGGTTGGACTTGAAGCTAGCAACCCCATCCCGTAGAAATCAACACCGCTACTTTAGAAACTTCAAGCCTCTAGCACGAAGCCCTATGTTCCACTGGAAACGTAAAGGAATAAAAAGCAATGGAATTAGGAGAATGACTGTAATAAGGACATAGTTTTCTTGGTTGACTTACCCTTTTTACTTTCAATTGCTAATTGTTTCTTCTCAGCATCAGCATTCTGATATCTCATAAAATCCATTGGAGGATACTGCATCATGTATTGTATACGATCTTCTAAATAATTAAATCAGTTTGAAAAAAATGAGGAATATGAAAAAGAAAAGTGTTATCAGTTTTTCTACAAGAATTCATTTCATCCTTTAATGCTTTTATGAAACTGAATTAACTAGAATTACTCATTGGTTTTTTCATTGATGTTATTGTTAATTATTAGTTAATTAATTAATTATTAATTAATAGCTGATATATATATGTCACATGTCGAGGACCTAGTGGAGGAAGAAATTTGAAAAGTTTATTTTTATAAAAGATATGTAGATGACATAATAGCCATTTGTGATAAACCGACAGACGCCATAGAAATCCTGAATCGGATCAACAGAGCACAAAACAGTATATCACTAACATACGTTAAAGAGAATAATGGATGCCTGCCATTTTTAGATGAACTAATAACCCGCCAAGAAGATGGGTCATTAAAACGATCTGTCTACAGAAAGTCCACATGGACGGGACAGTACCTAAATTATCATAGTTTCTGTCCACTACAGTATAAGAAGGCGTTGGTTAGATGTTTGTTCAAGCACATTCACCGTATATGTACTGCCGATACAACTGAAGAAGAAAGACAACACCTCACTGAGATATTGTTAGACAACAATTACCCACTGAGATTTATTAGACGTTACGGAAGTGTCAGCCATAGAGCTTTACCAATCCAATCAGCTCCCAAAAAGGACGTTTACATATCCTTACCGTTCAGAGGTGATCAACAAAGTCTAGTCACTAGACAAAGACTCAAGGCCGCAATTAATAGAACCTATTATGCAGCTAAACTTATCTTCATAGAGAAAACGAGAACCATGCTGTTCTGTAAACCCTCACATTATCCGAACGATAGTGTCACATCCCACTGTGTTTATCAATTTACATGTATGTGTGGAGACACGTACATAGGGAGGACCCATCGTTCTCTGCAGGTTAGGGCTACGGAACACATTCCAAAGTGGCTGCAACAACAAATGAAATCGCCAGACACAAATGAACCCGGAAATAGATGTCCAACATCATCTATAGCGAAGCATTTTATAGAGACAATGCCTTCAAGCCGATATATAAAACAAGGTTGGGCCACGTACTTGAATTCACTGAAGCCTTAGCCATAAAAAGACTTAAACCTGTCTTATGTGTCCAAAATTTATTTGTTATCACCTTAAACCTGCCTTGGTAATCCAATTTGGAACCAAGGACCAATTTACTTCTTAATATTTTCAACCCCTTCTTTGCCTTGTTTTTTCTCCTTTTATCTTTCTTACCCACACCTTTTGTGTCTCCCTACCCATTATTTGTGGCCTTGACCAGTATACAATCTGACCTTTATTGTATTTATTCATGCCTTCTTGCCTTCTATAAAAACTGTGTATGACAAGTACGTGTGTGATCAGAATGTCCGAAATGTGTTGCACCAATACATTACACGTTTCAGATAAACTACGTCTTCTTATTGTGTTGTCGAAATTATTAAGTCGATAACTCATTCTTACTGAGGATCTGACTGTTCCAGACTGTTCCAAAATGAAGAGCTTTTTATCTTAAGTTAGTCAGTGTTCCATGTCGAATAGCCTTAATCTAAATCCCTCAAGATAGTAAATTTTACTTTCAGACACAAAAGTGATTTACATGAACTGGATCATTCCTGTGGTACTTGCATCATAAATTCCATTGAAATCGAAACTAAGTCGAATGTTAAATACCATGGATTATGTCTTCCATCTAATCTTTTCTCACTTCACTCCCACTTCACCCTAATTTCTAGAAAGATAATTCTTCTAACCTTCTGTATGAGGAAGTTTACAGTTTGTTAATTCTTGCCTTCTGCCTATTCTTCATTATTGCTCCCAATTAATCTGGTTTGGGCTACTTAAGAAAGACTTTGTGACATTGCGAAAGGCACTCAAAGTTGTCGTTAGGGTAGGTGAGATAGCGTCAAATCAACTAGTTAATACTATTGTAGACAGACACTTAAATTCGCACAACAAAACTGGCGAATAACATCTTGTGAGACTTTGAGTATCCTTTCTATACACAACTCTTTCCTTGCATCTAATATGGTAGGACTAGATGGTATCATAAAATACTTTATGCTTAGATGACTAAGTATTATCAAATCAACGATACCTTATTCGATATGCATTGCATAGGATGAGAACCGGTGTTAGCTATGAAACCATTAACTTACTCTGAGACAGTGAATGTTTCTGGTCAAAATAGTTTATCCTAGTAGATTTGTAAGGAGACACATGAACACCAGGTATAATAAAGAGAAACTGACAACAGTTAAAGAGAAACAGATGTTCCTGAAATTGAAATTTTTTGGGGACGTAGCTAGTGAAGTCCTACACCACCACCCTCTTTTTGTCATTTTCCAACTACTGACCAATTATGGTTGCTCGAGCGAAAGACAAGCTGCCTAGCTGTGCCACTTCTATGTGTATTAACAAATTTAGTTGCTCCTGACGAAAAAGCTATATAGGACGAATAACTAGACAGCTCAGCAAACGCATTAATGAGCATCTTCCCTGATGGTTTGGAAAAGGCCAAATAAAATCTATAAGAAGTTCTATTTTGACTCACTGATAGTGGTCACCAAGTGGGCAGAGAAAGTGCCTTCAAAGTCACCTGTCTCATTCCACTGAACCTTCCGAACGGAATTCGAACCCGCCTGCTAAACACATCGCCGAAGCTATGGGAATTAATTCGAGAGAACAATCCTGGTCTCTGCATACAAAAGAGGTTTTTCTAGCTTTGACTCCCCCACCTTTGGCCTAGGTGAATTCTAATCAAAACCCTCCCACCCTTTCTTATTTTCTTTCTCCTTCTTATTTTTATGGTACTTATTTAAACTCTGTTTATCTGTCCACTTCACCTTTAGTATTACGTAACCTTTAGGATTTGACCTAATTTATATATTGAATTGTCTACATATACACATATTACTTCCTTTGTTATTCTTATCGCCACCTGCATAAACCTTATTATCAATATTTTGTTATCATTATAATCATCGTTATTAACTACGTTCAAAACATTTACCACATTATTATTGTTATTATTTGATCCACAAAATATCCGTCATTGGTTAAAATTTTTTATATATAAATCTATGTAAATTAGAGTAAAGCCTGAAGAAGATCTAATTGAAAACAACAGTATTGTTCGCTTATATGTCTTGTTCTAAAGTTCCTAAAGTTTCCGATTTATATATTTATATTTTTATTGACATTATTATCAGTATAGATGTCCTGTATTTCTATTTTCCCCTCTTATTACGTAACGTAAAGAGACAATTACAGGCAATATTGTTGTACATTCTACATTGTGTCAAATGTGCTGCTTCGGAATAAAGCCATCACTATTATCACTAATAATAACAATGTTTATTAAAACTATAGTAAGCG
This sequence comes from Trichobilharzia szidati, assembly GCA_944472155.2. Taxonomy (NCBI): domain Eukaryota; kingdom Metazoa; phylum Platyhelminthes; class Trematoda; order Strigeidida; family Schistosomatidae; genus Trichobilharzia; species Trichobilharzia szidati. The sequence goes on along the minus strand of OX235274.1, from coordinate 109,450,530 downwards.
CGTCTGTGGTATAGCGGTCAGGACGCTCGCCGACCATGCACATGGTCCGGGGTTCGATCCCCAACCGACGCACTCCTTTACCTCGCTAAACCAGAAATAATGCTGGTAAAGAGGAATGGTTGGGCATGAGGCTAGCAATCCCATCCTGTAAGATAAACACTGCTACAGAAACTTCAAGCCACTAGCTTGGAGCCCTATGTTCCACTGGGGAGCGTGAAAGAGAAAAAAACTACAGTAGATAAAATTAATTCACACAGAATATATCATCAATAAACTATAATTGTTGAAATAGTTCTGACTTGTAAAATACCAATTTTAAAAGTAGATTCATACTTATCTAAGCTGCCGAACACTAGGGGCAATCATCATATTGTAGAGGCATAAGATGACAAATGTGAGCAAATTATGTTTAGGTATTTTTATTTCATTACTTATCCACATCAGGTGTCTTATTTTTATGTGATCAATACTGCTAGCTTTGTAGCACCGAAACATTAGAGTACTTGGTAACAATGTAAAGAAATCCGCAATTTCCACATATATTCAGCATTGCGCTTCTTTGTCTTCCTTTCATGTTTCCTATGTAGTTTCACAAAAAACCATTAATTTCTTTTCATTGTCATTAAATCCGTCTCTCCACTGTTTGATATTCTTGCAAATGGTTTACAGAATTTAACCCATATCTATATATTACTTATAAATATTGTCGGTAGCATTCACTACAACCTTAGGAGACTGATTTTAAAATGTGATCGTTTACGGGTTTATCACAACTTAAATCTGTTGTTTTTTTTATGTATGGGATTCTGACGAGTCTTTCACTGGGTCAGACTTATCATTATGAATAAGTAACGATGAATGATAGTCGTTTGATGAAAAGTGACTTTCATAGGTCAGTAGCCTAGAAATAAGTATTCATTGGTTTTTAGAGCTGATGGTTGCCAGCTACGGTGCTTATACCTTTACCTGTCAGAACATAAATATAAGTAGATAAAGATATGCTAATAGAAAAGAAACACCTTGACTTTTCCCATCTGTTGTCAAAATCAGACTTGCTTTTATCGGTGTGTATACAAATAATAATGAAACTTTGGGTTTCTAATACTACTGTGGTGAGAGCTGTCTGCTAGCCAAAATCGTAGACAATAATTTACGTCAATGTTGCATCCCGAATCGAGGATGAGAAGAAAACAAAGCTTAACCTTGAGGAACTCATCAACCAATCACAACAGACTTAACGTGTGCAAATACTACTCGCAGATATACGGTCTGACTTTCTAAGAAACGGCCACAAAGAGATGACAGAATAACCTTCAGCAAGAAAACAACCAATCAGAAGACGTTGCTTCTCTGCTAACAGTAACGAATAACGATGTACATAAAAATCTATAGATATCTGTTGATTTTCTGAATAAACTATCTGTTGCCTGGCCCTTGTCTTCTGTCGTTACATTTGTTGTCATTGCCTGTCGACAGATAGAAAGTCTATGCTCTGCAGTTTTTGATGGAGACATATGGATCTTCGGCCAAGACTTTGAGGCTGTTACTTGGAACGGTACTGGGAGGTCGGGGAAAGGCAGCATATGAAAGTCTGAGGCGAAACACCGACGAATGCCTCCAGGGTCATGTAAACAGCTTCCAAAATGGGAGGAACCAAACACAGTCACTGTGAGGTGGGGTCACGTATATACGATCAGAACTGCAAACAAAGAGGATAGGGTGAACGTCAGCGAGCTCCGGAACCCCGGACACAGCAAGACAAGCTAACAAAGCTGCCAGCACCAAGAAGATCGAACTGACTTCAGCCGAAAGTTTTTGATGGGGGAACGAGTGTGATGATGTGATACAGACAATGTGTTCCAGCGGAATATTATTCTCACATATTCTCACAGTTCAATACTCAATAGGCGCCAGAATACTACGTATTTGAACATTCTATTCCACGCCATTTAATGTAAACCGAAATGGCACGCTCAGTGTTTGGTTAAAGGATATAAACTATGTATAAATAAACAGCGGTTTGATTAATGAAAAAATATACCTTGACTTCCGTGTCTTGCCTTCTGCTATAACACTACTACTAATACTATTACGGTAGTGTAGCGGTATCATGCAACCCTCCCACAGTTGCAACCCCGTTTTGACTCCCGACCGGCGCACACGGCGTTTGGTCCACCGAGGAAGAGGGCACTCGAGTGGTTGCGCCACAGGATGATCCTCCATGCCGTTCTCGTCTCGCAAGAGGCGGGGATGGGTATGTTTGGTTCACCTGAAAACTAATACCCAGTGAATTGGTGTATCATTGTGTGAATAGTGCGTCGGTGGCATAGCGGTTAGGACGCTCGCCGACCATGCACATGGTCCGGGGTTCGATCCCCGGCGAACGCACTCCCTTACCTCGCTAAGCCAGAAATAAAAGCTGTTAATGAGGAAAGGTTGGGCATGTGGCTAGCGACCCCATCCTGTGAAAATAAACACTGCTACAGAAACTTCAAGCTTCTGGCTTGATGTCCTATGTTCCACTCGGAACGTGAAGGAATAAAAAAAATTACTATTACTAACCTTTGGAAAATGTTTTCAGTAATGCAGACTGCCATAATACATTTTGCTGCTGTAACTGTTGAAGCATCATAAATTTCATGAAGTTATCCATATCACCTTTTGGATCTAAGGAACAGAATATATTGCAGCAAAGGAAAAAAAGTGTTGTAGCAATATTAATTATTAATGGAAATAATTTGCTGCGTGCTACTGTCGCCAGGTCTGTAATACAGTTCACATGGGATCGTGTAAAACTGACAGATAGACAGCTTTTCAATGGACTAAGATATTTATGATTCAGTGTACTGATCTTATTGTTATAGCGGTATTATGACTCATTTTGAAAGGATACAGATTAGTAACAATCTTGTTTAATTTTTGTACTGACATGCATCAATAATGATTCAGAAGATTTGTAGGTCAGGTGGATGGTACTGATATGGTTGTGCTCTGACAGCTGGATGGCTTAACCGAAGTCATCTTTGAAGATATTGTCCAAGAAGACAATGAAAGCTTTGCATTAAATCAACCATCTCAGAAAACACAGCTAAATCAAAATCATCCACCTGAGGCACAAATCTTCTTCATTGTTTTGAAAGCTTGGCGATAAAGACATACAGCTGAGAGAGAACAACTACGACTTAATTGGCTAACCTCTAAAACTAAAGACTTATAATTCTTGAACAGTATTATTTGTCAAGCAGTTTACTCTATACAATTGTACTTATAATATTTGTAGTTGTGATAGATTTAGTCACGAGCTGACATCAGTCAAAGAACCGACTGGAAACCAGGGAGTACTGGTCATTTGTCTCGTCCCCGACTGATACTCTTTATCAATACGTACCCACTGGGGTTCAAATCCAGGACTTTCTGGTCACAAGGCGTGTTCGTAGACCATTCAGCCACTGGGACCCAATCCAATGACTCATGAATTCCAATTTCTGTCAATTCATGATACATATAATTAATCTGATGCTCACTAGTGACTGGCTCTATATAGAAAGTTACCTGGAGTTCCAGTAAGAAGTCGTAACAAGCGGGAACCACTAAGCCAGGTAAGCGAACAGTTACTGGCCTATGACATCATCTGGTGGCTGCGCTACACATTGCAAATCAGCAGAAGTTAGAATTCATGGGCTAGTGAATTGGGGCCCAGTCTCTGAACAGTCTACGAGCTCGCCTTGTCACCGGAAAGTCCTGAATGCAGACCGCAGTGGATGTGTACTGATGATGAATCCCGAACTAGGAAGAAACAAGTACTTTTTGTGTTTGCCCAAGGAATGATTGTTTTTCCACTGGCTTGTTTTTCTAATCTCCTGGTGTAAATTAGATTCTTGACCCGTTTCAGTTCTTTTCAAATTATACCCATTTTTATTTTGTTTTCGGCCATTTGTATTTGCAGTCACTATTGTTTTTGTACATCCATACCATCTAAAAACTTCTTAGAAAAACTTTTTTGAGAAAACTGTGAATTCAAACTTATTGTATGCTAGCTATCGTAATGTCTTATAGTAACTCACTGACTTGTCTGTAGTATCACACGTGTACTTGTACTTAGTTTATGAATGCATACTGTATTTATTTTTATGAAAAAAAAATGTGTAGTTATCTTTGACTAACTTTCAGAAGTCATTTGAGTAGATTGTTTATCTGAATCCAAAGGTTGTTTCAATGCCTTCATTTAAAAGAAAAGAGCAGAATAAAAGGAAATAAGAAAATATTGAATTATTCAAAAGTAAATCCATAGCTATTTTTAAAAAATTAATAGATTTGTATATTATACTGATGATTTTTATATATTAAGCGTATTAAATTTCATTTTGGCGCAATAGAGTTACAAACACATATATATATATAATCATAATTCCCTTGGGTTCCTAATAGAACATGGAGTTTCAACAGCTCGTCTCCATTTTGTCCCGTTCTCTGCAGCTCTCGTCAACTGGTCCCATCACTTCCCGTAAGCTTTCATCTCCTCCCCACACTATGTCCTCCATATCAACCTAGGATGTCCAACTCGTCATTTCCCATTGGGATCCCTCTCGAAGAACTTCCAAACACGTGATGTCATCGAGCGATCTTCTCACTGTGTGTCTAATCCCTCTCCAGTGTTGAGCAACAGGAACTTGGTTGGTTCGTTTCCAGAAGCTCTTTGTTGCCAGTCCTTTCTGATCATCTGCTCTTCAGTAAGAAGCGGAGGCAGGTTTTCATAAAAGTCTTCAGCCTGTTGGAAACGCTTTTCGTAACATGCAGTGCAAGTTTCTAGCGCATAGAGAAGAACCCGTTTAACACTACTGTTGTTTCTCACGCTGACTACAGCAAACTTTCAAACTGATTTCAGAGTGATGAAGGTCTGTCCAGCCTTTCCGATTCTGGTTTTGATATCCTCATTCGTGTCGTCCGCCTGTAGTTGAAACGATGCTGTGTAGATAAGGGAAGGAAGTGATCTCTTCCAAGTTTCTCCCTTTGATGGTGATTGGTTCTTGCTGCTGTCGGTCAGTTATCTTCATCACCTTCATCTTTTCCACATTTAGCTGAAGTCCTATCTTTGCTTCTTCTCCTGCCAACTTGTTGGTTTTCTCCTGTAGATCTTTGACTCTAAGTGACGATAAATTCAAATCATCCGCGAATCCCAGATCTCCTAGAGTCTTCTTACGGATCGAACGTATTTGTGTCATCTGGCTCACCCCAATCTGTCGCGTGATTTTAGCCCATCAAAGACAGAATAATCACAGGTGAGTGATAGTTGGCAGTCTTGTCTTACTCCTGTCATCAGTATGTATATATACATATATGGCCATAAAATAAGGTAGATATTTAACACTTGTTTTTGTGAAGTTGTTAAGATCATCCGCATTCGAAATATTATATGTCGTACTTTATGGGAAATATCATTTTTCTTTATTATTGTATAAAATTAAAGAAGGATTGTTCCGGTTTTAACACGACATCCTTATTAAAGTGTATTAATATACTGAACATGCATGACATTAAATATGTTTTTATCCTGTGTTATTGGTCGATTGGTGTCTGAAGTGATGAAAATTCATCCATACACATTATCCCTATTCACATCCACTACTTAAGCGAACACTCAGTGCATAGAATCTCTTCCCATCTTTCCAAATAGACAGATGTTCTATAGTATTTCTTTGTTACTAATACAATTCCCCAAGTCTTCACTTGTGCCTTTCTGATATAATGTTGTCGTTATTCGGTTAGACATAGCTCGTGGTACCCTAGAGATAGTGAAGATTTAGTTCGATTCTAGTATACACTTTGTTCTATTCGGTGTTGTCCTCCTTAGCTGGGTCCACGATTGCCAATAATCTCTCATCTCTTCCCACTCAACACACGATCTCCTCCGTGTCAACCTCTCATCAAAGACTCTCTCATCGCTTCCCATTGGGATTCCACTCAAGCTATGACCTGCATTACATGCGACGACGGTATTGACGGTTTCTTCAACATATGTTTGATCCATCTCAGTTTTCTCCTACATACTTGTTGAGCAATCGGCTCTTGGTTGATTTGTTGCCAACCAGAGTTTCTTGGTGCCTATTGTTTCTGGATGGCCATTTCATCTTCAGTAAAGAGCCAGCGAAGGCAGCTACTGTCACTAGGAAACATTTAATTTCTTTTTCTTTATCCGCCGTAAAATATACATCAGTCATATTTAAGAAATTTGCACTACTTATGACTACAACAACAAATACCTTCACCGAAAGATCACTAATAATTGAAGTCGATCTTACTTCTCTTTCGATTAAGTATAGTCTTCCGATTATGGAATTCGGGAAGATTTGGGTTAATCTAATTTCGTCACGAACTAACCTCAGTTAAAAAAAGATTACTGGAAACCAGGGAGCACTGGACAGCCGTTTCGTTTCATATTTGGGCTTCCCAGAACTGTGCACTCAAGACTTCACCAGCGGTCGGACCAGGGACCTATGAATTACCAGATCAAGCTCGCTGATCACTCAGTAACTTTGGTCATAACTCAATGACCCGTCAATTCTAACTTCTGTCAATTCATGATGTATCACTACCCTCAAGCAGTGATTTCAATGAGCATCCACCTCATACTGACAGGGCGGACCCCATTGGTCAAGGTTTCTCATTACAGCTTCAGAGCATGCATCCAGTAGTCATAAGTAAGCTAGCGATTAACGTTCAGATTAGAGAATTTGTGGGGATTTTGGACTAATTTCAATTTTAATTCTTAGGTTTCGTTGCGAGTCAATATATCAAAAGTTCAAAAACTTAAAATTCACGGGTCAATGGACTCCAGCCCAAGTAGCTGCATGGTCGATGACCTTGATCTCGTAACCTGAAGGTTATGAGTTTGATTGTCAGTGGGGTGGTGAATGGGCACCTTTGAAGAGTCCCAAATTAGTGCAAGACACAATCTTATAGAAACTTTGTTGGATAAATTATTTGTTTACTGAAAGGAAGTAATCGTTTACATCTCTTTGCTTGCTTAGTCAAGTTAACTTCAACACCTACTCTGTCATTTTGTTGGCGATGGAATCCAGCATGCAAGTTTCGTCCTATGTGAGACTCATCTGTCAAATGTGAATAATAGCGTTCCCAGCACCCATCATTCCAAACTCCAAAGCGTTGTTCACTTTACCATTACGTTCTGACACTGACAACAGCTGTTATTTATTACTGGCAGTTCTCGTGGCCCATTGTCCCCAGTGGATAACGCCTTTATTTTTAAAGCGATGGGTGCTTATTCGGTTTGAGTCATAATGGGAAATCCATTGCCCTCATATTAAGCCAAAGCTTCCCACACAGGATTATATGCGCATTTTGGATTCCATTGATAGTGGCCAAAAATCAAATAACTTTACATTCACCAAAACGTATTGCTGAAGTATCCATACTAGGAATTGATATATCGACAGAGACAGGGCATTTCTGTTGCCTATAATCCATCAGCAGGAATTCCAAATTACTTCAACTAACTTTGTCAGTTTAAAAAGTGTCTGAGCTTTTATTTTTGAGGGGGCTTTACATCATGAGCTTATAGAAATTGTAAAATGTTGAAAAAAATCGAGTCACATAAAACACGTATTCTCTTCTGATAAAAGAGAGGAAAAGTAATATGCTTCTGACAAGCAGTTATCTAAATATCTTTGGTATTTATGTGGAGTGTGTAACAACACGATTGCACATTTTTTGTTAGATTTTCAAATTAGAAACATTGTACATAACTTTTGTTTAAAACGGTTCATGTTAAAATATAAATGATGTGGAGTACATTCTAAAATACCATGTGCTGCCCACCGCTTCGTCTTCTCACTGGTCTATACTGCCTACTTGCTTCACTTAAAACCGTGTTGTACAACTTGGGATTTTTGCAGGAACCTCTTATCCTCATTCGAAGACTATTCAGCAACTAGTGCACAGCTTCTACCAGTAGACATGACTCCAGCAGTGAACACTCTTGTGGATTATATTAATAAATTGTAGCAGTGGACTTTAACTGTGCAACCAAGTGACCAATTAATTTATATAACTCAATACTGTATTTTTTATAATATACTGTTACATTATCATCATATTAACTTGAATTTTTATTCAAATACTTGTTCTTTTACTGAGATGTGCTAGAAAGTCCCCTACATTTAGCTACCTGCAATATACACAGATAGGAAATATGCTTTTCAAGGGGTTTAGTAAAGTCTTATAAATAAGCCATAAATATACTACCCTTCGTCTCAATGAATACAACAGTAAATCTACTTACTTACCTTAAGCTTTTCATAAGCTCTATGATATCGTGCATAGTTCAGCTCTAAATGATTTTCAAGCATTTTGTCATCAGTCTGTTGTGGATATCTTCGATAATTATCTAATTGCTAATTTCACAATTATAAACCACTGTCTAATTATCTCTAACAACCTTTTGTATACGATCCAAATGCGTCTTTACTAATTCATCAAGCATTATTGTGTATTTCAAGTAATAAGTGAAACAGTGAACAAACAAAAAATAAAACGAAACTTTGGTTTCGGTAAATACAACGACCTTGTAGCCTGGAGAAGTGTTGGATGACCTGAAACACGCACTTAATTTTGAACTATTTCCATTGGAATGCACGTGATTTAAATCGAATTTAATTGGTTGAATATACGAGTCAAAAAACCTCATTCTGATTTCTTTTAATGGAAGCACTTTTGTTTTATTGATTCTGTCCTGCCTTTAAATTAGTCAATTGTTGTTTTATTATCAGTGGAGTTTTTGACTTTGCTCAGAATATTTTAACCTAGTTTCGTCTGGATGTATTAAATAGTATAATTATGTAGTTAACTGTTTTCTACAAAGAAGTTATATAAGTATTTGGTGATCCATTATTTTCAGGAGTAAGCATTTTATTTTTTTAAAGTTAAATCATGGTTTGGTGTCATTTACAGAACTACTGAAAACTAGAGAGAGTGCTGGACAACTGTTTCGTCCTAGTTTGGGAGTCTTCAGTGGCACTCACCAACTTAAGGTAAATCGAATCCCCACAAACAAGTGACTTGCTATAGGATGAAGTTGCTGAAAGTTCTAGTGGGAAGTCTTGACCAGTGGGGTACACCAGGTTGAGCATAACACTGGCTGATAGGCACTCTAAAATTCCCAAATTTGAAGAAGTTAGAATCCATGAGCCATTAAAGAGGTTCCCATTGGCTGAGTGACCTGCCACTTTGCCTTGTAGCCAATAGGTTCTGGGTTTGAACCCATGGATGCGTATTGCTGAGGAGTCCCAAACCGGGACAAAACAGATGTTCAGTACTCCCTGTTTCTCAGAAGTTCTCTAACTAACATCAGTCCATGATCAAACTTGATGCATCATTTGTAGTCAAAACAATGAGGACTGTACTTCTGACTGTAACCATCAATTTGGTTTTGTCACACATTGATGCACTGCAAGTAAAATGTCCTATTCACACTAATCTGTATATTTGGTGTTTAGTATAATGCTAAAGTGTCACTCCAGGGAATAAACATCAACTTTTTCCTTCTAGTTTGAGACTCTTCAGTAGCATACAACCATAGCCCATTGCTGGTTGAACTCAGGACCTTCAAGTTATGCGGTGAGCCCGCTGACCATTCAACCAAGCACAGAGGAACAAGTTTCGTGTCCTGACCGACACATATGTAAACCTCTCCTAAGTGGTAGTAAGCCCATAAAAAAGGGGAGGTTTGATGTGGAGCTAACAATCCCACTCCATTGCCGCTACCGAAAAATTCAACACTCAATCCCTATGCTCCACTTCCCTTCACATTACTTTAGCTTATTTTTCTTCGGATGAGAAGTGGACTTCATGGCTTAGTGGTCTATAGGACAACGTTGGTTATTATGTTCGAATGTCAGTTGGAATATCATCACTCACAGGGGATGCAGGTATATCTAATCAATGAGTCGTAAAAGGCGCACCATAGGTTCTATTAATAGCTTGTTGTGCTGCTATATTCTGACCAAACTAGCGTACACGTATATCTTAGTACTTCTTCGCGTTTACAATTGTGTCCTAACGTTGCGATTACTCGACATCCACAACGTAATTCAAAAGGCACTTGCGAAGGAATACGATAGTGTATTATTGCAGCAATCAAAATTCGAAAATCGAGCGAGTACAAAAGGTATCAATTGTTAACATGCAAGATTAAGAGTAATAAACAAATCAAAGTACAATTACACAATGAAAGTATAGTACGATTATGAGTAATAAAATGGGTCACTACAAGCTATCACCAATCGAATCTTGAAAAATACCCACCAAGGCATTCGACAGAAATTCAGCAAATATATCTCCCCGGAGATTTCATTCTCAATAGCTGTACAATAATAATTTATACACCCAACTTAGCATAGTTACAATTATTATTTACTCACTAAATCAAAATCTGCTTTATACAACAGGAGTGAATCATTACTGCATTCAGAAAGTTAAAGTGCTACATAAACGATACGAATGAAGACCTACTAAAGAATTAAGTGAATTTACGGATTCTGTGAAATTAAACCGATTTCTGCTGAAACAATGAACGAAGTCACAAATATGATTTCTTAGGAAACAGCATGCTACTTTGCAGTAAATCAGATAGGAGAACAAATATTGAATTAAGCTTCAGATGTTTTACAATTTCCATTTTAACGGTAGTTGGGTTTCTGGACTTCACATTTAAGGCAACATTTTAAATCAGGGAACACTGAATATCTTCTCCGTCCTAGTTCTGTACACTTCAGCTATGAACCTTCACAGCTCCACAAAGGATTGTGTCATCAGTCACTAAGAGTCTGGGGTGGAAACACGTAGTGATTTTCGTCAGTGGATTAAAACCCAGCCAGTCATGATAACGAAATTCGGAACCATCCATTTTAGATTTTTCAAACATACAGCTTATATTCTAACTACCAATCCATTCCAGCTGTACACTGTAAAGGATTTGTAGTAATGTAATGTAGTCAGTGTAACAATTTAATCTACAAAGTGTTGCGTAATTTTAGAGTTGAAATAAGAATTTTAGTGTATTAATTTCTTTAATAATCTCTTCTTCCTTATTTCAACCTTCGATTTAGTAATACTTTTATTTCAAGGCATTTTTTAAATTCAATATTGAAGTCATTACATCACTTGTTGAGATGACATTCACTTTCAATATGAAACATATCGTTAGCGTGGAAAAACTGATCTGCAACTTTCAAATTTTCAGTTCATGATCAGATTTTACTTAATATCAATCGAATCCCTACAAATCAACACTTGAAAACTAATCTAATGCTCATAGTGAACTGACTACAGGACAGAGACCCTAGGGTTTTAGTGAAAACTCGTGACCGGTCACGTTCACTAAGTTGGTTTCAAGAACATGCACAATCGCTGACAAGATTAGCTGGAGGTTACTCTATATATACCGCAAATTTTCAGAAGGTAAAACCCATTGGCCATTGGATTTCATCTAGGCGGCTGAACCGTCAACTAGTTCGCCTAGGGACTTGGAGATCTTTGGCAGGGTCATGGGTGATTATCTCTGAGAAGTCCCAGACTAGCAAAAAACAACTGTCTGGTACTTCATGGTTCTCAATGATTCTCTAAATGATGTTGGTTCGTGGTGTAGCTTAAAATCGACCAGATCATTGCTAACCAACATTCCCTAATCATGGGAAAAAAGTCATGAAAACACAGTTTCCTATCAATAAGTAGCACTTTACTTTGATTGGTTACTAGTCAGTGTCTGTCTGCAGCACTAGGTGACATGGATTCGAAACTCAGGAACAACATGAGTTCCTTCAAGGTTGCAGGTACCATTTGCTGACGAGTGCCAACTAGCAGGAAACCTAGGTCCTCAGGGTTTCCTACCTACTGTCTCTAACCATCTAATAACAAGTAACTTTTTACATAAGTATGACTATGAAACAGAAAGATGTGATAAGTCGATTCATCTCGATTGTTATCCTCATTTATCTTCCTCAGAGTAAACTAATTTTTCTCATCATTTTTTCTTCTCATAGAACTTCATAATTCTTAAATAATGAACTCATAAGATTAATTTTTATCTGAAATAAACAAGAAAATAACTAGTTCGATTATTCCTTACTTCAGTGTTTATCTGTACATCATTTTACGTATTTATGCATCTCAGTTGGTCGGTATAAGTGATTTTATTTATTTTGGAGACCTTTTGTGGTGATTGACTATTTCTATCTTTGTATTGTTTAAATACTTACTGTTGTTTGTTAATATATTTATTATTTTGATTTTAAAATATAATTCCGCCAAATACAAATTCCTAAATTCATCCCTCTCTGTGTTTTGGTTGAATTACTGTAATTCGGTCATTGCGAAATACAATACTACTATTACAAATAACAATCACATTTTGGCGTCGCAATGCAATTAAATAATCTTGGAAAGTTTCCTATAAATGGTTCACCGCGGGAAATCTCCGAATATCTTGAATGTTTCGACGCATAGTGCATGTCGAAGAATGTTCGCGATGACAAAATTCCAGCTGATTTTATTACTGCTATTGGGCTAGATGCGTACAGCCTACTGAAAACTCTGTCATTTCCAGATAAACCAATTTCTCTGTCTTATGATAAACTCCGTGAACTTTTAACAAATCACTTCCACATAACAACATTCGAAACACGAGGGAGGGCTCAGTTCAACAAACTTCTTCGTGCTCCCAACCAGAAGATTAGAGACTTTATTCTTCAACTTCAGATACAAGCTTCAAAATGCAACTTTGGAGATCAGCTCCATACTCAACTACGTGATCGTCTAATTGCTGGAATCAATATTCCTAAGTTAGAGAAAGAGTTGGTTCAGATACCTTCCTGCACCTTTCAAACTGCCAAGGATTTATGTATTACGTATGAAGATGTCAACAGTGACTACCCAGCTGCCACTACGTCAGAGTCTGATGTCATGCTGTCCAAAGTTGATAATAAAAGTGTTCATAGAAAGAAATCCAAACTGCCGTCCACATGTAATAGAATGCATACAGAAAGCAAGAACATCAAACCGTGTTTTTCATGTGGAAAACTTCATCTACGAAGCACTTGTCGTTTTCGGAGTGCTAAGTGCCATAAATGTGGTAAAATTGGGCACATCAAGTCTGTCTGCAGAAGTTCAAATAATTATGCTACTCATGATTCTCCCAAACTGTCTGATAAAATGAAGTCAATGTCTCTTTCAACTTTTCACAATACTCAATCTCATCTAGTGAGAAACTTCACTACAAGTTCAGGCAAGTCTCACTGTTTTATAATTGATACTGGGAGTACTGAATCTATAATTTCTAAGAAAGATTTACTATCGCTTTGTAAGCATGCTCAGGTAGACCCTACTACTAGTTCAATTACAGGCATAACTGGTCATAAACTACCTCTTATTGGTGCAACTAACATTTGTTTGAAGTCAGACAGTGGTAATTTTGTGAATATCCCCTTTCTTGTTAGTGAATATGGTCCATCTTTATTGGGATTGAAAGCCCTTAGATTGTTAAATGTTGAAATCTCACTTTGTACTGAGTTGTTTGATGAATCTTTGTTCAGAGAATTAGTTTTTCAATGTTCAAAGTGTGTAGGTGGCATGCAGATTCAGCCCATCCATCTTGAAATAGAGGGTGATCCTATCTTCCTAAAGTGCCGATTAATTCCATATGGTTTGCGAGATGCAGTTAAGAAAGAGTTGGACAAGTTGGTTGAGCAGGGCATACTTATGCCAGTTGAATCTTCGAATTGGGCTACTCCCATTGTCACACCACTAAAGGCTGACGGAAAAACACCGAGAATTTGTGGTGACTATCGTCTTACACTCAATAGTCGTCTTCTACAGCAAAGTTGCACTACGCTAGAAAGCGAAGATATTCTCTACAAGCTACATGGCTCAAAATACTTTTCCAAAATAGATCTAAAAGATGCTTATTTGCGAATTCCTCTTGACGAAGCTTCTAGTGCATTAACAACCATTAATACTCCATTTGGATTGTTCAAGTATAAGTTCTTGCCTTTTGGTTTAAAGGTTTCTCCTGCAATATTTCAAAAAGTAATAAATCAGATGATAGACGGATTAGATGGTGTTGAGTCTTACCAAGACGACATTATAGTTCATGGTCCGAACATCGAATTGCATAATGAACGTCTTTTAAAACTGTTCAGGCGCTTCTGTGAGAAAAATGTTCTTGTTAATCCATCTAAATGTCATTTTACTTTGTCGTCTGTATCATGCTTGGGATATACAGTAGACTCTGCGGGTTTCAGACCTGATGCTAGGCGTTTGGCACCTCTAATTCAAGCACCGTCACCTAATAATATGACGTCGTTGAGATCATGGATTGGCACTCTTCAATTTTACTCCAGATTCATTCCCAATTTCACTCAACTGTTATCTCCACTTTTTAATATTGTCTCCAGTAAACAATTTAAGTGGGAACAACAACATGAAGATATCTTGCGAAAAACTTTGGAGTTTCTTAATAAACAAGCTTTCTTAAGACCTTTTTCATCGAAAGATAAGTCCGTTCTCACTACAGATGCTTCTCCTACGGGTATAGCTGCAGTACTTGAGCAAAATGGACAACCTGTTATTTGTATTTCAAGACGTCTAAGTAAGCGTGAACAAGGGTACTCATAAACCCAGAAGGAGGCTCTAGCAGTTGTATGGGCAATAAGACGCTTGCACAAGTATCTCTTTGGTACTAAGTTTCACATATTTTCTGATCATCAGGCTTTGAAATTCATTTACAACCCAGAAAAATCTTTGAATAGATCATCTGCTGCTATGGTTCAAAGATGGAGTTTAGAACTAAGTGCATATGATTACACTATTGAACACAGATCGGCTAAAGATATACCTCATGCAGACTTTTTATCTCGTTATTCATTATTTGAAAATTCTGCTAATGACACTGATTGTTTGTTAGTCCAGCCGTTACCTGTGGATAGAGTTCGACTTATAAACGATACTCGGAAGTATTACGGGTGCATTATAAATGCAACAAAAAGAGGTTGGAATATTCAGTGTAAGCGAAGATTTCCGGACTTTTGTAAGCGAAGAGATGAAATTTCAGTCCATCCTGAAGGATTTCTATGTCTGAATGACAGAATTATTATTCCTCCGACATTAAGATCTGCGATTTTGGATGATCTTCATTCTGCGCATCTGGGAGCTGATAAGATGAAATCATTAGCACGTCTAACATGTTGGTGGCCGGAAATTGATGCTGACATTAACAAAAGATCGAAGAGCTGTTCCAGCTGTTTGCATAAAATGTCCTATGGGAAGTCGTCGTGGAAACCGTGGCCTACGTCTTGTGAGGTTTGGCAGCGTATTCATGCAGATTACTGTGGTCCATTCTTAAATTCATACTATGCTTTAATTATTGTGGATTCTTATTCTAGATGGCCAGAAGTTATAATTACAGATAGTCCTAATGCGAAATTCACTCACAGAGCGTTGAGAAAGATTTTTAGTCGAGAAGGAATTCCAGATGTCTTAGTTACTGATAATGGTACTCATTTCACTGAGAAGAACTTCAATGATTGGCTTAAACACATAGGTTGCCGTCATCTGTACACAGCACCACGTCATCCTCAGTCAAACGGTTTGGCAGAAAATTTCGTACGAACATTAAAGAGTGCCATAGCATCAATGAGTCCTAAGAATTTTGATGAGCTAGAGAGATGTGTAGATAACTTCCTACTTCAATATCGCAATGCGGAGCATACAAGTACCCATGAAAGTCCTGCTAAACTGTTCAAATCTCGAATTCTCAGAAAGCACCTAATGTCTACGACTTCTGATGTACATTATTACAGAGGGAATGACTATAGACCTTCTGTTGGAATCATACTACAAAAAATGGGAAATCGAATGGTGAAAATATTAGACATCGAAGATCATTCAATTCATAACAGACACCTGGATCAAGTGAGAATAAACGAAGTAGGTCGTTCCGATTATAATTTTAATGATTCCGCTACTAATCCTGATATTGCAGATAATTCAGAAATAAGTCCAGATGATACTGATGAAAATAATATCACAGAATCAGTTAGAAGATCCCAGAGACTTGCAAGCAAACCGAGACCTCATTATAAATACGCAAGGAGACATTCGACATGTGGCGGATGTGGTGATTGACTATTTCTATCTTTGTATTGTTTAAATACTTACTGTTGTTTGTTAATATATTTATTATTTTGATTTTAAAATATAATTCCGCCAAATACAAATTCCTAAATTCATCCCTCTCAGTGTTTTGGTTGAGTTCCTATAATTCGGTCATTGCGAAATACAATACTACTATTACAAATAACAATCACACTACTCCTGGTCATCCTTGGACTCCCAACTCTTCGCTTAGTGTTCAACTCGTGGGACTAACGGGTGATGTCACCTAACGGTCTCCGTAGTTTATGTTCGATCCATCTCCATTTTTTCGCCGAATAGCTGCGCGGTAGGTTCTTAGTTGATTTATTACCAGAGTTCTTCATTACCCATCTTTTCCGGCCACTTGATCTTCAGTATGGAGCGAAGGCACATGTCAATGAAATTCTGGAGTAGCTTGTTGGAAATATTTTTGGTGACGCTTGTCCCAAGTCCTTGAACTATACAGGATCACTGACTTGATATTAGTGTCGAAAGTTAGGATGCTGAGTGCAGTATATTTCCATACTGATTTCAAATTATTGGACGACCGTCTTACATTTCTACTCCTGACTGGTTTTGACATCCCCATCATAATAAGGATAGAACTTGGACATTGTGGTAGAGTGTAATTCCATTAAGGAGAAAATTTATTATGATAAAGCCTCACAGAGTTATAAAGTGATATTTACTGATGACGTATTGAGCACAATTCATTGCTCATAATCATATCAAGGTACTCACACAACTTTCTAACTTCGTTTATATAATTCCATTATTTTACATCGCTTGATTTGATTGGTAGTAGTACTTCCCATATATCTGGCATTGACGATGAGTCATTCTTATTGCCTGTGTTGCGTGCAGATTCGATGGACTTCCTCATATGTGTCACCTATGGTTGAAACATATATTCCTTATTCCATGTTCAGCAGGTTTTATTTTAAACATGAATCAGTATAAGTTCTCATTGTTCCCAGTGAATTTTCATGCAAGATATACTCCAGACAGAACACCGTCACAACTAACCAAGAAAGGTTCTGACCTCAATGTCCTTTACTAGCGAATGGTCACTAGTTAGGATGCAATCCAGTTTTTGAGGCTACATTTGCTGTTTCCTCCTGCGTCCTCAATCAACTCGGCCTGTATAATCATGTGCAGCAGACTTCGATCGAGATTTCCTGAAACGAACCCGATTTCCAGGTAAAGGTGTGAAGTGTTAAGTTCTCCAGCTGTAATTATTTTATCTCAGCACTCCATATTTCCATGATGATGCTAAGCATTTACTGGTTTTCTTCTGCTCTTCATAATGGTGGTCGATAGATGGCACCCGAATGGTTCTCATCATGACTTAAGGGGAGGTGGGGCCATATATGGTAGTGGAGACCAGTAAGTGGTCGGTCCGTGCCTTATATACAACTCAATCGCTTGCCGACGTATATGTCAACTTTTCTCCCTTCCTTCTGTTCTCTGTTCCACGTAAAAGGAACGACATTGTTTATACAGAATTCATTCTCGGTGTTAAAATGGGCCAACCATGTTTTTGGTAATGTTATCGCTTTGAGATAAAGATAAGTTTTGAGGTCCGTAGTCTGGCTGTTTCGCCTTTCAAATCACTCACATCGCTATATAAGCATCTGATGGTGGGTCCCAATACCTAACTTTGTTGCAAGGCAGCTAGAATAGAGGAGCCCGCAGCGTGAGAAGTGGACTTCCTAACTAGCTGGCCAATTCCGGTGGTATAGACCTGTTGCCGCTCTTGTGCCTTACCTTCTGTAGGTACCTTGGAGACCATAGTTGTCATCGTAATCCAGGTCACGCAGATGTAACGTAAATGAGGAATGTAGATGCGCTTGTACTTCAGTCTGTATCTACCTTAAGTTTTGGGGTGTTCTATAACGACACCAAATATTCTCAATAATCTCATCTTCAGCCTTTTACCAGTGATGGAGGAACATAATCGATTGCTTCGAGGGACTAAATTCAGCAGCTCGCAAAAGTTGTGAGCTGGCTGATGTGAGATGAGTAAGGCAAGATAGCTCACAAACAGAAGTTGTCCATGAATCACCAGGCATCATCTGAGGGCATATACATTTCCACTACCAGATGTCCCGAGCGTTTTTCTCACAAGAGGTGTCTACTTCCAGTCCCGGAACGCTGTTTACAATCTCGGAGAGGACCAATTCCGACGGCTAACTCGTCATTCGCTTCACTTACATGTGAAGACCTTCCTGTAACCAGGACTTGAAAGAGTATAGGTTGTGTGCAGAAGTTAGTGTTACCCACAGCGAAGATTATTGATCTTTGAGCACCTGGCTACCCCTGTACAATAAATATAACTTTACATGCCCCAGTCTGCCGCACGAGGAAGCTCACTGATTTTAATTGGACAGTTTCTTTCTTTCCACCGGACTGCTGCTGCACACTGGTACGTTCGACAACGTGAGGCAGTTTGACCCTTGGTTCTACGTTCTATCCTTGGACGTCCGCTCTAAGACCAAAAACATTGTCTTGCCTCAGGGTTCTATTATTTTCTGGTACATTGAAAGAGCTATGCTTCCGGTGTCAGAGTCGCTTACTTATCACATCACGATGTACGTTGAACTTGTGCAAGCAGAACAACTACCGTGTGTGGCTTCAGCTTTCCTGATTCCTGCTGGATGTAAATTCCTAGCCCAGTGTGCTGGGCTATTTTGTTTGCAGTTTCTGAATGACGCTGATAATGCACCTAATGTATTTTCTAACTCTCAAGAATGAGTTAAGGGAACAGAGCGAGCAAATGTTCCATAACCGGGGACATGGGTTATTTCATACAAAGTCAAAATACGTTTGAGGCATAAATACACAATATAGTTTTATAGGCACTCCATTTACACGTCGGCAATGCACTCAGTAGTAGAGAAAACTGCACTTCAGATATGTCAGCTGTCGCCTTTTTTAAAAGCGCTTCTGAGGTCTTGAACTTTTTGATAGAGCTTGTGCACCATGGTAGTGTATAATTCCACTAAGGGTGAGATTTATTTTGATAAAGTCTCACAGTGTTGTACAGTAATATTTACTGATGGCGTTTCGAGCATAATTTATTGTTCATAACCGTATTGCTCATATCATATACAGTAAATATTACTGTATAACACTGTGATCACACTGATGAGTTACTCAAGGTCGCTAAGTGTGAAATTCAACTCCCAGGAACAGTTGGCCGTAATACTTCAACGGTGGTACAAGACCAAGGGGAAAATGGGAGGACACATCCGATGCTACGAAAGCAGACCTCAAACCATTAGGAGAAAGCGAACTGAGGCCTTAATATGTCCCCAAGCCTCAGTGACACTAGAGCGATGCGGCACTGAGTATAACATTCAGTGTCACCCAAGTGTCCTATCCGAATCCATGGAAAAAACGACAACGGGCCGGCTCCATTGGAATCGGCCAACTAGTCGCAATATTAAGTACCCTACTGGCAGACAACGTAACGTCAACTACCACACAACACGCTGAGGTTGTGAGACTCACTGTCAGCTGCCTATATAGCAAAGTGGGAGGGCTGAGAGGAGGAGTAGGTGAACTCAGAAACCCCCAGTCATGCCTACACCTATAAATAATCATCCTTACTGAAACCTGGCTAACTTTCACTACCACCGACAACGAAACCAGTACAGGTGATGTGGTCCTGGTCATGAGAGACAGGGATACTAAGGAAGAGGGAGTTGCCATATACTTTGACAAGCAACTTAAATGTGTACGTGCAATGAAACCACCACTTATTAAACTCCCAGAGTCCAGTGGTGTCACTTCACTGTAGGTCACACCAAACGCTTACTGGGTGGCATCTACCGATCACCCATCTGTGGAGCAGGGCACAACCAACTACCACTCAGCACCGTCACAGTGATACGGGACTTGGGCTATGACCAAATCACCATAGCTGAAGATTTCGATGTCCCATCACTGAACCTTGGGTTGGAGTGTGCTCAGGAAACATTCGGTCGAAATCTGCTGCAAAACATTCGAAATACTGGACTGATTGAGAATGTTGGGGACGACACTAGGTGGGGCCCTAGTGGAAAGTCATCAAAACTAGATTATATTCTAACTAGTGACCGGTTATTCATCGAAAAGGTCCAGATCATAACTCCTCTAGGAAGTAGTGACCATGCAGTAATAGGATTCGATCTTGTTCTCCATGAGCACTTGCAGTGGACGTTAAGCCACCATGTCTGTGCTATAACAAGGCGGACTATGATGAAATGTGGAGGCTTTTGTACGGCGCAGAATGGCCCTTATCATGGGATGAGTTATCTATGGATGAACGCCAGTAAGTGGTAAAAGAGATTATTCACACGGCAATCTCGAATACCGTCCCTTTAGCCACAACACAGACCAAAAATAGTCATTATGGCTGAAGAGAAATACGCAACGTATTCTGCAAGCAAAGCGGAAAGCCTGGTTTACGTGGCGAGTATCCAAGAGTCAGACCAACCACGACGCATACCTGGAACTCAGGGACCGGTGCAACGTGAGAGTCAGGAGTGACAGGAGGTCCCTTCAGGCTAACATTGCCAGAAAACTCCTGGAGAACCCCAGAAACTTGTATCGATTCATGTCGGAAAGAAAACCAACCAATTAGGGGCATGCGTCTTAGTAGGTCCTAACGGTCAATACCTCACTAACCTGGAGATGGTGGAAACATTCAGTTTAGCCTTCGCCAAACAGTTATACAGCAATGTGGGAGTTACCGGTACGGTACACTATTTCACTGGAGGAAGGCTTGACGGCTACTCCCCAAATAAATCTGACAATAGTACTAGGAAGCTACAGAGACTCACATTTGGAAAGTCCCCAGGTTGTGACGACATGAGGCCATCTGTTCTGAAACAGTGCGGCTAAGCTGTCTGCAGACCCTTATGAGACTTGGTACAACACTCGGTGGATTCGGGGAAACTGCCGAGGGAGTGGAAAAGAGCCCACCTTTCACTGACCTTCAAGGGTGGGGATAGGCAAAATGCCACTAGTTATAGACCCATAGCCCTACTCCCAATGGTATCAAAAGTACTGGAAAGTATTATTGATGATCACATCAGGGATCACCTCGATAGGACTAATGGATTCCATGAAGCTCAACACGGTTTCAGGAAAGGCATATCCTGTGTAACAAACCTGCTATCAGCTTGGGACGATTGGACATCATGCTGGGATATGAATGTTCCAGTCCATGTGGTCTTCCTAGATTTTGAGAAGGCATTTGACACAGTTCACCATGACCTACACAAAATAAGTCTGGCAGGTATAGGTTAGCCACTTCTGTCATGGTTGAAGGATTACCTAGATGGAAGGAAGTTCTTCACTAAGGTCATCGAGTCCGATTATCTTGCACGTCGTCTCAGGAGTGTCGTAGGGTTCTATCCTAGGGCCATTGATCTTCCATGCCGTTCAAGCTGCCCGACTCTTCTATACGCTGACGACGTAAAGATATGGAGGGCGATAAAGTGTTCGGAAGACTCAGATAGGCTGCGGGCAGATCGAAAGCTTCTGGAAGACTAGGCAGTGGCCAATGGCATGACTTTCAACCTGAAGAAGTGCACCTTGTGCAACGAAAGCTTGTCCCGCACAACGTCGGAGCGGGACCTAGGTCTAGTTATAAGGGAAAAAATGGACTGAAGCGTAAATTACACGGGGACGTAGCGAGGACATATGCGATCATACACTTTACACATAGACAGTTAGGTGTACCCACTCCTGAGTTCTTTCTAAGGTTGTAAAAAACATACGTCAGACCACACAATGAAGTGCATAATATCATAGCACTCTCACTGTTTAGAAGAGACGCCAACCTCTTGGAAAGAGTCCAAAGACTGGCGACAAAAGGAGTGGTTGGTTTCCGAAACAAACCGTTTGATGAAAGGCTAAAGAAATTAGGCCTATTCACACTTAGCTACCGTAGGCTTAGGGGGGATTTGATTACTGCCTACAAGATAACAAATGACCAGAATCACCCAAATAAAGGTGTTCTGCCATTGAATAGGTATAGGCTTCCTCGTGGAAACCCCAGAAGGATATTTTAGAGGTTGCAGGTATCGAAGTTCGCGAACTGTACGGATTATACTAACGCAAGATCTTATACCAACAACTCCTATAGTGTTCGCTCTTCGAGTACGAAAGATAAAGCAAAACACCAGGTTTAGTCGTCCAAAGTACGTAGTATATTTTGGGACCAAATCGCGGGTAGAAGTGAATGCTTAGCTAGCTAGTAATCGTGCACGCACGTGACACGACGGAGTACCAACTGGCGGGGATGCTTGACCGGAAGCCTTCAGCTAAACAAGTTGACTTAAAAAGTGAGGGTCAGCATCCAATGTTGAGTGATGATTGCTGTGGTTAATAATTTTGGGGAATTATTTACCGCTACAATATCTTACCAGAGGGAAAGGTCCCAGGTGCACTCCCACTTCTTTTCACTGCGCGTCTGCCGTCCTTGTAACTCCTTACCGACAGATATGGCTATGGCACCGTCTGTGGACACCTTTAAGCGTAGGCCGGACAATCATGCAGCAACACAGGGACTGTGTCAAAAAGAAGTTTACCGAAGATAAGGAACCTTTACCTCACAATCGAGAGGCGAGCACAAAGAAATCAAGTTGGTTTATACTAGCTCGTAAAAACGATATTGGATCGGCAATCTGGACGCTTGACCTTGTTGTTAAAATTTAAAGCGCCTGATTTGAGTCGGGTTCATGATAGATAGAAGTGTTCTAATCTTGGTGTTGTGTGGCGTACTTCTGGGTTTGTGCACAGCTCAAGAGTAAGAGAAACACATACTTTCCTAACGGCCTTCATAGCACTAACTATACGTATTTCAATGTGTCTGGCTGTTTGGCATTTTTCGCTCGTTCAATTTCGCTCAAGTTCCAAGTTGGTACAAAAGTAAGTGTTGTACCAATACCAGCAAGTTCAATAAAACTCTCGACACAAAGTAAATGCTCAGACACGGAATCACTACTTGTTTTCACGGCTAGTACAGGTGAAATCACATCTCTGAGTATGAGGTAAATCAGTTGCTATTATTGCTTAACGGTACTCAGTGTGCAGTTTACAAAATCAGGTCGTTATTGGGGTGTATCTGGATCCAACATAAATATCACATGCACATCAGAATCAGATTCATGTATTAATTTATCCGATAGTCCTGTAGCTATGGGATGGGCTGAAGCTCCAATTGGTCTTGGTTACAAATGCACTAAACCTCCTGTTGCATCTGTTATGGCTAAGTTAAACACTGGCAAGTCGGTATCCATTCAGTTCAGCAGTGTTCAGGTTAGTAATGTTTTCACTATAATTCAACTTATCTGTAATTCTAAAGAAGAAATGACTCCCTTTGTTTCGTGGAAGTTAAAGACTTATTATTTCTTTGGCTGTGACATATCAGAGCTCAGAGTGGAATCTACTGTTTCATGCTGCATTTCAGTTAGGTACTTAGGATTTCGTAACTGTGAATGTGTTCAGTTCGATCTAGATTGTCGGCTTTAAAACTGCCCAAGTTAATGGGCTGTAAGTGTTGGTGTTACTCTGAAAGCCTCCTTCTTTCTGACAGGCACTAGAACGAAAGCATACTTACCGGCATGCACTTGCTGCATTTCTTCATCTGGAGGTGGCACTTGACTCCGTTGTGTAGTGGTAATGCATGGCCCAACCGAGAAAGTATGTCGCAACAGTCAGAGCACTACTCAAAGTCACGGCCGCGTAAGAGCTTGTGGGGAGTTGTCACATGGATTGATAACGAGTAATGTCCATCAGGGATACCCAACGTCTTCATTTTTGTTTAATTTCATAGATGTACTAATACATGTGACCTCAGTCGACTTTAGCGACTTCAGGATTGCCTTGTTACAGGGAGACAGTCTTGTCAACTTGGTGTCTGCAGATGATATTGTTCTCTTAACTGAAGGAACTTATTACCTGGAGCAGAAATATATGTTTCGTATGCTATCCACTCCTATTAAATGTATGGTGGTGTTACACGACTGGCCTAGTGTGACTCCTGGTTTAAAGATAGGGAGTGAAGTGGTTGGGCGTGTTTATAACTTATTTGAAAAGTTGCATCATCTCTTATGGGGCAACTGCTGAAATGTCACCACAAATACAAAAGGCTATTGTAGCACTTGCTAGATTACATTATCTCTGGTGTATTCGTGGTAACCGGATAACGACCAAAGAATGTGTGTACTGCAAAGCTATACTCCGTCCTTCCTTGTGGATGAGACCTACCTGTCGGAAGTGTAAGGCGTGCGTCCCCTCACCGTAAGTATGTTCCCCATATCTCCTGTTAAGTTGTATATTGAGTATTAGTGAGGTTAAACCCTAAGTATCAGGTAAGGAGGGAAAGTCTTTGGTTGAGGTTGTGAAGCTGTATCGATTGAGATGGCTAAGGCACGTGTTTCTGATGCCGAACCATCTTCAATTACAAGCTTTGTCTTTTTTCTGGCTTTTGCCTCCCTTTGTGGTTAAGTGGAGTTTGCCAGCTGACACTGCTACGCCTCTGTGCAAAGCTCCACGTTGAAAACTGTCAGTCAGAAGGTACCCTTTCTTTTTTCTGTAAGTACAGCTTTGGTCTGTGCCGTCATTTGCTACTAAAGGAAAGTAAGTAAAGACGTGCAATTTAAGCAATGCATAACTGATATGCAGAAGTAGCTGTAATTATGGAATACACAGGGTCTAATTCATACAGCAATTAATGTTGTAGGAATCATTCATATATGTTTTTGAAGTATTTCAACATTCTTTTTGGTGTGAAGGAGCTGCTCATAGGATTAAGCACTCCAATTCCATTGGGACCTCTCACGAAGTAAGTAACTGAATTCTAATATTCAAGTTACCTGACCCAAAAATATTCATTGTAGCTTTGCATTTAGTCGAAATTGATTTTCAAAGCTGTTGAGTCGTTCTTTTTATTCTAAACGACTTAAATGTATATTGAATTACTGAATTAACAAAATGGTTTGGTACCTTTTTCGTCGAGTGTTTCTGCTATTTCATATTCTCCATATACTGTAACACTCCGTTAGTCTGTATACGAAATGTCTGGACGAATAACGTTATGATGAACAGCGCTTGGTGATGAATGCTTTCCATATCGTAGATGTCGATACACTAAGACTTCTGATGTGAAATTTTAGCTAGAATTATACCGTGACTGAAATGGTGGTATATAGTTTACTATGGTGATGCTATATTTGATTTCATTGGTAGTAATAGTTCCGTGTATCTGGTATTACCTTCAAGTCATTCCTACTGCAGGTGTAAATTCGATGAACAAATATTCGGTGATCAACGTTTCTCTCCATTTGCCTATATTACCTTGTAGAATTGTATCTCTGTTCCACCCTATTGTGTGATTACATAAGAGTGGTTTCAACACAACTTTGCATGGATGTGCATCATTGGAGTTGCCACTCTTCATGTATCACACAAAGCAAGAGGAGGAATTAAAGAGGGGTTAGAAGCGAAATAATAAACATAAGTGTGAGGTGAATGCATTGCAGTAGCCGGGCGTTTTTCTAGACTATTCAATTCAACTGAACCAATCATTCTATATCTAGCTAAATTCCCCTGTTCTGATAACCTCACCTGCCTCGATCTATTCGTTTGACTTATGTAATTAGCCTCAAAGTCTTGGCAAGGTAATCTGTTTATCAAAATATCCTGTCTATTTGGGTTATTAGGGTCCCTCAGTAAATTTGTAGGCTTAAATTTCATCGTAATTCTGGCTTTAATTAGAATCCTAGGTAGTTTTTCAGAAGTCCCATTCATTATATCGTAAAACTGTAGATGCCTTGAATTCCTCCTCTTATTTATATTGTGGCGAATAGTTTCACTACTATTTTTTATTCCGTTGTCAGATTTACTCAACTTCATAATGAATTTTATGAAATAGTTATTCAGCACCAATGCTTCCGTTTTATTTCATCAATTAGATTTCCTGACACACTACTTAAAGTTTTCGTTTGGTTTACCAGACACTTAACTAAGCCTGTCTTTACGGATAAGAAACAAAACGACTTACAGTCTTAATGTCTAACGTCCATGAGGCTCTTTCAGACATAATTTTCAGTCTGAGACATTTCTGATTGCTCAAGATGTGTGTTGAATAGCGTTGTAATGGATCTGGAGATCCAGGCTCAGCTGACTGATTCTGTGTAAACATCTCTGATTATATCAGACTTCTTAACACATTAATATTACTTGTAATATTTAACTCCTGTTAAAGCCAGGGTTGCCCACTGTTCCCATTTCTATTTAATTTCATCATAGATGTCCGAATGGACTTAACCCTAACTGACTTCAGCCATTCAGGGATTGACTTGCTACCAGGGAATAATCTTGTTGACTTAGAATATACAGATGGTATAGTCCTCCCACCTAGGGGAAGACGCTGACAAAATGCTGAGTCTTTTGAACACCTTGACGGGCAGCAATCTTCGAATGAATGGCATGCGATTCGCTCCTGTCAAATGTAAGACGATGCTTTGGGACTGGACTACATCAACTCACTCCTAGCTTAAGGATAGGGAGTGAAGTGGTGGAGCGTGTTGACCAATTTACTTATTCGTGTGTACTGCTCAGCAGTCTTCTCCGTCCTCCTCTGTGGTTGCGAGACATGACCATTGAAAGTCTTCTTCTTCTTTACTTCGGCTATCTCCTACGGGAGGATGAGCCGGCTTCATGAACATCTCGAATCATCGCTGCCCAGGCGCGGCGATCTGATGCAAGGTTTTGCGTCGTTTGTAAGAGAGTTCATGAAGTTTCATGGGAATTTGGCACGAATGATGTCCCCAGAATCACTCGGCCTTTTGTTTGAGAGTGCAGCTCTAGCCTTTACACAACTAAGTGTGACCTACAAGGCAGTAGGAGTGGAGTAGGGAGTCCGCTATCCATTGGCAGCCGGTGACCGGAGTTCGGTTCATACGCCTTTTTGAATGGGGCCAGACATCCAGGACATCCAACAAGCCCTTTGTCCATACGTCTGCCGGTGAGCTCCAGTGAGCTTCATACGCCAGTCGTTGGAGGTTTGGAATCAGGGTTTAGCCATCTCCCCTAGACTGTCATCCAATGGACAGTCAACCCGGTGAAGAGCGCCGGGCATCCGCTTTCGCCCTCTCACTTTGGTGAAAAACACCTCCGCCACGTAAAGGCAGTGAGTAGGACTTCCTCAGGAGAGGCTATGTAAGACGCCCGGTCATATGGGAGCATTTCAAGAGGTGTTCGGAGGGGTGGCCAACCCGCAGCGCAAGGCACCCACCCCCGACCATCCTGAGGCTTCCACCATTGAAAGTGGAACACATGAAAAGGCTGGCTGTCTTTGATCATAGGTGTTTGTCTTTTATCTCACTTGTTAAGTGGGATAATAAGGTGGGCGATATTGAGGTTAGGCGTCGAGTGCTAGGTAAAGAGGTGAAATCAGTCGACAAGATTGTGTAGTTATACCGATTGAGATGGTTAGAACATGCTTTATGCATGACTAACCATCGATCGCCTTCCTCGATGGGGAATGTTAGCTGACATATGGTCAGGTTGGAAAAGAGGTAGTGGTGGTCAAACGAAAAAATGGCACCAGTCAATGAAATCCATAACAGTTAGTTTTAGCCATTTAGGGAGGTGAAGACTGCTGTCTGATTTGGGCCCTCGCGTTGGTAAAAATCAGTGGCTGGAGACAATTGGTGATATAAAAGAAAAGAAGGCGTTCAGCGAAGAGACTCTTTTCGGCGAATTCATTCACTTAGCTGTACAATCGCATATTTATACAATTTTGTTTGTGTGTGTGTACATTAGATTTATAAAGTTTAGATAATTATGTAATATAAGTAATTTTTGGCTTGGAAACAAACGTTAAGATGGAAAATAAAATAGAATTGATTAAGTGAGTAGAATTCAGATGAGGTCAGGTTGGAAACAGTGTTAATGAGTGGTGTTTAAAATCAAGTAAGGGTGGGGTTAGAGAATAATACAGTTGAAAATAAGTAAGTTAATCGGATGACGCAACTCAGTTGACTAGAAATTGGACGTGGGTCAAGTTAGTAACATTGTTAATGAGGGTAGAGATTACAAAAGGGTGGGGTAGAGAATAATATAAGTGAAGATGTGAAATAATAAAATGCAAGAGACAAAATAATACAATTAGTAAGACTGAAATTAAGAAAGATTACGTCCATTGTAGATTTAATGAATGAACGAATTTCTTTTGTATGCAAAGTTCAGGATTTAGCAGATGAATTGCCATTGCTTCTGCGATGTGGAGAAGTTTGATCCGTACACTTTTAGCAAGATTGCCTTGTATTCTGTAGATAACTTTGAAGTTTATTTCTGGTTTGACTTGGTGTCCAGAGTCGATCAAATGTTCAAGGATCGAGCTGCGGGGGCATCGGTTTTCTCCTTTATAAAACCATGAAGGTAAATGTTCGTTGACGTGTTTGGATAGCGAACGCTGAGTACGGCCGATATACCTGGCTCCACACGAGCAGGTGAATTGGTAGATGCACATAGATGAGGCCAACAGCGGTAGCTTATCCTTCACGTTCATACGAATCATTGGTCTCGCGGAGAACGTCAGTCGTAATTCAGCTGCAACGAAGGTTTTCTTCAATGAGCGGGAGAGCCGATTTCTCAGTATTTCTGTAGATTGGTCTCCATTGAACTGTAGGTTCATATAGAGAAGTCTTTTTGGAGCACTGGGTGTGGACGGCTTCTCTGGTCTGGGTTTCATTGATTTTGTGATAAATCTTTCTGGATAGCCATTTTCAAGGAGGATTTTCTTAAGAGTGTTCATTTCATCTTCTATGGCGTCCAGGCTGCAAATTCTACGTATTCTGTGGCTTAGTGAACGGATTAAGTTTCGTTTAGTATATAGAGGCACCCAACTGTGGAAGTTAGTGAGCTGTCCGTTCCACGTTGGCTTTCTGTAGATGGATCTTTTTAATGTCCCGTCTTGTTGGCGTCTCGTCAGTTGAACGTCAAGAAAAGATATCTTTGAGTTAGACTCTTTCTCTAGCGTGAACTGAATCGCAGGGTGGCAGTTGTTGAAGAACTTCAGGATATCTTCTAAATTCTCTTCGTTGTTGCAGATGATGAAGGTGTCGTCGACGTATCTCTTGTAGAGTTCAAAGTTGTCAATCATATTCTTTAAGCAAGTGTTTTCGAGTTTTGACATAAAGAAATCCGCAAGCAGAGGGCCTAGTGGTGAGCCCATAGCTATACCATCCTTTTGGCGATATATTTCATTGTTAAAGGAGAACTGGACGTTTAGGGTGCATCTCAGCAGAAGTTCTTTTAGATAGTCGGTGGGTATGCCGATGTTTACTCCTTCTGAGTGGATGAGCTCGCATATGTGACAGATTGTTTCAGTTAGTGGAACATTTGTAAACAATGAGACAGCATCTAGTGAGATCATCGTTTGATTAGAAACATTGACGTTTTCGACGCAGTTGACGAATTCAAATGAATCTCGCACTGAGTGACGGGAGACCTGTTTTCTGATTGGCTCAAGTAGGTCTGCTAGCCATTGGGCAGTGCGGTGGTAAGGTGAATTAGTCATGTCGAGGATCGGTCGAAGTGGAGTGCCCATCTTGTGTACTTTAGGAAGTCCGTAGAGTCTTGGTATATTTGAACCAGATGGTTTCAGGGATTCAAACGTTTCGTTGGTAATGAAGGATTCGTTCTTCAGTTTACGGAGGATGTCTGTTAGTTTTTGTTCACTCTGCTCCGTCATGTTTTTCTCGTTGGCCGGTTTGGTGAATTTAGATTCATCAGATAGAATGCTCAACATTTTACTGATATAATCCTTACGGTTCATGATTACGATTCCTCCACCTTTATCAGGACGTATCAGCATAATCTCTTCATTGTTCATCAATTCTTTCAGCTCTTTGTAGTGTTTCTTCGTTAGTACGGATCTTCCGTTTGTATTGCCATTTATAAATTTGTGGCAACAGTCGAGGACAGTTGATTTGAATTGTTGTAGGTTCTCATCGGACGTTGGTATCAAGTTATAGGTTTGGTTTATCAGGTTTTCAAATTGAACCAGGCATTGAAGCTTGTGAATACTTCGTGGCTTTACGCAGAACTTCGGACCAAGAGATAACACCTCTAGTTGAGCTGTGGATAGTGTGATGTTTGAGAGGTTGAATACATACTTTTCTGGATTGCTTGGGAACGGACGTTCGGTGTTAACTGAAGGCTTTAGGCTCTTAAGAAGGTCAGATTTAATGTTGTTGCATTGTTTCTCTGTGACTTCTTTTACATATTCTTCGAAGGGTTGGCGTAGTTCTGGATCTAAGTCTTCAACTACATGAGCACGTGAGTAGACATTTCGTTCTAGCTCAGGAATACGTGATTGAATGGAGTCGATGTTGTTTAGCGTATGTCGTCTCAGCGTTCTGGTGTTCGGATGAATGTGGTTGCGTCTGAGTGATTTCCAGTACATCTTTGGGTATTCATGTTTATCTGCACACTCTCTTAAGAAGTTCACCTTAGTCTTCGCTACTGCAAGTTTGACGGAGTAACGTAGGAAACCATCCAGCTCCTTCACCGTCCGTGGGTCCTTGCGACGTTTAAGTAACTTGAAAATCCCCATTCAGTCATATAAAAGAACGCTGAACGCCTTCTTTTCTTTTATATGACTGAATGGGGATTTTCAAGTTACTTAAACGTCGCAAGGACCCACGGACGGTGAAGATTTATCACAAAATCAATGAAACCCAGACCAGAGAAGCCGTCCACACCCAGTGCTCCAAAAAGACTTCTCTATATGAACCTACAGTTCAATGGAGACCTATCTACAGAAATACTGAGAAATCGGCTCTCCCGCTCATTGAAGAAAACCTTCGTTGCAGCTGAATTACGACTGACGTTCTCCGCGAGACCAATGATTCGTATGGACGTGAAGGATAAGCTACCGCTGTTGGCCTCATCTATGTGCATCTACCAATTCACCTGCTCGTGTGGAGCCAGGTATATCGGCCGTACTCAGCGTTCGCTATCCAAACGCGTCAACGAACATTTACCTTCATGGTTTTATAAAGGAGAAAACCGATGCCCCCGCAGCTCGATCCTTGAACATTTGATCGACTCTGGACACCAAGTCAAACCAGAAATAAACTTCAAAGTTATCTACAGAATACAAGGCAATCTTGCTAAAAGTGTACGGATCAAACTTCTCCACATCGCAGAAGCAATGGCAATTCATCTGCTAAATCCTGAACTTTGCATACAAAAGAAATTCGTTCATTCATTAAATCTACAATGGACGTAATCTTTCTTAATTTCAGTCTTACTAATTGTATTATTTTGTCTCTTGCATTTTATTATTTCACATCTTCACTTATATTATTCTCTACCCCACCCTTTTGTAATCTCTACCCTCATTAACAATGTTACTAACTTGACCCACGTCCAATTTCTAGTCAACTGAGTTGCGTCATCCGATTAACTTACTTATTTTCAACTGTATTATTCTCTAACCCCACCCTTACTTGATTTTAAACACCACTCATTAACACTGTTTCCAACCTGACCTCATCTGAATTCTACTCACTTAATCAATTCTATTTTATTTTCCATCTTAACGTTTGTTTCCAAGCCAAAAATTACTTATATTACATAATTATCTAAACTTTATAAATCTAATGTACACACACACAAACAAAATTGTATAAATATGCGATTGTACAGCTAAGTGAATGAATTCGCCGAAAAGAGTCTCTTCGCTGAACGCCTTCTTTTCTTTTATGACTGAATGGGGATTTTCAAATTGGTGATATGGCTCAAGCTCCTTCGTTCTCAATGGTGCAGATGCATTCACTCTTTGTGATTTATAATATCCAGTAAAGTTCTACTGTTATTCCATATTACTATTCTTTTTACCTCACACTTCTGTTTATTATCTCTCTTTACATAGTCTCTTCTCTTGCTTTGTGTGCTACATGGAGTTAGAATGTCAACTCGAACTGCTGCACATTTGTACAGAGTCCTATACTGAAAGGAGTCAGTCAGTCCTGTTAAAGCCAATGTAACCTATTTATAATTGTATTCCGCATTAGCCGTCTACCAGTGAACTACAGCAAACAGCACGGAGAGGACTGAATTTTGAAATTTCCATTCGGAAGAATGATTCTTTTTGTGCATATACACAACAAACAGAAGCACACAGCGATGAACAGTCAGAGTAAGCAGGGTAAACAGTCATTTATCACAGCTAAGCACACTGACTGAATTCTAAATTTACCTACCATTATAATCACACCAAATTGTCAGTCTCGTCACAAATGTTATTTAGTGAACTCAACGTATATGAAAGTGTGTTACATGTATATTTCCCCGTGCATATAGTTAATTTATGGCTATTAGGTGTTTGGAAGGATTCGGCAAGAAGCTCTGGACACCTAGGTTTCGTGCTTGTTGGCACTCACCAGTCATCAAGGCTTATTTGCAATCTTGAAGGAGGACTCGAACCCTGTGCCATCCAGTGCAGCAGTCAAGGACGTTACCACTGAGCTGTTCAGGTTTGCAATTGACCAGGTGGATACTTTGATTAGTCACTAGATAGAATCCATTGTCATGCATCTGGTTCTTGGTTTGATGCAGACTGGATTTTGTCAGTAGCGCTTGACTTCCAGCCATTGGTTCACGAATTCGAAACCTTCTCCGTCTGTTGATGTCTGAGCAGGCAAGTAGTACCATTAGCTCTTACACAGCAAGTTTGACTCATTGTCAAATGTATGTTTATTCCAACTAGTTGTTGAGTAACTGAAAAATAAGAACAGATTGTCTATTTGATTAAAATTGACATCTATTTGACGGTTTTCTTAAATTTTCTCTCTTTTTTTATAGATCGAACCATTTAGTGCTAAGAATGGTGTATTCGGTGATGTGACCGATTGTGTTGGATACTTCAGTATTGGTGTTTGGTCTTCGTTAATTGTTTCTATCCTTTTGGTGTCTATTTTAACCTATGGTCTTGTTATGCTGGCCTCGGTTCAACCTACTGAAATATACGATGATCCTAAGAAGAAAATGATCCAGTTGGGTGCCGATAAATAAGTAAAACAATAACAACGTCATGCAGTTAGACAACAGAGAGAGAGAGCGAGAGAGAAAAATTCTTATTTAACTCAGAAGACACAATGTTCTGTCTATCTCAAAGCATAATTCTCCTTTTTGTATTTGTGTGCGCAATACTAGCAGCACCCTTTTAAACTTTTCATATTATCTTTGGCTGTTATTATTATTACTACTACTACTGTGTATGGTAGTTATTTACTACTAATTAACTCTGATGTGATATACATTTGATCATCTCTGAAAACTGATTAATTTAAATAAAAGGAGGATATCTTCTATTAGAGTTATGTTCATGCTTGTGAATTAGCAGAAGTTAGAATTCAAGGACCATTGGATAGGGTCCCAGTGGCTCAATAGTCTACGAGCTCGCCTTGTTACCAGAAGGTCCTGGGTTCGAACCCCGGTGGGTGCATACTGTGAAGAGTCCTAGACTAGGACGAAACAGCTGGCTGTCCAGTACTCCCTGCAGGTTTTCCAGTGGTTCTCTAACTAATGTCAGCTCATGATGAAATCCTCCATGCAATTAGATGAGCATCGCATAGTATTCATTTAACCTGTTGTTGTGGTTATTGTGCTCCCCTCCCCTCCCCTTTAAGTAGTAGGCAAGGAGGGCAAGTCAATCGACGAGGTCGTGAAGCTACATCGACTGAGATGGCTAGGATATGTGTTGCTCATTCCAAACCATCGCCTTCCTTGCCAAGCCATGTTAGCTTAGATATGATTGGGTTGGGAAAGGCTTGAGTGTGTGGTCTATGCCAGTTGGTTTGCACCATGTGGGAAGATGCAGACTGCCTGGTTGTTGGTGGTGGTTCTCGGGATGATAAGAACTTACGGTTGGAGACAACTGGTGATGATATGGCTGCAAATCATTCTCGATGGTGCAGATGTATTCACCCTTCTTGTAATCTCCCATATTCATTAAACCCTAGTGTTTCTCTATGTCAGTATACTTTCTTCTGCACATTTCAGTTCATTATATTTCTTTTGGAATTCTGTTTCTGTCTCACCTTTGTCAACCTTTGTGGGCTTCATGGAATAATGTGGCAACATGGACCGGTGCAGCTGTGTACAGAGTTCTATGTTGAAACTTGAGTTAGTGTTTTTATTTATTGGATGAATAAGTGATACATTCATGAAGGTGTTACCTCTTTCAGTCATTATGCCAGTTTCCATTCTTATTTCTATGTAGGCAGAATGTTATTAAATTAAAAAGGAGAAGAAACCACGACGGAATTAGCCAAGAAGTTGATTGGTGGTGGATTCCAGCAATCTCGTGATCATCTTAATGATTCCTTGTCATGGTTATATGCTCTTCTGCACAACTGAGACTAACAATTGGCTAGGTCATGAACAGTCATCGTGTTACTTTGTGCGGTTGTTGCTTCCAGGCCGTCTGCAACATTGGAGTCGATTTCTTTTTGAAATACTTGAAATAGAAGGAGCTTTGGTATTGCTTGACCACCGAGCCCAGTCACGCATGACCTTTGTGTGTTGGCTTTTGAAGTTGTGTTTGTTTTGAGGTTTTTACCGCTGTAGGGTAAGTAGGGATGTGCTATTTTACAAGGCCGGTGTTTTCTAACCCGCTTCCCCAGAGGTAAGAGACAGCACAGCCAACTTGGTGGTCGTCTGCTGCCGTCACATCTCTATTCACCAGCAATACAGCTTCGCCTACAGACCCCCAATGTCGTGTGAGCAACTTGCACTATGATGGTAACTGCTTCTAGTCATCTGTGTTAGTGTTTTAGTGATACTATGTTTTTCGGTGAACCTTTATCGGAGCTAACTTGGTGCTTCTTGGTCAAATTGGGTCTCAGTGTACACAACATACTCCAACTGACTTGACGTACCTAATTTTAGAACCTTATTGGCTAATTTTCCGTTCTTGGCGCTACCTATATGCTTGTCACCATATGGTTTTACAACATGACAGGTTTCATGAACACATTTGTAGTTAAATAGCAAAACTGCAGTGTGTGTATTGTTGGCATCTTGAAGAGACAACAAGTGGATCGAGGTAATTTTTCCGTGTGGTGTATTAACCAGAGCTTCAAACCTTTAATAATAACAAACATTCCGAGGACAACTGCTGGACAGTCAACCCATATCCATATGATTGAAACTAATTGTCATTGACTATAATGGATTGTTTTTATGTTTCATTCTGACCACTCTTGGAATTACTTTTAAACCCTTTCCTACTTCACCTAACATGGTTAGCTCCTGAAGTCGGTTGCTCATTGTGCGCATTGTACTTCTAAGCTAACTTAGTCTCTCTGACTGACACCTTGTCTAGTTGTCCCGCCTTATCGGTTATCGGTTGAAAGGAGCTAATTGTGCTCATTTCTTGTCTTCTATTTTCAATGACTTTCTTGGCTATGCAGTTGTGAAGGGAGCTAAAGTTACTTATTCTTAAAGGAATCAGTTTTATGAATCAAATAACCCTTATTGAGCTAGTTTAAAAGTTTGCAATTAGTGATTTTCACATTGATAAATATCCTATAACTCATGAAGGAAATTAAAGACAGTCCAACGGAGAAACTTTCCTGCTTCCAGAGTCGCCTTCAAAGACCTAAAAGGTATATGGTTGCCTGACGTAATTGATACATTTACGTAGAAGGGGTATCTGAAGATAATAAAATTACTTAGCAATCAACAACGCACTGGGAGTAAGGGTTTGAAATTCGATAAGTTGAGAATTGTTATTCCATTATGGGTAAATTTTGTTTTGATAAAGTCTCACAGTGTTATCCAGTAATGTTTACTGATCACTACGTTTCGAGCACAATTTATTGCTCATAATCATATCAAGATACTCACACAACTTTCTAACTTCGTTTATATAATTCTATTATATTTCATCGCTTCATTTGATTGGTAGTAGTATTTTCCATATTTCCGGTATGAGTGATGTGTAGTCATTCCTATTGCATGTGTTGGGTGTAGACTTGATGAACAAAGATTCAGTAGTCAACCTCTCTCTCCACCTACCTAGATTACTTTTTAGAATTTTAACCCTCTCGCATCCTATTGTATGGTTGTGTGTTATTGCATGCAGTGCGATTGCTGAGCTTTTTTCCAAATTACTTATCATCTCGGGGTCAACAATTCTCGCCTTATGTTCCGACAATCTGACTACCCCTGACCTACTAGTTTGACCTGAGTAGTTGACCTCAATCAGTGAAGTCATTGCAATGGCATTATATAAACGAAGTTAGAAAGTTGTGTAAGTACCTTGATATGATTATGAGCAGCAATAAATTGTGCTAGAAACTTAGTGATCAGTAAACATTACTGGATAACACTGTGAGACTTTCTCAAAATAAATTTGACCCATAATGCAATTATACTCTATCACAGTGCACAAGTTTTATTCTTATTTCAATGAGAATTGTAACTTGATGACAACCAAGGTGGTTGACTGTTCACCTAACTAGACAATTACTCGGACACCTGGTGGTGTGAAGTCACGCAGTTCCATCAGACTTTGAAAATAATCTACAAGGTAAGACCGATTAATCCAAAAGGTGTTAGGTCTTGACACGTCAATATAGCGCCGAATTCTGTGTACTGAAAAAGT
Organism: Trichobilharzia szidati; assembly: GCA_944472155.2. Classification (NCBI taxonomy): domain Eukaryota; kingdom Metazoa; phylum Platyhelminthes; class Trematoda; order Strigeidida; family Schistosomatidae; genus Trichobilharzia; species Trichobilharzia szidati. Next base: position 109,413,644 of record OX235274.1, on the reverse strand, counting down.
CTGTTAAACTCTGCTATTCATTCGATTCTAGTTTCAGTAATTAATTCACTACTATCACTGTTACATGTATCTTTTACTAGATTTTTCTCTCTCCTTTTTCACACCAATTACGTGAACACCCAATCACCTTCCTTCTTCGTATCTAGTGACAATTTTCACCGTATCGAATTTCAAACTCTCACTTCCATCATGTCGCCGACTATTACGTAATTTGTTTTTATCTTTAAAAGCCACTTCTTAGTAATTGGATCAGATATGTGTCACGCAGTCCCATTACTCAACAGACTACTTTGTTTGTGGTCTTGGCAAATATGAATACGATTGTACAGTCTTTTATAGATGACTGTGTGGGTAAAGAAAAGTTTGCTTACATCCAAAAATACTTCTTTGATTGGACACTAGTGTATTGTGTCTTGTCCCTTGTTTGCTGCAGACTGAATTCTGTCATCAGTCAAGTTTGCAATGTGATCAGCATGCCACTAGGTGGCTCGCCATCAGGGTACACTTGGAATCGTTGATATTAGGTGGTTGAAGGCATTTGGCAGGAAACCTTGAGGATCTAAGTTAAGTGCTAGTTGGAGGTGAATCGTGAGTCGGAATAGCTAGGTGGTAACATCTCTGACTGCAGCACTGGGTGACACGGGTTCGAATCTCAGTTGGGAGATGAGTTCCTTCACGGTTGCATATACGCTTTGCTAATTGATGAGTTCCAACTAGCATGGAACCTAGGTCCTCAAGGCTTCCTGCCGATTGTCTCTAAACATCTAATATCAACTTCTAATCTTCGTCGTATAAATATAAGAGAATGTCAGTTCTTTGATAGAAGTAGGCATCGCACTGCCCTATGAATGTATTTCTGTTTTCTAAGAGTTATCTGTCCTGTTCATTAAGTAATATTCAACAGCTGGTTAACTGACTAACTGGAGTTCAGTTTGGTGTACACCACAGATTTATTACAAAGGTCAGGTCCAAAATAGCTCAAAAATTCTCACTACGTCATGTAAGGGAAGACTCGTTCAGCTAACAGCAAGTTTTTTCAGCAGTACCATTCTCAAGCTTTACAGCCATATATAATATATGGCATATTTTTATAGCAACAAAAAGAATGTTTTCAAAGATGTCTCATTAAATTTGTTAAGCCTTAGGTAACAAGTATGGGTGAACCGGTTAATTGAGTAACATAACATGATTGACAGGACTGTGTAGAGCTCAACTAAAATTAAAAGAAGGGGTCAGATTAAGGTGAGTGTCAGTCACAAGGAGTAGAAATGTGATTGTGGAAAAACAGGAAAAATAATAAAATTAGAAACAAAATTAGCGTTAGTGAAAAAATTATTTATCAAATATTGAGAAAAATATGATCCAACGTAAGTTCTGTGATTGAACAAACGTCTTTTTTATGCAGAGTTCAGGATTTAACATGTGGTTTGAAGAAATTCGATCCGTGCTCCTTTGACAATGTTTTCACGTATTCTGTGGGTGACTCTAAAGTTGGTTTGTGTGTTTACTGTATGTCCAGAATCGAGGGACCAGGGGGATGGAGAGGAGTCTTTTCTAATGACACGTCCTTTTGTTACTATGCAAATGTATTGTATCGTAGTTTTCCACTCGAAGACTGGCCTGGCGCGCAGTATTATTCGACGCTTTCCTTAGCATATTTCAGAACCATCTCAATTTTCCTCAGCATATGTATCTCTAAATTGCCAGGTCATATTTCACTAATAAAGAGGAATTTATGAATTCACTTTTAGCAATGTAGGCAAAGCAATAAGAGGACGTAATTTGTCTGAATCGTGTAATGTTGTATTTGCGCAACACATTTGAAACAATCTGATCACACACGGACTTGTCATAGGAATATATATGAAATTAATAAAGAGTTAAGAGGTGAGCAAATAGACTTAGGTCAAGTTAAAAGGACATATTGAAGGTGAAAATAACAATGAAGATCACTAAACCAAATAACAGGTAATTGTACATCTATTATGGTATTAAAACAAAGTTTCCCAAGGAAGGTTTAGTGTAATGACGAAATGTTTTTGAACGCATAAGGGTGGTTTAAACTTCCTAATTGCCAGGTAGGGCTTCCACAAACTTTAGGATACTCACCAAACACGTTTTATACATAGATTTAAAAGATTTGTTAACCTTCTTTGGTAAACTTTGTTTTAATACCATAATAGATGTACAATTACCTCTGTTATTGTTATTTTGATCTAGAATATGTCCTTTTAACTTGACCTAAGTCTATTTTCTCACCTCTTAACTCTTTATTAATTTCATATGTATATTCCTATGACAAGTCCGTGTGTGATGGATCAGATTGTTTGAAATGTGTTGCGCAAATACAACATTACACGATTCAGACAAAAATACGTCTTCTTACTGCTTTGTCTAAATTCATAAAGGGAACTAAGTGTTTTAAAATTTTACCAATGTAATAGGGGGCATTTCCCTTGAAATTTACTAGACAGAAAGTTTCTTATATAAGGCTATAGAGCTGAACACATAATTATTTGAACAAAGCAAGAACAACTATTGTACCAGGATAATGTGAGCTCATCTTTTATTATTTCGAGGATTCTTCTCAACTGGTTACAACCTGAATGATGAAAAATATAAATTACATTACATTAAAGATTTGAACATAATTTTCCACGATCACAAGGAGTAATTGGTAGGAAGTAAAAGTAACATTAGTCCGGAATGATTTAACTAGTTACAAACAACTGACTATTTATAGAATAATTCAAATGAATTGTGATCAATATTTGACAGTTTATAAATATTTATAGAATAATTAGGCAATTAGGCTTGGAAACAAAAACAAACAAGCTGTTGTATATATTTTTTCACCAAGGCAGTGCAAGATTCACCACCGTCTCTTTCTGAGTACATAGATTTGGTTTAAGTCGTCTGATAGCAATTGCTTCAGCAAAGCGTAGCAAGTTAGGTTTCTTTTGCTTGTTGATTATTTTGAATGACTTCAAGTTGTCTACATTATGACCAGTGTCTAATAGATGACGCGCAATTGCACTGTTTAATTCTTGTGGACCTTTCAGTCTCAGGTTCTTTGGTATGTGTTCAGAAATGCGGACAATAACCCTTCTCTCTGTTCTTCCGATGTAGGTGCTTTGGCACGTACATGTAAATTAGTAAACACAGTTGGAGACGTGCTGTAAACGAAGTAATAATGAAGTCTGTTTGGATTCTGCGATTACCTTAATTGCTTCGTGATACCAATGAATTTAGGAAGCGAATTTAGTAAGTAATTGACAGAAAGATGTTTTCAAGAACAGAATATTAGCGAACAGCATAAATAGCCTTATTAAAATTTATTCGTCATAGAATGAATGAATTCGCTGACTGTATATACAGAGAGAAGAGTAAATAAACCTCGAAACAATTCCAACATAGAAATCGCCCCAAATATTACAAGTCAGTTGGATGAATGATGAACATTTGATCAATTCACGGTAATTGTTTCATCATAAACCGATGTCAGTTACATAACCATTGAGAATTAAAGAATACTAGTTCGTCCTAGTTCGGGACGTACCCACAACCTCACTAGCGATCGAAACCAGGATCTTTAGGATACGAGTCGAGCACGTTATAGAAACAGCCACCAGAGGAGGCTGTGAATTCTAATCTGGCGATGAAATTTAAACTTGAAATCTATCAAAACTTTTAAAGTTAACACTTGAATATTCGCAATGTATTCAGGTTTCGATAACGAATGGAAATCACTGGCTTATTGATTCCATTAAAGTTGATACCGTCTTAGATTGTATTACAAAAGAAAAATAAGAGGTATTCAAGTTTACATATGGAAAAACACCTCACCTTTGTGGGGGGGGGGTTGACGATTCTTGTAAACAGGATATCATCACTGGCTGACATCAGCTAGAGATTCGTTGGAAAACCTAGGAGTACTGAACAGGCGTTCAGTCGTATTTTGGAACTCTTCGGAAGTGCTCATCCACAGGCGTTTGAACTCAGCACCATCCGATTACAAGGAGAGCTCGTAGGCCATTAAGCCACTGTGACCCACTAGAACAACACATGAATTCCAACTTATGCCGATTCGGTCTGTCTCTGTCTGTTTTCAACATAGAACTTTGCACCGATGTGCAGCAGTTCGAGTCGCCACACTCCATGTAGCACACAAAGCAAGAGAAGAAAGTAGAAGAAATGCATATTAGAGACAGTAAACAGAAGTGTGAGACAAAGGAATAGTAATAACGAAGAACAAAACACTTTAATTGGAAATCATAAGTCACAAGGAGTGGATGCAACTGTGCTGTCATTGAAAACGATTTTGAGCCATACCACTGATTGTCTCCAGCCATTGGTTTTTACCGTCTCGAGGAACCCAACCAGGAAGTCTACACTTTCCTACGTGTCTTAAACTAACTTTTGTGGATTTCATTGACTGATGAAACCATGTTTTGGTTTGACCGCCATGTGCTAGCTCTTTTCCAACCTGACCCTATGTCAACTAACATTGCCAGTTGAGGAAGGCGATGACTAGCCTAGGCATACGTAACACATGTCCTAAGCATCTCAGTCGATGTAGCTTCACAGCTTCGTCTATTGATTTTCCCTCTTTACCCAGCAGTCCACTGAGGCCTAACCTCAATCTTGCTCACCTTATTATACCACTTCACACGGGAGATAGAACGCAGGCACCTAGGATCAAAGACAGCTAATCTTTTCATGTCTTCCACTCTCAATGGCCAGGTCTCACAGCCATAAAGGAGGACGGAGCGGACTGCCAAGTAGTACACTCGCCCTTTGGTTGATAGCCAGATATCGCGTCTACGCCAGAGATGGGGTAAACTGGCATATGCAAAACTAGCCCTCTGTATCCGTGCGGAAATTTCATCAGTGACCAACCCGTTGGAGCTAATGCAACTTCCCAAATAAGTGAAGTGATCAACGTGCTCTACCACTTCTCTCCCTATTGACTAGAAATGGGGATAGTGGACATCGCTGACGGACACCACTAGTTGTCACCACTTCAGATAAAAATTCGCCGAAAGCTTTCACCTGGCTGCATGAGTTCGAGTAGAGTGCCTTGATCAGTGCAATGCTGATTCACGACATAGCGCGCTATATCGTGGGCCACTGGGTTGGGTCCCAGTGGCTCGTTGGTAGATAAGCTGTCTTTGTAACCAGAAGGTTCTGGATTCTAACCCTAGTGGGTGCCTACTGATGAAGATTCCGAAACTAGGGTAAAACAGCTGTCCAGTACTCTCAGCAGGTTTTCCAATGGTTCTGTAACTGATGTCAACCCATGATGAAACCCTGTAACCAATCAAACCCCAGCAAACCAGACACTTGATTCTTGTACACGATTGTACTACAGCTCTTACTTAGGTAAGTGTAGTTTTTAGTTGACGATTGTAAAGCTGGACGACAAAAACAATCTGAATTCTAGAAACGTCAAACGTTGTTGAATTTTATAAGAAAATATCAGGTCCTCAAGTGTCTCTAGAAATTGTTGGAATCACTTTCGTAACAAATGATGAGAGGTGCTCAACATATATTATTTGTCAATTCAAAAATATGTCGCCATTATCCTGAATCAAATTCGCTATTTCTCTAAGTGATTCTCAATTTAGACAGTCTGACTTGATCTGCTTGATATCATAAGTGGTAATCAAGAAACTAGGCGTAACTGCCCAAAACTATATACTACTGATTGGTTAGAGTGAGTAGTTGCATCTATCGTGAACCGATTCAGCTGCCCTAGTTAAGTCAAACCGGGTACATCCCTGATGAGCTCAGGCCACAAACGGACGAAACAGCTTTCCAGTGTTAAGATCACTTCAACGTGGTTGGCTGGCAAGCACTACTTCTTGATGCCGGCGATATACAACTGCTCATCTAGATCAGTAGTATATGTCGACTCTTTACGATTGTTTTGTCCAAAATCTGATTCATTTTCCAACTTTATTTGTTTGACAACATGCTGGGTGTTATTTGTTGGGAAAAATTGTTTTTCTCCCTCAAAATTTCATTTATTTTTGCTGATTCATCGTATGAAGAAAGAGGACATATAGATTGAAATGGATATTTCTCATTAGTTTTACTGTTTGTTGTATGTATGATGCTTACTCATTCGTTTTCTTTACTACATTACTTTCTCTCTAAATAAGGGATTGATAGCCTTGTGTAAAAGTGAAATGACCTCTTTGTTGTTCATAACAGGCTTGTACATCATTTTACTCATTAATGTTAGACAGCAGCTAAAACTAACTAATATTGTCTTTTACTTTGTATGATAATGCTGCTTGACAAGTAATCCACAATAGGAAACTCACGGAATTAATAATGATGATTATAATGATAACAAAATATTGATAATAAGGTTTATGCAGGTGGCGATAAGAATAACAAAGGTAGTAATATATGTATATGTAGACAAGATGCCTCACTTATAGAGCAAGACGTATCTGTATATATGACTCCCTACAAAATGAGTTAGGATACATGCAAAATACGCTGGTCCAAATGGGTTATCCTAGTAGATTTGTAAGGAGACACATGAACACTAAGTACAATAAAGAGAAACTGACAACAATTGAAAAGAAACAACTGTTCATGAAACTGCAATTTAATGGGGACATGGCTAGCGAATTCTTACATCTGAGATATTCGAGAGTGATAAAACGGACTTATACTGCCGCCAACCTTTGTTTGTCATTTTCCAGCCGACGAATTATGACTGCTCAAGTGAAAGACAAGCTACCTAGCTGTGCCACATCTATGTGTATCTATAAATTTAGTTGATCCTGTGGAGAGAGCTATATAGGGCGAACAACTAGACAGCTTAACAAATGCATTGATGAGCATCTTCCTTCATGGTTTGAAAAAGGTCAAATAAAATCTATAAGAAGGTCTATTTTGGCTCATTTGATTGATAGCGGTCACCAAGTGGACAAAAGTAGTGCCGCCTTCAAAGTTATCTATCGCATTCCATTGAGCCTTTCAAACGGAATTCGAACCCGTCTTTTACACATAGCCGAAGCTATGGGAATTCGAGAGAACAATCCTAGTCTTTGCATACAAAAGAAGTTTGTTCTACCTTTGTCTCTCCCTTGGCCTCGGTGAATTCTATTCAAAACCCTCCCACCCTTTTTTATTTTCCATATCCTTCGTATTTTTATGTTATTTATTTAAACTCTGTTTATCTGTCCACTTCACCCTTAGTGTTACGTAACTTAAGATTTGACCAAATTTATTTATTGAATTGTTTACATATACACATATTATTTATTTTTTTATTTTTGATTACAGCTTGATGCCACACCGTATTTTCAGTACAAGTATGAAATTTTTAGCATGGATATCGGTAGCCCAAATTTTGCAGACCGACCATAGATATCGGGTGTGTGTCGGCAGGGCATCGAACCCCGGACCATGTGCATGGTCGGCGAGAGTCCTAACCACTGTGCCACTGACGCACAGTTATTCTTGTCGCATAAACCTTATTATCAATATTTTGTTATCATTATAATCATCCTTATTAACTATGTTCAAAACATTCACCACACTATTATTATTATTTGATCCACAAAATCACTGTCATTGGTTCAATTATTTTTTATATATAAATCTATGTAAATTAGAGTAAAGCCTGAAGAAGATCTAATTGAAAACAATATTGTTTGCTTATATGTCTTGTTCTAATATTAAAAATGGGAATATTTAAACATTGTATACACAAACCGCTTACTAACTGTACAACGTTGAATAACAAAATAAGATCTCTATTCGCTAACATATATGATCTGGGTCTACATCTGTTTGGCTTACAATGGCTCTTCAAATACTCTGTATCTACTTTTGAAGACTGAAGTCGATCTCCCGTAGAAAAAGAATCTGGAAGGGAATCACTCAATTCCTGTCTAATTTTTCTATTGGTTTCCATGACTAATTAGAAAGCCGATTTCATGTCAATCAAACGGGCTTAAATATTGTTGATTACGCCTAGAAGTTAATTTTCCACTTGACTAAGAAAACAACCCCCATCCCAACCCCCACTTTGACTATTTTTGTATATGTCGTACATACAGACAACAGAAATAGTAATAACAATAATAATAATAAAAATAATAATAATAATCCTATTCTGATTCCTCTTACTATTGATCTGATTTTCTATTATTGATAATTTTTTTCATATGGAATTCAATTTTGATTGGTTGTCTGCTTTACCACAGTCATACAATGTGAACTGTACAGATTGTACAGACATATATAATAAATTCCCGTAATATTTTATTGGCTGATAGAGTCGTCGCTAGTCGTCCACTAAGCCTGTCAATTTTCATATGTCTAGTTCTCCTCTATCTGTTTCCGCTGTCTTCTTCGCCTACTTCTTCTGTATGCCTGCAATTTTCACTCCCCCACCTCCTCCTCGTCCTCCCCCGAATTGACCTTGAGGAAATCTGATTAACACGGGTACGTGTGTTGTGTGTCTATGTGCGTGCGTCATTGCCTTAGACGATTGTTTTACGATTAGGTGTGATGTGATGAGAGATGATCTAAGCCAGTTTACTAACAGTGATAATAATAAATACTGATTCAGTCGTGTATAACATGCTGTTCCAGGTTAGAGATAGGATATTAATTTATCAAGCAATGGAATTACACTTCTCATAAAACAAATCTGTTATGATGATATTACAGGCAAAATGGAGTGTATGCCTGTTCTTCACAAGATCTCTGGAGATAGCAGTGTCTGCTATGATTACAAATTGTGTTATTAATTAATTATTGTTTCAAAACTTCTTAGCCACTTTTTTTTAATGGACTGTTGTGTTCAATGAAAAGTTATTCAAGTGGATTATTATTCAGAATTACCTCCTCATCTCAGTCTTTCACTAGTTCTTCATCATTATCGTTCTGGTCTTCCACATCGTATACTTCATTATACATATGGTTGTATATATTCAGTATTCAATTCCTATTCAAGCATAATGTTGAAGCTGTCCAAGGCTGTAGTATATTCTATCAATCAGATTACAAGTGGAAAAAAGCATTATGTGATTCAGAAGTGAATAAATTAACACAATTACCGTCAAATTTACCAGAACATCTGATTGAATTACGTGTTTTACACCAGTCGATTGGAAAAATTAAACGTGCCGCGGTGAATCATTTAATTCACCTTGAAACATTTCATATTGAATCTAGTCAAGTAAAACAAATTGAGTCGGATACATTTCGTCAATTAATTTCATTGAAATACATTAATCTAAGAAATAATTCATTAACTATCAGTAGAATGAGTTTTCCAGTGGAATTACTCAATGATTTACCGAATTTACGTTCGCTGAATTTAGCTGAAAATCCTATTGATTTTATACCGGATGCATTTTTTGATAGTTTACGTGGGAATAAACTACAATACTTATGGTTAGGATCTGTTAAATCGACTGGTATAAAATTTGAATCGAATACACTGAAACCATTAATGTACTTGCGTTTGTTAGATTTAAGTTTCACTGGATTAAGCAGTCTGCATGCATCGAATGAACTGGTTTTGAATAATATGCCTGAATTGAAAGAATTCTATCTTGGCGGGAATCCTTGGACTTGTGATTGTAAACTAAGCTGGTTGAAATTATGGTTTCTACAAGAATCCTCTAAAGGAGTACGTTATCAACTGAATAAAACCGATGTTAATGGGAATATTGAAGTCAGTGAACCGGTATGCTTTAAACCGGATAGTTTGAAAGGCAAATATTTATTGTCTGATGGTACCAGTAATAGAAATGCTGTACAATTCTCCGATTTACGCTGCCCACCACAAATCTTTACATCCAATGAAAATTTCACACTAGATTTTGGTAAAACAATGCTGCTACGCTGTGAATATCATTCAACAGCTATTGATAATCTTCAATGGTATAAAGATGATCAACTTGTACAGAATACCTCTGAGAAAATGATTATTCAAGGTCAAATGGGATCAAATTTCTATTCAAATCTAATAGTCACCTCTACTACAGGTGAACATACAGGCCTATGGAGTTGTGTATTGAACCCGGAACAGCAGACAATGTTTTCAGTGGCAATTTTAAATTCTGACGGGAGAATACTTTACCCGAGTGATGAAAAATCATTTATGCACGGAGCATTCTTGTTATTCGGTATTAATGGAGAAACAAAGAATTGGATTTATGTTAGTATTGCTGTGATAATCCTATTCGTAATGTTAGCAATAATTGGAGTGGGCATATTTTGTTGTTGTGAACCACAGACGAGGACATCAGATTTGTCTGCGGAATCACAAACACTGCAAGAAACACACGACAAGAAGAAGAAGAATAAGTGTTCTGGCACATCGTATTCTCTTTGCAAGAGTCGGATTCGATGTTTCAGGAAACGGAATAACACTAGTAGAAAATCTGAAGACAATAAAGACGATTCATTGAGTAGTCTAATGGTAGCCGGTAGTCAAGATGATGAACGGAAGATAATCGATAAGAGTGAAGTACAATTAGCCAATAATGTGAAGAAAGGTGATTCAACCTGTTCAAAGACACTTATCTCCACCGCTATTGTGGACTCGAATAATGATGTTAGTAATGATCTACAAAAGAGAAATGTTGAAGATAACAACCGCCTATTGAATATTTTTTGTTGTCCTACAAATACAACACGTGAAGTTCAAGTGGTCGCTCTGCCGACCATAGAATCATCTTGTCCAACATCGCTAACTAGTGTAACACACTTAGGTGGATCTTTAATACACGAAACAGTAGCTACTGGTGGAAACCGTCTACTGGTATCCTGTGATAGTCCTGAACCGAAATTGCTGATTGCCAATGGAATTACACCATGTTCAAATATTTCACCTGTAAACTTTTCTGCATGTTTACAACCACAACACGTGAGTGTTTTACAGCATCAAGCAAATCCAACAGTCTGGGATACTAGTCGGAGTCATTTACTGCCTGAATTATTGACCACGTATACTTCGTCTAATCAGATGGCTACGGAAACATCGAAACCGTGTCCTGTACATGGAGTTATGAAGCTGAAACAAGTTGAACTGATTAGTAGTAATACGACCAACACCACGCCTATCACTAATACTACTACTAATACCAGTAATACTTCTTCGAGTAATTGTGATACTAGCAGACAGTCTTCAAATTACCAGAAAATTGATTCTGTCTATTGGGATCACTCTAACCTGGCCTCATTTCTAAACAATCCTCATTTAGCCTACAATATATCAAATTGTGTACTGTTAAATACAAGTGTGGATAACAAGGCCAGTAATAATGTTAATAATAGTACTAATTCAAATCTGGGTGAAACTGCAGAGTTGATTCAGAATTATACTAAAACATTGCCGAAGAATGGCAGTCCATTACAGAATATCAATATGCATGATCCAAATTTACAGTGGCCTTCAGATTCTCTACCACATGAATCTTGTCCACTGCATGGGCTTCAGACATTAACAAGAAGGAAGAGTAAGGCTGGTTACCCAGTTGATGTGACAACAATTGCCAGTAATACCTTAAAGGCACATCATTTCGGTAAACCTCTTATTAATAGTCAGTCGAACCATCAATTGCATCATTCTCATGGTAAAGAGGACGGTGCATACAGTCGAAAAGTGACAGTCTACTCTTCCACCAATGATAATACAAGTGAACAAGATGAGGATGAAACTGACCAACAGTCGAATAGTGATCATGACAGAGGTCACAGTTTCTTACTTCCTCCCGGTAATAAACACGATAAAGGTGGATGTTCATCCTCTGAAACTGGATCTCAAGGTGAAAGTTCAGCGTGTGAAAAATGTCCGCACAGTGATTGTGCCTCTGATTCGTCTACCTCATCATCATCAACAGCATCTTCAGTGAATCAAAAATTCAAATTTGCCTATCCATCGAATCAAACACGAATGAATTCGATTTGTTCTTCATTATCTAATCAACTGAATTTATCAACAGCAGTGGTCAGCGGTGACGGTGTAGACGATGAAACTCCAGAACAACAATCACCTCCTTCACCGGAATTCTATCCATCTACAAGACGATTAAGTCGCCCAAGCAGTTCAAATGGTCGTCCTATAAATTACCATGGAAACCGTAACAGTAATGTTGTTATAAACAAATTAAACGAAAACTCAAACTGTCCTGTACATTCCTCCTTAAGGCTGAATCGTAAATCAATATCAGGTAAAATATTTTATGACGGTCGTCAAAATTCTGATCATCATCATCATCATCAACATAAAAATAATCTGAACACTCTTCGAGTAACTACACTGCCGTCAAGATTTCGAAAAGTCAACAGTGGTAATACATCTGCCATTGATGGTAGTAATACCAGTGACAGTGTAGCTTTTATGCGGAAATTTGCTAGTCAACACACGGTCAAATCAAATTACTCCTCATCTTTATGCTTATCTGCTCAAAGTTTGGATAAATACAATCGACAACCAAAGCCTATTCTTCGACCCGGTTCTAAGCATAAACTTGACACTGAAAGTGATTCAGACAATAATAATGATAATAATACTTCTGAAGAGAATAATAACTTTGTATTATGAGTGAATTTATCAACTAGCAATATGTACATATATAAATCTGCTGTAAGTATATCCATCACAAATGATTTGAATTCATTTCAATTTTCTAGGTGTACATGTTTTTTCATTTTTTAACTTTCAAATTCAACCAAATTTCGCGCAATCAATGTGATATGACATTAAAACAAGGATTGATTGATTTTTTTCTTCTGTTTCTCTCTCTCGAATGATTTATTGACTAGCCGTCAATAAGAACAACAACTAATGAATGTTATCACCAGTATAGAAAAAATATTTACTACAAAGAAACACACACAAACAAACAAACAACGAGTGGAATAAAAACGATATTTTTTTCGCCTCTCCATTTGAAAATGTGTAACATTCTTCTGTTCAAAGATATATAGTGATTAATTTAAACACACACGCGCATACACACCCTTATGAATTAATTATATGCGTGAATGTTGAAATGAATGAATAAATAAACTAATAATGTAAATAGGTAAATTTTTAATGAAATAAAAAAAGAAAATACTATTTTGGAAATGACTTTTCAGAAATTTTTCTCATGTCTTTTAATGTAATTCAGGAATTTTCATGCGTTGGTTTGTAGGGATTTGATTAGTTTCAAGACTCATCAAGAGTCGACTTCAGTCAGAGAACCCTTGTAAGCTAGGGAGTATATTAAATGCCTGCTTCGTCTCAATCCGGGACTCTTTAGCAATAGACACCCATGAGCCCACCGGAGACTGAACCCAGGACATTTAGGTTGATCATGAAATTCCACTAGTTGGCCGTAAGAACAGCTACTCACCGATGACATTGGCTGGAGGCCGTGCACAGTTGCGGAGAGGCGGAAGCTAGAATTGTCTCACCACCGAATTCTGTCCCAGTGTCTCAATGCTATACGAGTTCATCTTGTAAGCTGGATGTTCTGGGTTCAATCCTTGGGGTGCGTACTCTTGAGGAGCCCTAAAATAAGACGAAAGAGAGTCCAGTTCTTCCTACTTATATACAGCTGTTCTCTAACTGAAGTCACTTTGTGATAAAAATTAAAATAATTCACAGGGATGGCTTCATTCCGTTATGTCATTGATGTGGTACACTGTACAAGCCTCGCTAATAACTATAATGTGCCTAATTATACCCAACTAATCAGTACACCACGTAACCTGTGAATATTGACCATAAATCACATAGGTCAAAAGCAGACTCGGTTATTTAGAAATATGCTCTGATGAGCAATACATTTATATATATATATGTTTAAACAGAATGTAGTTTTAAGGTTATTTGATGGGGAAAGGCGAAGATTTCAGAAATCTATCTGGCTAGTTTGACTGAACTACACACTCTAAGGATGTGCGTGTTACAAGCACTGAGAAAGGTTGCGAAATGGTGTCCGAGCGTGGTCGGATGTGTAGCTGTTGAAACAAAAAATAGAAAACCTAAGGCATCCACATATGGGCTGGCCGTTTATCTAGTTAATATTTACTTAATTTAGTTTCATATGTTTATTTTAACCCTAGTTGTTTTTGTTGCCGTTGATGGTGCACTGTGATGCAATCTTGATTAAACTGAGTTTGTGATAACTTGCAGGTTTAAAAGCTAAGGGATATAGCTGCAGTCGTTCAATTTGAAAGTGAGTGTAGTGTAGGAGTCAGGATAGAAGTGATCGAAAGGTGTATATCAAACGCCACAACATATATTCATTCTGACTGAGTGAAAAATCAATAAAACAGCCAAAATGAACATTAGGAACGAGTGTAGGTTTTTTTAACAACACTCAATGCGAAATGAAATAAGACCATTCACAACACCTAACTAATTTAGAAAATGTGTGTCTATGATTCTGAAACTGAAACACGAAATACCTAAGCCACCCATCTTTTCTTTTTTCTACTAATTCAAACGCTTCCGATGGACCAGTTTATATTGGCTGTTGCTCTGGGATCTTCATTTTTCATGCACAGGAACACCTATAATTGAGGCTACATAACGATGTGGTACAAGCCGTCAGTAGTGTGATATTAGACCACCTTGTCCAAACTGACCATAAAGCCAGTATTAACGAGTCTTTCTCTATCATCTATCGGTTACCAGATAAAATGCCAAAAGCTTTTTCGAACCGAATACTTCGAATAGAAGAGCTCAGTGAAATTTGTTTAAAGCAACCAAAGCTGTGTGTGTTGAAAAGAAACAGGTTCCATTATTTTTGCTACCACGGCCGTCTGTAGTATCTTTAAACAGCAATCAAGAAAGCAGACATAAATACGTGCAACTATATACTACTAATTAATTGAAGTGAGTAGTTGTATTCTACTCATATCAACTAGGCAGATGAAAGTATATGTGTAAAACTTGGGCACTGTGGTAGTAAGTAATTCCATATTAGTTTGTTTATTAGGTATATCACACGTTGAAACAGTATTATTTACTGGATGACATTCCGAACAAAATTTATTGTTCATAATCATATAAATTGATATGATTATGAACAATAAATTTTGTTCGAAACGTCATCCAGTAAATAATACTGTTTCACTGTGTGATATACCTAATAAACAAACTAATATAGGCAGATGAAAGTTTTATACCATTGTGTCGGCTTTCTTGATTACCATTTATGATATCAAGCAGATCATATATTGTCCTCTGAATTATTTTTGGTTTCCAAAAGGAAACACTGGTGACATTTGACCTCCTCGAATTGTGTAAACTGTATTTTGAGAAAGTAGCTTAATATAGATTAGGCGTATCAACCAATAAGCAATAAAACCATCTTGTAAAATTGTCAAATATCACAGCAGTGAAACAATCACCAAAAGTAATGCTAAGTACTTCAAAAAAATATCTCGGTAATCAATCACTTTAAAGTTCCATTACAGAATAAATTTATTTAATAAAAGCACACATTGATATGGTATTGATTACTGATGACGTTTCAAGTGCAATTTATAGCTAATAATTATATCAGCGTCATTTGAATACAATAATATGATTTTTATTTATATTATTTATTATCCCTACTGGGTTCCGAGTGGAACATAGGGATTCAACGACACATCTCCACTTTGTTCTATTTTCTGCTTTCCTCTTCAGTTTGACCCATGATTGACCATAATCTCTCATATCCTCCTCGCCACACAATCTCCTTCATGTCACACTTGCACCGATAACCAACTGATTGCTTCCCATTGGGATCCTATTCGAGCGATAGCCTGCATTGCTCACGATGTCATTCATCATCCTCCTCAACGTATGCCCAGTCCATATCCATTTTCCCCTACATATTTGTTGAACGATAGGCTATTGATTGGTTTGCTACCAGCAAGAGTTTTTTGTTGCTAATTCTTTCTGGCCGCCCAGCCATTTGATTTTCAGTATGGATCCAGAGAAGGCAGTTGTTGATAAAAGCCTGTAACTGGTTAGAAATCCTTTACGTGACACCCAGTGCAAGCTTCTGACTCGTATAGAAGGACCTCGCTTAGTTTACTAGTTCACCAGTTTTCTAGCCGGTCCCAAGCCAGGGTAAGGAGAGAGGGTTGAGCATGAGGCTAGCGATCCTACACCAAAAATGCTATCAAAATGCTATAGATACTTCAGCGAAAAAGAAATATATTGAAAATACGAAAAATATAAAACCCAAACTTATTCATTGCGGTAATCGGAGAGGCGAAATGATGCGGGCTGCTGAAAGCCAGTCAGACAACCGATGTGTCTTCTCTCGATGAAAGCAAGAATAAGAATGGGGACGTAAACATTAACATTAAGAGACACATTACTGTAGACTAAATTCACCAACTAATAGAAAATAAATCAAATGACAAGAAAGTTCAAGTTCCAAGTCAATAAAACGCTGATCGATGTAAATTGACAACGAATCGCAACACTGGTTGTCAGGAGGAGATACAATTATACCACCATTCATCAGTGATGGGGATTTAGAATGCTTTCACTTTGTATTAATTGAAGCCTGCACTGAGGATGTTTTAGAGAGGTACAGCGAAGGTTTCACGCTTAAATCAGCCAGCTCATAGAATATACCTCAATCAAAATAAATCTGTTCACAAATGTTGTTTTTCCAATCACCTGAACTTTTCATGCATATATCCTACAACTATACATACATAATTCTTAAGAGAATTTGAATTATATATATATATATATATATATATATATATATATATATATATATAGTACAATGATCTGATTGGTCTGTGGACTGATTGGCTGACTGACTGATTGATTATATTTCAAAATACTAACTAACTGAGTAAGGTATGTGATATGGTGGGTAATGTTTAGAATATTGATTTACCAAGTGATTGATTGATTGAAATCCGTGAAAGGAATGGGTGTTCAATTCAGTCCAAAACACAAAAACAGCTTAAGTTGCGATATGAAAAAAACACGTAAATTCTACTTTATTCAACTACTGAAATGTTTGAGTACAGCTTATTATCAAATTTTTATTTTTGAAAATCTTTTCCCGTAATGAAGTAGCCTGGTTTTCGTCTCAGGAATTGTACTTTGATTTTTCATCATTCTAGATTCGAGGAAGTTAAGGTTAACTTTAGTTAACCTTATTTTCAATTCAAGTGTTGGTTTGTAGGGATTTGATTGGTTTCAGGACTTCACCTTAAGCTGACATTAGTTAGAGAACCATTGGAAAACCTGGGAGTACTGGACAACTGTTTCGTCTTAGTTTGGGACTCTTCAACAGTACGCACCCATCGGGATTCGAACCCAGGACCTTCTGGTTACAAGGCTAGCGAGCTCGTATACCATTAAGCCACTGGGACCCGATCCAATGGCCCGTGAATTCTAACTTGTGGAAATTCACGATATAGCGCGACCCCTAGCCAATGTCTTCGGCGAGTATTTGTCCTCACACCCGACCTGCTGCACCCTACTGGTCACGACTTCTCAATTTTCAATGGTTTGCGTTCAAAGTGGAACACAAGGCTCTAGAGTTTGAGCTATGAAGCTTCAGTAACGAAGCAGTATTTATACAAGGTGGGGTTGCCAGTCTAACGCTTAACCATCCCTTTTTTCTAGACTTATCATTGGTTCCTCAAGATTTGTTGTTCCATTGGTTGGGAATCGAACTCGTAACAAGTGTGTGGCTGACGAGTGTTCTACCAGAGTATAACCTATGCACTTGACTGCTCAATTTTTTATTTTTATTTCTTACGTTCCCAGTGGAAAATAGGGCTTCACACTAGAGGCTTGAAGTTTCAGTAGCAGTGGTGTTTATTTTCACAGGAGGGAGTTGCTTGCCCCATGCTCAACCTTCCCTCTTTACCAGTGTTATTACTGTCTTAGCGCGGTAAAGGAGTGTGTCAGTGGCCGGGAATCGAATCCCGGACCACATGAGGCGTGTTTGGCGAGCATTCTACCGCTGTGCCACCGACACTTGACTGCTGAATAGATATTGTTTATTCCTTGAAATAAGCGCTTTTATTAACAGATTAAATTGAAGATATTTAATGAACGGAATATTCCCATATTCAGTCATAAAAAATGAGGTAAATAGCGAAGAAAAGTTTCTTCTCTCGATGGTTCATTTATAAAACCTGTGCAATCGAATTTACATTTGACACATAATTCATGAGATCAATCAGGTACTGGTTATTTTGTTTTAGAAAATGTATTACATAATGTAAGGTGTTCTCTAGAAAGGGATGATTAACTGAAGAAGGGAACGAGCTGAGGAGAAGTTGAGATGATGTTATAAGTGTGGAAAATGACCAATCAGTATAATTGTGTAAAGTGGACAAAACCTATTGGAAATAATAATAATAATAATCACTTTATTCCAAACAACAATAATTATACAAAATGGAATTTTCAGTGTAAAGGTTTTATATAATATCTGTATGGAAATACAGTGTTATTAACAAACAGCAATAGAGTGATCATAAAATAAGTATAGTAATAGTAAACTTACACAATAAAATGAAGCAAATTATGGTTAGAACGTTACTCTGGCCACAGCGTTGGGCTAGGATATTGTAGCACTTTTGGTCCCAGATATCGGGTTTCAGATCCCAAATAGCTTATGATTCAGCTGTGTATATATGGCGTATTCGAAGTCCTTTCGTGCGATAAACAGGAACTCTGTAGCAATCATGATAGGGTGCACAATGTCCAGAGCTGACAAGGTGTTCGTGAATAGAACTACTGGTATTCTTCGTTCCTCATCTGGCTAGCCAGACTGGACAATGTTCAAGAATATGCTTGTGGACTTGACGTTGTGTACGACTGATATGCTTTGCTTCACAGGAGCGAGTAAACTGAGGAATACACACTGAGGTGATCAAAAGCGGTATCTTATCCTTAACATGAAACTGGATTAACTGTCTTCTGGGAAATGCAATACATAAGGTGGCTGCTTGAAATGTCTTCTTTAGGAATTTAGAAAGACTGTTTCTAAGAATTTCTGCTACAGTATCACCTTTGAATTCTAGGTTCATGAAGAGAGTTTTCTTAGAAACATCTCCACTTGTCGGAGATACAGGTTTTTCTTCCATGTTTTTGTCGATAAATCGGGGTGAAAACTCGTTCTCCAGCAGGGTTTTGCGTAATGATTTTAATTCATTCTCTCTCCTATCTTCCGAAAAGACTTTTCGGATTCTTGAGCATAAGGTACGTACTGAATCTTGCTTTTGGATCAGTGAGACAAAGCTGTGAAAGTTAATAAACTGTCTACTTCATGTCTGTTTACAGTATATTGATGTTTGAATTGAGTAACCTTGTCCTCTATAAAGTAGTACATCCAGGAATGGAAGGGGCATGTTTAGTTCACTTTCTAGGGTGGAATTATTGAAGGTTGTGCTGTGCTGAATGTTTTGGGGAGATATTGTGAATCAGCGTTTTCATCACAGACTATAAACGTATCATCCAAGTATGTAATATATAGGTGCAGTTGACTGATCAAAGGGTAAACAATGTAGGTTTCCAGACTCTCCATGAATCGGTCAACTAAGAGTCGACCAAGATGATATCCCATAGCCACACCATCTTTGTGCACGTGGAGTTGTTCACTCAATTTGTAATTGAGTACTAAATTTACATCTGAGAAGTAGTTCTTTCAAGTAGCTGATGGGAAGAGGAACTTCTAGATTGTTGGATTCTAAGTAGTCACAGATGACGCACATTGCCTCATTTCGAGGAATGCTTTTGAACGGAGACGTAACCTAGGCAATCTATAAAGTCTTGGAATCATCTAATTACATGGGTTTTCTTGTTCATGCACCTCTGATATTATGCCTGAATCCTTTTTGATTTGCTTCACTAATTTTGTAAGGAGGTTTTCTGTTCTGTCTGTTGCGTCTTTCCGGCTGGGCGGAGATCGCCTTTGCTTCTGTGACCAGATTAACGAACTAAAGTTCTTTTCGAATATTCGATGCTCCTTGCTCATTCTTGATTGACATGTATTCGACAAGACATTGTTATTAATCCTATGGATTCAGAGTTGAGCACAGGGCTTCATCGGTACATCTACATTGCACTCTATTTCCTGATGTCTTTTTAGGCTAGGCCCACTATTGCCCACAGGCTTTAATTCCCTTATATAATCCCCTTAATGCCAACCTCGGATGCTCTAACCGTCGCTCACTTCCCATTCGGGTTCCATTCGATGGGCAAAATGGTGTTTGATGTCACTTGGATGTCTGCTCAATGCATGTTCAGTCACCATCTATTGCCTTCTATGTATTTGCCAGGCAATAGGTTGTTGTCTAATTTTCTGCAACACCTCCATGTCGCCTATTCATGTCTTCTAACTGGAAATGCGATCTTCGGTATCCAGGGGAAGCATTTGTTAATAAAAGTCTGCAGTCTCTTGTAAAAGCCCCTGAACTATATGGAAGAATTGACTTGATATAAGTATTGAAAAATTTGAATTTTTTCTTCCCTGTGTTTTATAGTGTAGCTCTCCACACTGATTTCAGAGTAACGAAACCCGTTCCAGTGAGTTACCGAAAGCATTTCCCCCAGGCAACTGCGAACTTACATCGGTAGCAGTCTTCATTGCCTCGATACTGAAGTTCTGGCAGCCAGAATGGATTAAAAGCAAGGAGCTCTGAAAGCAAACTAACCAAAAACCCATTACCTGATGAAAATGCGAGAGTAAAATGGGATGGACCAGACATACGTTAAGGACACCGTCTACTGGCATCAATCTACAGTCCATCGAGTGTAACCTAAACTGGAAAGCAAGAAGTGAGTTGAGTATCGTGAAGGAGATTGTGTGAAACAGTGATGAAAACTTGTCTGAAATTGTGGACTTTGAAGAACAGAATGAAATGGGGATGTGCTGCTGAAGCCCTATGTCCCACTAGGAACTCAGGGGAATGATAATAATAAATCCATGGAGAAGGGTCACTGAGAAGAATGAATCATATATGCATACGGAAAACTGGACGTATACAATAAAAAACAGAGAGAATGAAATATATATTACACAATACTAGGAATTAAAAATGTATTAATAGTGATTAGTTGTCTTTCAGTCTAAATGTAGGTAGTAATAGGTACAAAGTACACTCAAATAGATCCATTTCGCAAGTAGTTGTTACTCGTTCCACTTGTGAAGTTATCGATTCCGCATATGGTTCATGCGTATGAGAAGTGTTTTTTAATGTTAAAATGTATCTTATACATGCATCTTTCAAATGTTTGTTTCTATGAAAGGGAAAAGACACATGTGGAGGATTTGTTCCACTGAATAAGTAAAATTTCAACTTTCCGCTTTACTGGTGTTTGAATGCAATAAAAAAATATTCAAGTGTTCGTTTGTAAGGATTTCATTGGTTTCAGGATCTCATCATGAACTGACATTGGTTTGAGGACCATTGGAAAACCTGCTGCAAACCAACATTTGAATATCAATCTGATGCTCACTGGTGACTGGACTTATCCAGGTAGGTAGCTGCTTGGGTTCTAGTGGGAAGTCGTGACAAGTAGAGTGCAGCAGG
Organism: Trichobilharzia szidati; assembly: GCA_944472155.2. Lineage (NCBI taxonomy): Eukaryota > Metazoa > Platyhelminthes > Trematoda > Strigeidida > Schistosomatidae > Trichobilharzia > Trichobilharzia szidati. Next base: position 109,392,089 of record OX235274.1, on the reverse strand, counting down.
TTGGTGTGAGGACAAATACTCACTGGTGACATTGGCACTAGTGCCACTGGCGCTATATCGTGAATTGAGAGAAGTTGGGATTCATTGGTCATTGAATGAAGTTCCAGCGAATGAATGGTTCATGAGCTCACCTTGTAACCGGAGGGTTCTGTATTCAAATCCTAGCGGCGGAGGGTCCCAAACTAGGCTGATAAAATAGCTGTTCAGTACTCCCAACCTTTTTTCCAGTAGTCCTCAAACTGACATCAGTTCATAATGAAATAAAAAATAGTTTGGTGAGCTGAATCTGATGAACATTATGATAACTGTTTGTTCTTTGCGTTAAGTTTAGACATTTTACACCTTATCTGAAAGTTAGTGAAGCTTTTAACCAGTGTAGTTTCACTCTAATTTTCAGATAACTCAAAATAGAAAAAGAGCAGTTTTTCAATCATGTACTTTTTTCAAGCATTGGTTTGCAGGCATTTGACTGACTCAGAGTGAGATCAGGAATTGACATCCCTTGGTACTGGTTGAATGATCAGTGGGTCCGCCTCGTAATTCAAAGTTGGTGGGTTCGGTTATCGGTGGAGGGGGATAATGGTTGCGTACCATTAAACACTCCTGATCTAGGTAGGACGAGACAGCCTGCCCAGTGCTCCCTGATTTTCATTGGTTCTCTAACTGATGTCAATTAGTGACCTCACTAGAAATTTTCACTTATTTTTGGTCTAAATCCCTTTTCAAAGACTGAACGTACTCCGAACGAAATAATACAACTAGTTAGCAGAAGTAAACAGTTTTAAAATTATACTGACTACCGACAGTGTTGAAAACAAGTTTATATAATTGTATAGATGGGATTCTGATAATAATAGTGCTGAAAAAACAACTATATTTGAGTGGAGCTCAAATTGTTTCCGGAGGACGACTATTTATCAAAAGCATGTTACACTACACATCATTCAAATGATTTTAATATCCGAAACAAGTCTTACAGTCTGTTGAAATAACTTCCTGTATTTAAAATCTTTATGAAATTGTAATGTGTGGGGAAGAAGGTTTTGTAATTCAAAAAAGTCATTAGTAGTCTAGTGGAATGACAGACACTGTTGTAAATGGCACTGCAGTCAGTTGATTATTCTCAAGAATTTGGGTGTTACTGTATGGCTTAGTAATCCGATAATGGGGAGAAAATCTAACCACCGATCACTATCAGCGGGAGAAATCTGAAGGAAGTCAAATCTTTCACTTATCAAGGCAGCATCAGTTCAACTACAGGAGTCACCAATGAGGATGCTAAATCCAGGAGCAGAAAGGCAAGACAGACCTTTATTAATCTGAAAGCAATGTGGAATTCCGCCGCACTCAGCATAAAGAACAAAATCTGGATTTTCACCAATAATGTCCGATCAGCGCTTTTATATGGTTCAGAGATTTGGCGTATCATAAACTCTTATCAACACCCGCCTTCACTAGCTCCATGCTAAATTACAGATAGGTAGTCAGAAATGTTTCGAAACAAGGAAGTCTAACAACGAACTAACCAACAACTTATCACCAGAAAGATATAAAGTAGAAAATGGATTTGGATTGGATACAAGCTGAGGAGACCGTTGAGTGACATCGTTCTCCTGGTCTTGGAATGGAATCTGAGTAAAATCAAGCGACGAGTTAAGTGTGGGTCGAAGGGCAGCATAGAGAACGTCGTGTGAGAAGTAGATACGAGCTAATGGGCGATTGCGGAAGCAGCTAAAGACTGCAGGGAACAGGATGAGATGGAGACGTGCTACTCAAGCCCTATGTTCCACTAGGAACCCACGGGAATACTTTATGTATATATGAATTAATAACTATTATGCTAAGTGAATATATGACCATCTCAGTTGGTCGATACATGGTTATTATTGTATTAGTTGATCAGTCAAAGTGGCATGACCCGAACCAGCGTCTCTGATTACTAGTCCGGAGAAATAGTGGCTGAGCTACGAGACGCAGCTGTTAAGCGGGTCCTCATTTCACTAAAGTCCTCTCAGGTAATGTTCAGCTGTTATGTGGATTAGTGATACGTTACTGTTCGTTTATCATCATACTAACTGCCTAGATCTTCGTTTCACCTTCATTCATAAGCCACAATATCAGTAGTGTTTTGGTGACACAAGACTACCACGAATGGTCTCACCATTATTGCTGATTACGAACTGACCTCAATTAGGGAACCATCAAAGACCAGTAGGAAGTAACGGACAGCTGTTCCACCCTAGTTGTCAACTCTTCAGTAGTGAATACTCGCGACCCCACAGCCAGGGATCAAACCTGCAGTTTACAAAGCAAGCTTGTCGACCATCCAGCCACTGGGATGGAATTCAATAGTTCATGCATTCCAATGTGCAACAGAGAGTCACATCACCTCCAGCTAATGTCATCGACGAATATTTGTCCTCACATCTAACTTGGTGTACCCCTCTGGTCACGACTTGTTACTAGAACTTCAGACTTCATCCACTGAATAGTGATGATACCGTCTGGAAGTTGCGTTGTATATAATGAATTGGGAGAATTTGTAATTTATGGACTATTTAATCCATAGACAGTGGTTGAGTATTCAAAGAGATTCCTTGTAACTGGAGGGTCCTGGGTTCAACGCCTGTTGTAGGTTATGGCTGCGCACTACTGAAGAGTTCTAGATTGTGACAAAACGTCTGTCCAGTATTCCCTTCTTATTTTCAATGGTTCTCTACCTGAAGTCAGTCAGTTCGTGATCAAACCTCAAATTAATCAATAAATTTTGTTCGAAACGTCATCCAGTAAGTGCTAATATTGTTTCACTGTGTGATACATCTAGTAAACAAACTAATATGGAAGGTTTGCCTTACTTCTCCTATTCTATTTTTGATATTCTCATCCTTGCCGTCTGTAGCTGAAACGACTCTACGCAAACAGCTGAAAGAAGTGACTTCGTTTCGATTTCTTCTGTTGATAGTGATTGGGTACATGTTGTTGTTGGTAACGTAACTACATCACCTCAGTCTTCTCTCTCTTCCTCTAAATATATATAAATATGTATAAAGTGAGACTCTGTAAATTCCAGTTTACTATTCCTACTTTGACAAATCTATTAGCGGCATTTTAAACAGTGAAACATCAGTAAAAAAACACGACAATATCGTTTTGCTTTTTCCTCTCATTGGGAAGTACAAAAGTCTTTTCTCATAGAGATGAAAACCTGTTTCCTCAGTTAAATTAGACTATTCACCGATGTTTATCTGTTCAGTCAACTATTTCCTGTCTATATTGTCGGCATTTAACCTTTACTCTTTTTTTTTCTAAATAAAAATTACAAAATAAATTTTGATTTTAGCGATTAACTTCTAGAAACAAACGCATTCAAAATTCAATCTTCCCGCGCATTTTCAAAATCTAATTTTTAATGAATGCTGAATCTTCAAAAAAAATAGTCATTGGAATCAAGAGATATTAGTGTGAATACAAATCACAGTTTTTACTTTATTTCTTTACGTTCCAGTGGAACATAAGGCCTTAAGCTAGAGGCTTGAAGTTCAGGTAGCAGTGGTGTTTATTTTTACGGTATTGGGTTGCTAGCCTCATACTCGACTTTCCCTCTTTGCCAGCCGAATTACTGGCTTAGCGAATTTTGGGAGGGTGTCGGTCGGGGATCGAACCCCGAACCACATGAGGCGTGGTTGGCTGGCGTTTTACCGCTGCGCCAGTGATGCACAAAAATCACAGTGATTGAACTGGAAGGAATGTTGTTAGACTGAAATGAGGAATTCCTTTATGATAATGTTTAGCAGTCTATTTAGAAGAGTTCCAATGCAACATAAAAAACTGTGAAGAAGACTGAGTCCTATGAAACTGGAGTCTGATGTCAAATTTTTAGGGTGTAGTTGTGATCACTGAGCAGGGTACTTTAATATCGAAGAATGAAACCATCCTCAGGAACTACAAGAAAACACATCCAACCAAATCCAAATTGTTTGACCCTCAAAATCCCTTTTGTTCTCAACTCTCTCCGCCTTGCACCTCATCAGGTGGGACTAGAAGCCATTACATATGATGGAGAAGATTTGTAGCTCAGGTGGATGATTTTGATGTAGTTGTGTTCTCTGATCTGGATAGTTAATTTGCGAAGCTTTCATCGCCCTACTAGGCAACATCTTCAGAGCATACTTCAATTTCTTGAAGTGAGCTTTTAGATTTCTCCACGAGTTTATTAGTCATTTCTCCTGGTGACCTTAAACGTGATTGGCTGATTTTGTGTGTTTACACACCTTCTAGGCTACTTGTATTGGGACTGATTGTTCCCTTGACTTGAACTTTGACCCTTTGTGTATAAGATTTTCTTCTTATCGATTGGTAAGTTTTGTCTATCTTGATGTGTCTATAGATTCACTAGAATATCAAGCTTCTAAAAATTCTCTAGCATTCTTTTTATTTCCTCTGTCTAATATTTGAACGTTGTCCCAGTCGAATTGATGTCTGTGGTTGTCTGTATGTAGTGATATGAGGGAATGGATATCATGTCTTTTGATGGCTAGCTTATGATCGTGGATACGAAGACGAAGAGGACATCCACTTTGGCCGATGTAGTGTTTTTCGCAGTTGTTACAATTTATTTTGAAGATGATGTTGGTTTTATCTTCTTTCGTTGTTGAGTCTTTTGGGTGATACAGAGGTGGCTGAGTGAAGTGATTTTGTTGGTTTGTCTGCGACGTCAATTCCTAAGCGTTTGAAGAGTCTTGTAGTGATTTCTGAGATGTCCTCTATAAATGGTAGGGCGATTTTCATTGTGCTTTCCTTGTGGGACTTTAATTCTCAGACGAATGAGCGATCCGCGGACACATTATTTCAGACCATATTTATTAGGTATGTTGAAGAATAACCCACATAACAAAAAGGTCCACCTCCAAGTCGATGAAAGCGATCATTACTAACACAAGTTAACAGCCAATCACGACAAAGTTTGTAATTTCATTCACGACGAATTCAAATATGTATTCTTTCCGTATTGAAATGTCTAGACGAACATTAAAGGCCTGTCAATAATACCATCCAGCTCAGAGAACGCAATCAAATCTAAAAATGCAGTTTCTGTTGTCTTTCTGAGCAACATCTTCAACTCAAGTTCCACTATGAGCTGGACTTTCAGACTTCAAAAGGTCAAGTATCAGACCAGCAACCTGATCAGTATCACGACAAGTAGACACAATCATCATAAAGAAATCTACTGTGGCAGCCAATCATGGTGAGATAAATATTTCATCTGTAAAGAATTTCCAAAGCTCATTACACACACGGGAGTTAGTGCTTGATCTACATAATTCGACCATCCGGTTCACAGAACACAACAGTATCAAAAGCAGCCTAGTAAATTATGAAATCTTTTCAACTTTTCAGCGCCATATATATACACACTTTGTAGACCTATCAAATAGAAGTCTTGATTACGAGTTACTAACTGGTTTTATTTCAAACAGTATTGTGGTGAGAGCTGTCTACTAGCCAAGTGGTTGGCAGTAATTGAGGTCAATGTTTACGTATCAAATATTAGTCATGTTGTGGTGAGAGATGGTTGCTAGCCAAATTGGTTGACAGTAATTGAGGTCAACGTTAGTCATGTGAAAACAAGGTCAAGATGGACAGGCGGATACAGTTAACATATAGATGAACTGACACAGCCACAAGAGATGCAAGGTTAACTTTGTGTTAGAAACAACCAATCAACAGACTATATTGTCTACCAACATTAACCTACAATAATGTACATCAAAATCTATAAATATGTGTTGATTTTCCGTAATAATCGTTCTGTTGCCTGGCCCTTGTCTTCTGTTGTTACAGTATGTTTGATACAATCAGGAAGTTTCAGCATGTAGTACAACACTGCATATAATTTCCTCTTTACATTTACTTTATTAAGAGGAAAAATAATTAACGCGGCACTTAAGTTGATAATCATGTCAATGAACAGATAAGTGTTAAATTAAAAGTTAGTAGGAACAGTGACAACGGTGTATTCATGAGAAGTAGAATTAAAAAAAGTCGTTCACTTAACACTTTTCATATCATACAAAATGTGTACCATCCATATAAGATGTCATTGAGTTTTTGTATTTGGTCATCCAAGCATAAAGTCTGTTTTAATTGTTTCTAATCGTAACTGGTCAGATTCAACGATGGGAAGGGGGAGGGGTTGTGTATGAAGCGGATGCTCAGAATCCGACAAAGTGAAATTCGTCAATTTTGTTGCATGAGTTCAATTGTCTGTCCACAACAATTCTAACGAATTGGCTCTGTGACACCCTACTCACTACACCTACATCTTTGAGTTCCCTTCGTGATGTGACAAAGTCTTTTTAAATTAGCACAGAAAAGACTAAGGGAGAGATGGAAGAGTTAACAAAGTGTAAGAGTAGAGACTAAGTGATACCACCAGACTGTCTCAACTTCCTTACGTAGGAGGTTGGATAAAAAATCTTTCTAGAAGTCAGGTTGACATAGGAAGACCAGGAAAGAACAGAGGGAAGACATAATCCAAGATATTGAACATTCTACAAAGTTTCAACTTCAATACCTTCTATGGCTGTTTGGCTCCATGACATTTTTGGATGGTTTCAGTTTCTTTTGTGAAAATGAGCAAAGAAATTCACCTAGCTTTACAAACTTCGCAAGTGCTAAACGGCTATAGAAATAAGCTTTAGTTTCAGTTAGCTTTAGCGTGCCCAAATATACAATGCAGATACCACAAGTCCTGGTAATTAGGTAGCGTTTCAAGACCAAGTATTTGTTGCCTTTTCTTAGTAAGGGTGGCATGGGAACAATAGGCAGACATTCTGTTCCAGAATTAATTCTAATTTCATATTAGATTAATTGTGTTGATATGTAGTGACAGTAATACACACACACACACGCACACATAACATTAGTCTCATTCATGGCCTGTTGTACATAATTCAAATAATACTGAAGAGATTAGACAGTAGTCCTTAGAGAATTTTTATATCTCAGGGGATTTTAAATTCATTGATTCATTTGTCAGACTAGGGATTAAGTTATATATGAAAAAGTCGCCTAATCCCACCCATATTCCTTTAGCATATGTTACAAATTATTGCAGGTACTAAATCTATGCACAGTATAGTAAAATGTAGCGTTTCGTTGCCTCATGTGGGACACATCAATTTCTATGTATTTGGATGTGCACCAGTGAGAAGGCTTTTACTTATCCGTTATTTATGTTGGGTGATATTTTTATATTATTATTATTGTTCCCTTGGGTTCCTAGTGGAACATAGGGCTTCAACTACACGTCTCAACTTGTTTCTGTCTCCTGCTGTACTTTTCACCTGCATCCATGTTAGTCCATACTGTTTCAAATCCTCTTCACAAGATCTCCTCCATGTCACACTTGGACGTCCCACTCTCCGCTTCCCTTTCGGGTCCCACTCGAGCAATGGGCTGACGCGCGATGTCACCCAGCGGCCTCCTCAGCGAGTGTCCAATCCATCTCCACTTTCCCCTGCATATTTGTTGAGCGATTGGTCCTTGTTTGGTTTGTTCCCATAGTTTCTTGTTGGTGATTCTTTCCGGCCATTTGATCTTCCGTATAGAGCGAAGACAGCTGTTGATAAAGGTCTGCAACAGGCTGTTTGAAATATTCTTGGTGACCCGCCAAGTTTCTGATCCGTAAAGCAAAGCTGACTGACTTGACGTTTGTATTGAAAATCCGAATTTTGTTGTTGATGCTGAATGACGAAGATTTCCAGATTGGTTTCAGGTTGATGAATGTGTTTTTCGCCTTCCTGATTCTCGACTTCACATCCTCGTCCGTTCCTCCTGTAGTTGAGACAATGCTCCCTAGATCAGTGAAGTGAATGAAGTAACCTCTTTCAAATCCCTACCGTTGATGTTGATCGGCGCTGGATGTTGCTGCTGCTGTTGTTGTTGGTTGGTTATTTTCATAACCTCCGTCTTGTCTATGTTCACCTGGAGTCCTGTCTTCTCTGGCTGCTTCTTCGACCAGTTTGTCGGTTTTCGCTTGTAAGTCTTCGATCTTGTGTGACATCAAACATAAATCATCCGCAAAATCCAGGTCTTCTAGGTTCTTCACGTCGGTCCAGGATATCCCTGTCTTCTCGTTTCCCACTGTCAGACGCATAATCCATTCCACCACAATTAGGAATATCATTGGTGAATATGTTGGGTAATAACTGTAATCATATTGATTTATTTACTGAAAGAACCTGAAACGGATAAGCAGAGCTTAAAATTGAACTAGAATGTGGGTTCTAAATGTTGTTAAGAACACTAACCACTTAGCTGTTATGTGAAATCGTAAGTTTTTAGCAGTAAAAGTTTATGGGTATTTAATTTTATCTCAAATTTGCTAAAAAAACTGACTTCAGTTGGAGAACCACTGAAAACCAGCAGAGAGTGATGGGCAACTGTTTCGTCCTAGCTTGGGATTCTTCATCCTTGTGCATCAATACCCTTCGCCACTCCCCAACACTCATAGGAGTGGAATCCAGGACGTTCAATTTAAAAGACAGGCTTGTTAATCACTGGACCACTGGAATGGAATCTAATGGCCCACCAATTGTAATTTCTGTTATTCTGAGACTGGCGTGCAACTGTCCCCTTACCTGACATGGTCGACCCCACTGATCACTACTTCTCACCATAACTCGAAGCAACATCGTCCTGTAGCCAGTCATTAATGTCCATTAGAATAATTTTCATATGTTAATTTGTGAGAATTTTAGTGATTTCTAATTTCATCATGGGTTGATATCACTTATACATTTCAGGTTATTAAAGAATTCGACGAAGAGTTTCTCTGTCGCTAAAAGTAAGATTTTGTAAAGGAATAGTGATTTCATAAAACGACGTATTTGCAACAGGACATGCGAAAATCTATTTCAGAACCAATTGTATCAGTTGTGTATTAGGACCCAAACTTAACAACTGCCTCCGGAGGAAATTATCTAATCATCCAATTAATAGGGTTGTCTGTCTCTTTGTCTGTCTGAATTCAACATAGAAGATGAGTGAAGAGAATCAATAGAAGTTTGAGAAGTATAAGAGTGAAACAGAATGAGTAGTGGTAGAAAGGAATATGAAAGATTACAGAGACTGAATACATCTGCGTAAGCCATTGACAACGACTTTGAGCCACGTCACTTATTGTCTCCAGCCGTTGATTCTTAGCGTCGCGAGGGCACCAACCCGGAAGTCTGCATCTCCCTCCCTACCTGACTCAGTTTAACTGTCAAGGATTTCATGGATTGATGCCATGTTTTTGTTTGGCCATCACTTACTTTTTTCAGCCTGCACCTATATCAGCTAGTAATGCCCGTCGGGGGAGGTGATGGTTAGGCATGCGTAGCACGTGACCTAGCCATCTCAATCTATGTAACTTTATTGCCGTTTCGATTGATTTTCCCTCTTTGCCCAACACTCTGCGCCTAACGTCAACATTACTTATTTTATTATACCACCTAACGTGAGAAAGAGATCGTAGAGAGATCTATGATCAAAAACAGTCAACCTTTTCATGTCTTCAACTCGTCTTGGCCATGTTTCAGAGCCATAGAGAAGGATGGAGCGAACTGCTGAGCAGTACACACGTCCCTTGGTTGATAGCCGGACGTCACACCTACGCCAGAGATGGTGTAAGTTAGCGAAAGCAGCTCGAGCTTTTTGGATCCGTGTTGAGATTTCGTCACCAATCAGTCGGCTGGTGCTGATACAACTTCCCAAATAGGTGAAGTGGTCAACATGTTCTATCACTTGACTCCCTATCACTAAGCTAGGAGTTGACGTAGTCCAGTCCCGTAGAAGCATCTTACATTTTACAGGAGCGAATCGCATGCCAAACATACGAAGATTGCTGCTCAAGGTGTTCAGAAGACTCTGCATTTTGTCAGCATCCTCCTCTAACAGGACTATGTCGTCTGCGTATTCTAAGTCTATAAGACTATTCCCTGCTAATAAGTCGATTCCTAAGTCGTTAATTTCAGTTAAGGATATTTCCATTAGCATATCTATGATGAAGTTAAACAGAAATGGGGAAAGTGGACATCCCTGAAGGACACCACTGGTTGTTATCATTTCACATGGCAATTCCCCATAAGCCCTTACACGGCTACGTGAAGGGTTTTACAGGCAATAGGATCGCGGATACAGTAATCTTAGGTTATGTTAGTGTCACAGGATGGTTTAAACTAATCACTGTCACAAGTAGATTGAAACCAGTTACGTGACTCAGCATTGAGTACTAGTCAGTTTTAAGTGATCTAAATAGCATAGGACTATTGTGCTTCGTTTGGAGTCGGACTCAATAAAGGTGTATGCTGACTGACTCAGCTCACACGGCTGAATCAGTCTGAAGCGCATCAGAATTCTGACTATCTAGTTTCGCGGCGTGTTAACACGTAGGTTTTTCAGTTTCAGGTGAAATTTCCACCCGTCATCGAGTTAAGCTTTCAGTCGAGTGATTGTTCAATCGACGTCATTCAAAAGACTGTTTGTACCGGCTGCTATTCTTTAACTCTGTCAAATAAACAAGTGAATTTCTATAGAACTTAATATTTCACAAGAATTCTATATTTTTAAATAAAAGTCAAAAAAGGAATATAGTATATTAGAATTTCATATTATTTCTGTTATGTTAAAGAAAAAGAAGAAATGTGAACTATGTCACACTCCATTTACGTTCAAACAAGCCTACAAATGAAAACATCGGGTTTTTTCTCGACCACATAACCCAGTTTTCAATATTTTTTAATACAAGTTATTATGAAACAAGAAAGGGCTAGAAAATATTGCTAATAGTGAAATAAATTTCAAATATATATATATATATATCTAATAAGTGTCCTTACTCGGACTAAGAATGTCTTTCTAATATGCCGTATAAAATTAACAGGCAGATGAGGTAATATTAGTATCATAGTAAATTCGAGAACATTCTTAGATTTTAAGGTCAGATGCGTATGTGTAGATTTTAAATAAAGGTGTATAGAATGTCAATAATGTATTCGACCACATTTTGGTATTGCGAAGATTTGATAAGTCCGGCGAATTTGCGCGAATTCAAGATAAGCTTGACTATGTGATCTGAAAGTTCTGCTTTCGATCTTACCCCCTGCAGTTGTGGGTGAGCACTGGTGGAGGGTCTCGAACCGTCTCGACGAAACAGCTGTCCAGTACTCTCTGGTTTTTCAGTGCTTCTCTAACTGACATCAATCCATGATCAAGTTTTTACAAAATAATCTTTTCCATTCATTAGTATAAGTTCATACATTCTGAATGTCTCAACTAAACAGCTTGACAAAATAATTACTGACCATCTTCTTTCATGGTTCAGAAAAGGCAAAACGAAATTTGTAAGAAGCCAAATTGTCTCATTCAATTGACAACGGTCACCAAGTGGACAGATAAATGCGCTTTCTAGGTTATGTATCATATTCCAACGGACCTTTCAAATGGAATTCGAACTTTTCTCACACACAGTCAAATGTTTGCGAATTCGAGAGGACAGTCCTAGGCTTCGTAAACAGGATGGAGTTTGCTGTATCATTTTTCTCTCCTTTGGCCTAGGTAAATCTAATCTAAATCTTTCCACCCTTTCGTATTCTTTCATCACCTTCATACTTTTATGATATTTTTTTCAATTTTCGAGCGTTAGTTTCCAGGATCTTGATTGGTTTGAAGCTTGTTGACGGATTGATATCAGAAGGGACTTGAGTTCCTTCAAGGTTGTAGATACGCACGAAACCTAAGTCCAGGGCTTCCTGTGGCCGATTGCCTCCAACCATCTAATTTCATAAAATCAATGTGCACCGTGATGGAGAGCTATCTAGAATGGCGGCTACATTACAAAACTGGCTGATAGAATTCAGTCTGCACCAAAGAAAGGACTAGACACATCACATTAGTTACTAGTGTCCAACCAAAGTACGGATTGATATCAGTTAGAGAAACATTGAATACTGCAAGGGATACTGGACACAGGTTACATCCTAGCTCAAAATTCTGCAATAGTGTGTACCCATGACCTCAGCAGAGATCGAGCCAGTGACCTTCAGGTTACAAATTGAGCTTGTCTACCATTCAGTTACTGGAAGGCGATCCAGTGGTCAATAAATTCTAACTTTTACAAATTCAGGAGTTTTAGTGCCACTCTCAGACATTATCGCCGGGAGTATCCAACTTCATGGACCTCAAGAGTCCTATGTACAATACTGATACTTATTTGAACACTTCAACTAGATTTTTAATTGTTATCCTTTTGCCTTGTAAGTTGTATATCAGCGGCCTAGCGTGTGCACCATCTTCTTTTGACTTAATCCAAAGGCCCTCACGAAATAAAATCCGATTATTTATCAATTTCATCTTCACTATTACACAACTTTTATTTCTGAAAGATTTTAAATTAATTTTATTACTGAATTGTTTACATAATCACAGAATTTTCAACTGCTTCAAATTCATGTTCTTTTTTTATCATTGACCTTAGTATCACTTTTGTTATTATTATTATTATTGCTGTTATTATATTCATCGGTATTACTGATATGTTTGCAACGTGTAACACTTATTATTATTGATCTACAAACTCATCTTCATTGGTCAACATTTATATACATATGGTTTTATGGAAATACAGTTTGAAAAGATAGACATTATGTTTCTGAAGCAGTTTTAGTTACTACACGAAGAACTGTTGAATACTAACACTGGACTTCTTTCTCCCTTCAGGGTTGAATTACTCCAGAAAATGCTTACAGGTGGATAAAAAACTTATGACTTTTAACTATAACATTATTATTCTCTTGGATTCTGTCCTCTGCAGTCTTTTTTAGCTGGCTCGACGACCTCCAATGAAATTTCTTTCTTCCTTATACAATATCTTCCGTGTCACTGTCTGATGCCAAACTCGTCTCTTCATATTTGTATCACACTCAAGAGTCTGCAATGTGATGTAACTCGACGGTCTACTCAGTGGATATGCAATCCCTCTCCATTTCTTCCTGCATTTTTGTTATGCGATCAGTTCTGGGTCGGTTTTTTGCCAGAGTTTCCTGTTTCATGTCTTTTTTGGCCAGCTGGTCTATGTATGGTTTTCAATACCATTCATAATTTGAAACCAATAAACACTGACAGATAAGTTCAGTTTGTTCACATGGTGTTATTCGTTTGACAGTGGTAAACGGTGTAATCATTAACGAGTGTTTTATACTACTCAGAACTTATCGACCTGATGCACCCATATACCCGTGAGAGATGATGTTTCAACTGAGAATGGAACTCAGAATCTGTGGTTTCAAAGGTCAGAATACTGTCCACCAGATTATTATTAACAAAATTAGACCAAGTTAATTGCAGGATATCCTCGAAGATGCCATCATAAGAGCTGACATGTCAGCAGAGAGCAAACACATCAACCTAATGTTATCTGTCAACCAGAAATTGAAAATAAAATCTGAGAAATCCGTAAAATCACCCTATTTAGTTTGAATAATATTAAACGAACATTATTTTGTAAGTGACGGATGACCTAAGTTCTTTTCTTCTCGAGGAAGTTGAAGCGTTTAAAGTTATGAAAATCTCGCTTAAACAAGCAGTTTACTTTTTAATTTTAAGAGTTCCATTTGGGTTATAACCACCAATTCGTTCCCACATTGATTTGATAATTAGCAGTCTAGTTCGTTCAGTACACAATGCAGCGAGTAATATTACAGACAGGGGCCAGTGAGGAGACAGGTATAGAATGAACCCACATAAAGTACTTGGAGGGTCAGGACTTCGCCGATGATATATGTCTGATTTCCCACAAACTGGAAGATATGCAAGTGAATAGCAACAAGTTGGTAGAAGAAACATTAAAGACAGGCATCCAGGTGAACATAGACAAAACAGAGGTGATGAAGATTCCTGGCCAACAGCAACAGCAACAACAACAGGCAACAATCAGCATAAATGGGAGAAATCTGGAAGAAGCAACCTTCTCTACCTACCTACCTGGGAAGCATTGTTTCAACTTCAGGCGGATGGGACTGATGAGGATATCAAATCAAGGATTGGGAAATCAAGGCAGGCTCTCATTACTCTCAAGTCTGTGTGGAGGTCAGCAGCACTCAGCATAAAAAATAGGATCCGGATTTTTCAGCTCCAATGTGAAGTCAGTGCTACTCACTGTATGGATCAGAGAATTGGCACGTCATGAAGAGCACTTCAAACAAACTACACACCTTCATCAACAGCTGTCTTCGCTGAATACCACTCAAGATCAGATGGCCGGCCAGAAAAAATCAGCAGCAGAGAGGGATATATGCTAGCGAAGCAACACAGCAGGAACGGATTGTGCATGAAATATGCAGAAAGAAATGGAGGTGGATTGGCCATAGTCTGAGAAATCAAACAAGTAATATCACAAGACAGGCCGTTGCTCGAGTGGAACTTGAATGGGAAGCTGTAAGTTGGCCGTCACTGCGAGGGTGGGTAGACATGGAGGAGGTCATGTGAAGAGGAGAGGAAAGCATGTGGGCAGACGTGGAACTAGGGGAAAACGTTGGTGGAGAACCACAAGCAATGGAAACGTGTGGGTGAAGCTCTATTTTCCTCTAGGAACCAAAGGAAACAATAATAATACGTTACATTTGATACTTATTTCAGTAATTATAAATTAAATCTTATCAGCTGAATCCGGTGACTAGAGGTGGTGTGTGAAAAGCTTAAGGATATGCACATTGCGGGATTGATTTCATCAGGTGGACACACTAAAATTCAGATAGACTTTTTCTCGACTCGATCTCAAAAGAGTGGAGACGTAGCAAAAGAAATCGTGAAAAGGAGCAAATGTGGGTTCAGATCATTATCCAGAGCAAAGAACCATCAAAGTCATGCTGGAAGTCTTTAGAACAGCTAGAGGATAAAACTACAAAGGACACCTTAATAGCAGACATCATAACAAAGTCGGAGACACTACATAGCATCACTGGGGAAATCTGTGTGGAAGAACACTGGAACTTTCTAAATGTAATATAGAAGCAAACGTGAACAACCCTTTTAGAAAAAAATAGGCAAGACAAGAAATGGCTCTCTGTGGACATGCGGAAGGTATCAGAGGAGAGTGAAATGGGGAAACAGAAGATGAACCAATGCAGAGATGGAATACAAAAAGGGAAGCTGAGTTCAGTATACATCACACTGAATGGAGAATTGAAAATGAGTGTGAAGAAAGACAAAAGTCAATTCTATGACACACTGAAGACTGAAGCTAAACAGGTAGCAGGCGAAAAAGACCTCAGAACACCTTATCAGATAATCAGGTTTCCATCCAGGAAGAGATTAACGCAGATTAAACCAATGGAAGATAACGAAGGGGACCCAATTACAAGAGCTGAGAAGCAGATGAAACGCTGCGCTGTTCACTCTACAGGACTCTTGAACTGACTGCCCTCAGTAATTCTCCTAGAGATACCACGAACAACCACAGTGCCTTCAGTAGACACCAATCCTCGAACAAAAGCAGAATTCATGAATAATCCGCATCCGGACATTAGTGAAAATACAACATGTACTTCGGCAAAGAGTCTCTTTTGGGCGAATTCATTCACTTCGCTGTACAATCGCAATTATATGTGCTTATTTTTGTACGTGTGTGCACACTAGGTTTGTCCGATAAGAATCAAATTGAGTTAGGATTATTATTGTCAAGACATTTGTTCTTATCGAACAAACCTAATGTACACACACATACAAAAACGGACTGGACATATTCTCAGGATACCTCAGATTGACTATCGGGTGGAGCTCCAATAGGAAGCGAGTGACGAGCTGGGTGTCCAAGGATAGTAGGCAGAAGACTGCACGAAGAGCAAAGGAAAGCTTGTGAGTAGTCATGGAGGCAGATGACAATGACTTTAGAGAACAAAAGGGGAAACGAAGAGCTTTGTTCCATTAAGAAAGCAAGAAACCAATAATATTAGTAGTGTCAATAAGAAAACCATGGAAAACGGAGGATTTAGTTCCAAAGGTAGTAAAGCAAACGTCGAGTATATATGTAGACCTCCGATTTGTTTGAATTCATTAGCTTATATACTTGTGTGCGTAAACATGCCTTTATTGTCTTCCAACGTTACCATCGCAACCTTCTAAAACTGCAGCTGATGAGGAAAACGACTGACCCTTGATCATTTAGTTTTGGTTCGTTTATTATTATTCCTTTGGGTCCCGAGTGGAACATAGGTCCTCAACATCTCCACTTTGTTCTATTTCCTGCCATCCTCTCCGGCTGGATCCGCGATTGCCCAAACTCTCTCTTCTCTTCCTCACTTGATCTCCTCCATGTCTTGCATTGTGAGCTATGTCATTCGATGGCCTGCTCAACGTATGCCCAATCCACCTCCATTTTCTCTTACATGTTTGTTGAGCGTTCAGCTCTTGGATGGTCTGTTCCCACAGTTTCTTCTTACTTATTCTTTCTGACTATTTGATCTTCACTATGAATTCAGAGAAGGCAGCTGTTGATGAAAGTCTGAAACCTGTTGGAAATCCTCTTCGTGACACGCAATGCAAGTTTCTTATACGGGTAAGGCCGTATAGAAGGACCAGTTGACATCGGTGTTGAAAATGCGAATCTTGTTTCCTATGCTGAGTGCGGAAGATTTCCAAATTGGTTTCAGGTTGATGAAGATGTATCTTGCCTTTCCGATTTTGACTTTGATATCTTCATCCATTCCGCTGGCCTGTAGTCGAAACGATTCTTCCTATATAAGTGAAGGAAGTAACCTCTGTCAAATCTCTCCCGTCGATGGTGACTGGCGCTGGTTGTTGTTGTTACGGTTCGTTGATTATCTTCACCACCTCCGTCTTCTCTATGTTCACCTGAAGTCCTGTCCTCGCTGCCAGCTTCTTCAGCCTGTTTGTTGGTTTTCGCTTGCCTACAAGTCTTCGAGTTTGTGTTACACTAGACATATATCATTTGCGAGATCCAGATCTTCTAGAGTTTTCTCATCAGTGGTCCAGCGTATTCCTGTCTTCTCGCTCCCTGAGTACATTCTGAGGCATAATCCAGTCACTCCATCACAATTTAGAATATCGTCTGTGATAATAAACAACCAGCCTTGTCTTACTCCTGTTTTCACTTCGAACGCCTCACTGAGTTTCCGGTTGTGCATCACCTTACATGTGTCGCTGTCATATAGCTGCTGAATGAGGTTGCTGTAGACTTGAGGTACACCATAGTGCTGAGGTAGTTTCCAATTTACGTCTCCATCAACGATGTTGAAGGTCTTTTCGATGTTGATGAAGTTGTGGTAGGTGTTTTTGACTGCCATTATTATGCTTTGTTCGATGACGATGCGTCACATATGGAGCTGAAAAAAGCCTGTCGAACAAACTCTTTATGTGTACTGAGTACGAACCATAAATTAATGTATTATAGCTGTTAAACAGTTATCTGTAGATTATCCAGTCAACCTTTACACTTAAGAAACAGGGAAATCTAACAACAGGTAACATATGCAAGACACAAAATAAACTTGAAACTAACTGATTTCATGTTATTAACTAAAATTTATTCTACAGGTGTAATCAAAAGTTTCTGTATGAGAGGTAACTTTAATAATGACTGTTTTTTACGCAATTATTAATTATGCAGTGCAATGTTATTTTTATTGTTAGCAGGATAGCATCTGTGTTTCAAGCCTTCCTCTCTTATTTGTCGCATTTATACTTAGCCAAAAAAACGGAAGAAATTGTCACTTGTATATCAGTCTATGTTATCGTTTTTTTATTGAATGTCCTAAAAAGAGGCGGTGACATTAATTTTGACAGAGGAGTTTCCGTATGTATCTTTTTCAATGAAGCTAATTACAAGAGATTAAATGAATTAGATAGGCGCATTATTTTTCGCCTCAAAAGTAATTAGATAATTTAGACTACCAGATGTTAGGGAATAGTTGGTAGTAACAAAATATAATCATAATTAATTTACCTACATGGAGAAGGCGAAAAATGATAGAAATCAGGACATGTGTAGTAGAACCAAACTGCTAATTTTTTCATACCTTTCGTAATCCGGAAGGAATACAGAGTTTTAAGCTTAGAAGTTTCTATGGAGGTTAAGTTATTTTTACAGGGTGGAATTGCTAGCCTCAGGTTCAGCCTTTCCTCTTTATTGGTATTATTATAGGTTCGGCAAGGTCTAGGAATACATCAGACCATGTATGTGGGTGACCAGAATTCTGTCATCATATCACTGGTACACTAGCACTCTCGTGCCAAGAGGTAAACTCAGTCTGTTTGGATAAAAGTAAAGAATTCCAACCTATGGACTATATGGGATTCATTAGAGCCCTAATATTCATCCACAGTTTCATTTTATTCATAAATGTAGATGAATATTTTGGCGGTTTAACGTAGAAGTTGTTCCGCATAAACACTTTCTGCAGTATTATTATTATTGTTTCCTTTGATTCCTAGAGGAACATAGGGCTTCAGCCACGCGTCTCCATTGCGTTCAGCTCTCTGCTAGAGTCTTCACCTAGCTCCACGTCTACCCAGACGTTCTCATCTCCTCTTCACATGACCTCCTCCAAGTCATCCTCACAATGATGACCAACTCGCCACTTCCATTTCCGGTTCCAATCGAGGGCTTGTCTAGTGATGTTACTTAATGGTTTCCTCAGAGTATGGCCAGACAATCCATCTCCATTTCTTCCTGCATATTTGTTTCACAGTCGGTTCGTGGTTGGTTCGTTCCCAAAGATCTCTGTTGCTGATCTTTCCTGGCCATCTGATCTTGAGGATTGAGCGAAGACAACTGTTAATGAAGGTCTGTAGTTTGTTTGAGATGCTCTTTAAGACGAGCCAGTTCTCTTATCCTTAGAGTGGCACTGACTTCACAATGGAGTTGAAAATCCGGATGTTATTTTTGATGCTGAGTGCTGTTGACCTCCACACAGACTTGAGAGTATTGAAAGCTTGTCTTGCTTTGATATCCTTGTCAGTTTTCCCTGTAGTTGAAACGATGCTTCCCAGATCGGTAGGTAAAGGAGGTAGTTTCTTTCAGGTTCCTCCCATTTATGCTGATTGTTGTCTGTTGTTGTTGTTGCTGTTGGTGTTGGCCAGGGATCTTCATCACCTCCGTTTTCTCTATGTTCACCTGGAGTCCTATCTTTGATGCCTCTTCTGTCAACTTGTTACTTTTCACTTGCATATCTTCCAGTTTGTGGGAAATCAGACATATATCATCGGCGAAGTCCAGATCCTCCAAGTTCTTTGTGTGAGTCCATTTTATGCCTGTTTCCTCATTGCCCGCTGTTTGTCGCATTATCCAATCTACTGCAATCAGGAAAATCATTGGCGATAGTAGGCAACCCTGTCTTACTCCTGTCTTCACTTCGAAGGATTCCGTGAGCTTCCCGTTGTGGATTACCTGGCATGCAGCGTTGTCATACAAATGTTGGATGAGATGTATAATTTTCGGCTGCGCCCCGTATTAGCGAAGTAGTTGACGAATCACCTCTCGATCGACGCTGTCAAAGGCCTTTTCAAAGTCGATGAAGTTGAGATAGAGAGGTGACTGCCATTCCAGGCTTTGTTCAATGATGATCCGTGATGTGGCGATTTGATCGATGCATGACTTTTTTTTAATTTTGATTTACACCTTGATTCCACACCGTATTTTCAGTACAAGTGTGGAATTTTCAGCATGGATATCGGCAGCCCAAATTCAGGCCGACCATAGATATCGGGTGTGCGCCGGCAAAGGATTGAACCCCGGACCGTGTGCATGGTCGGCGAGAGTCCTAACCACTGTGCCACCGACGCACAAAAAAAAGTCGATGAAGTTGAGATAGAGAGGTGACTACCATTCCAAGCTTTGTTCAATGATGATCCGTAGTGTGGGGATTTGGTCAATGCATGACTTGTTTCTCCTGAGTCCAGCGTGTTCCGGTCGAAGATTTTCATCCAGGACTTGTTTGATTCTCTCCAGGATGATGCGGCTTAGTATTTTGCTTGGGATGGACAGGAGAATAATTCCGCGCCAGTTCTTGCATTGACTTAGGTATCCTTTCTTTGGTAGTTTGAATAAGTATCCTTTCTTCTAATCCTCGGGTAATTGCCTTCTTTCCACACCTTCTCCAGTAGTGGCGTCATCCAGGCTGCTGTTGTCTCTGGGTCCATTTTCAACGCTTCTGCTGGGATTCCATCTGGTCCTGCTGCTTTTGCAGCTCTCAGCATCTTGATTGCCTTCAGGACTTCTGATTTCGTCGGGGGGTTGATGTTCACTGGTAGCTCTGTCTCCGTCGTTGGTATTGTTGGGCGCGTTGTAGGTGGTGGTCGATTTAAGAGTTTTTTGAAGTGTTCAGCCCAGTGTTTCCTTTGCTCCACTTCTTTGGTGATTGACTTTCCATTGCCATCCTTCACTAGCTTAATTTGTGTCAAACTTTTGCCCAATAGGTACCTAGTTGTTTGGTAGAGTGTTGCGAGGTCTCCTTTGCCTGCATCTTGTTCTGCTTCACTTGCCATGCAGTATAATTTGTTGTATTCCTGTTCTATATTAAATTTAGCTGATCAGACCATAGACGCTGCTCCTAGACTCTGTACATTTTTGATGTTCTCTGTGGGATAAATTTGCGGTGTAATATCTGGAAGTTAATCACTATCCTTGTAAAGAACTACTATAGAAAGAGCATCCAGCGGCCTCTATTCGCCTAGTCTAAAGCAGGCAGTCGTTCGCTCGTCACTTTGATACATCACTTTTGCATAAAATATTGGGCACCAGTGAAGCAACTTCAGAATGTAATTGCTCTATGACTAAAGCTCTATTACTTATGTCTGAGCACAAGAAATAGGTCTATGAGGTCTTCTGCATATATTTTCAAACCTCCACGAGTTACACACAGTCAAAAAATTAAATTCCTACAATATCAGAAACACACACTGTCGTGAAAGAATCTTCGGTAATATTCAGTATTATTGTTATTTAATATTGTTATCATTATTATTGTTTCCTTTATTTCCTAGAGGAAAATAGGGCTTCAGCCAAACATCTTCATTGCGTTCGGTTCCCCAACAACCCGTTTTCATCCGGCTCCGCGTCTTCCAAAATGCTTCCATCTCCTCTTCACATGACCTCCTCCATGTCACCCCATCCTCACACTGACGACCCACTCACCACTTCCTATTAGGGTTCCACTCAACAAATGGCCTGTCGTGTGATGTCACTCACTTGATGGCCAATCCATTTCAATTTCTTCTTCCAAATTCGCTTTGTTGGTTCGCTCTCAGAAGTCCCTCCCTGTTGCTGATCTTTTCTGACAAGCCATCTGATCTTGAGGAGTATTGAGCGAAGACACTTGATGATGAAGGTCTGTAGTTTGTTCAAAGTGACGTTCGTGTCGTGCAGTGCAAGTCTCTGATCCGTAAAGTAGGTGGCACTGACTTCACATTGCATTTGAAAATCAGGATTGAGTGATTTGGAGGTAGGCAAATGATAGAACAATGATTTACAACCTAGGGAAAAATGGAAGTAATTTCAAAGTTAGTTGAAATATCCCAATAAGAATCTATATTGTAAATTTTGCCTTGGTAGTTCAGGGATAGAATACTGGTCAACCGCGTAAGTGATCTAGCATCGATCCCCAGCAGACGGACTCTTAAACCTCGCCTAGCCATTAGTAAGCCCAGTAAGGTTAGAAACCTCATCAAGTAAAATAGAGCCACAGCTACTGAGACCTCTACGCTCAAGCTTGAAGACCTATGTCTCACTCAGAGCACAAAAGAATGAAGAAAGTCTAAATCAATTGTTGATTGAAGGATTTTCAGACTGATAATACTGCTTTAGTCCGTATCATACTTTAAGCAACTGTGTAGACAGTTGTAAATATCTTAATTTTAAACTACTCATTAAAATGAAATACAACTTTGACTGACAGAGTTTGTTAATTTGCTCACAATTTTTAATTCTTTTTTTTCATATGGTAGAATGAACTCAATCAAAGAGTATCGAATTTCTTTTTCCCTTATTCTTGAGCTACTGATGATTTTTATTAATTATATGGTGATTTTTTCATTTGTAATGATGAACTAGATTAGAATTGCACTTCTGTACAGCAATTTATTCTGCCTTTATTATACAGCAGAAAATAGACAATTTCGCGCCTACCAAAGTGGAAACAGAAACTGAAAATTTTGAAATTTCTACTTGAATAGTTCACGAAAAGCAAATCAGAGATTTCTTTGCATTAGATTGCATGAAGATTATTTTGTAATTAGTGTTTTCTTAGACTTTATTTCTGTATAACCAGGAATGTAAGTGAGTTGTGTGTCACTAGCGCAGTTAACTGTTACGCAACACTATATACTACTGAGTTTTTGAAATAAGTAGTTGAATACTACCCTGTGGTGATCGCTAGCCAGATCGAAGTGATCTAAGCACCGGAAAACAACTTCACCCGTATGGCGTCATGCTTATTAGCGTGTATCCATTTTGGTTCAGCTTAGAGGGTTGATACAGTTCAAACCACTGAGATTCTGGTTAGCTAGTCCGCTAAAAATGTTATCGAATAGAATAAGCATTTGCAATTTGTAAGTCATACAGTCTGGGGTGAAGTTTCACCAAAGTTTCTTCTGGAAACTGAAACCATTCAGTGATGTACTGAATAATTTAGGCTTCCCAATGAAACCATGGTGAAATGTTTCCTCCCTGAACTGCATAAATAGCAAACTGCGAATCGGATATGGAGCTAACTTCTGTTCACTGCAAACACTTCATATATTTGAAGTAAAAAGAAACTCTAGATACAGTTTCAACTAAAATAAATGTAAAATGTTTTGAACAGCCCTGGAAATATGTAGCTGAATTATTGAAAGTGTAGATACGAGGTTCATTTCTCTGAGGGTAATTTGACTGTTTTGTAACTGGATATGTATACTGGCTTTGAATTCGTCCTTGGTGTTACGTTAACAGCAAAATAACAAAGAACACTTTTCCTTAAAATTACGCCGAGGATAGTGGAGATGAATCGGGTATACACTGACAAGAAAGTTGAGTGATACAGTTGGCTAGGCTCTCGAGTGTAACTCGAATGGGAAACGACGAGCTGGGCGTGGGTCTGACGATAACAGAGGGGAAATCTCGTGAATTGAAGATGTGAGCTTTTGAAAAATTATGGAGCCAGTTAAATAGGACTACAAAGTGTTGAATGAAATGGGGATGTGCTGCCAAAGCTTCATGTTCCACTCCAAATTCAAGTGAATATTAATAGTTAGCATTACTTTGTTTCACAACACTGTACACCTGGTCACTTGAATATTAGTCGCACACTTATAAAAACACGGAAGATCGACTGAGAAGGTAAAGATTTATTGGTTCATGAAAAATTCTCATCCGAACACTAATAAAAACAAGACAAGAAGAGGAATTACACCTTTTGAGAGAAATGTTCATTTAAAACGGATATCCATCAAGATTTATTGACAAGAACATCACGCCAAAAATTCAAACACAAAAGAAGTCTCCGTGCCGAAATACAATCTTCACATGAACCTTGACTTCAAAGGTATCCTACTTAATGATGTCCTTAGGCGGAGAATTTCGTCTTCTTCAGGAAAACTTTCTTCGCAGCAGCGCTAAGAGTAATGTTCCGCAGTTATCCACTGGTTTTGAGAAGCCAAAAAGACAGGATCTCGCATCTGACCACATCTCTGTGTGTATATCAGTTCACTTGTTGCTGTGGAGCCTGCTACACTGACCACTGAACGCGTATTCCATCCAAAAGGGTTCAAGAACATTATTACACATATGGTTGTATATTGTCAACATTAGTCATCCCATCTCAACAAACGCCTTCTGGAAAGTAATCTACGAAGTGAAGAAGAATAACCTGCCAACTATGCTTTTGACTACTTATCACTTTTATTACTACCATCCTCACATGAAAAAATTGTCTATCAGTATGGTTATGCAGCTAGAGTGAACAGGTTAGCCAAAAAGCGCCTCTTTGCTGAACTAATTGTCATGTTCTTATTAAAGATTTACTGCTCAGATTAAAAGGTGTTATGATTAGAAATTACATCTAATTCTACAGTTATTTCACACAGACAATAAGTTATTAGCTTGAGATATAAAAATTTATGTCTTCAGTGGTCAGAATGTAGCAATAAAAATCCAATGACGTAACATTTAGTCTACGTTAGTGGAAAATATTGAATGCTAATATGTTTCTCTCTTTCCTAACAGATTGAGGGCTACTAGCAGTGAAGTCGACCATGCACTTTCCTCTCCATTAATGACTCACCAGTTTACTGGCACAGTGCAATACTAATTTAATCTCATTTTAGTTTCACTCAATGAAAGTTCTACCAGAATTTTAGTTGAATGATTTTCACTAATATTTTGTCATGCTTTGTTATTACTACATTCATGGCATTAGCTACCCAGTCATTCCTTGACATGTCAAATCAGAATGACTTATATCTGAGTGTAAAGACAGCTAATCTATTGTTTGCCGAGTTATATATTTGAAGCGGCTTCTGTACATTTCAAAATATTCATTATTGGTTTTTGATGCCGAATTGAGACATGAGATGTCCCCGTTACAGATCACTGCTGAAATGCCATAGGGTTTTTCTTGAGAGGACTTCAGCAGTTATCTTGATGAAGTCTTCCATGTGTAAAAACTTATTTTCATCCGAAAACCAATAAATTCGAAACTAATTTAATAACTATAACAGCTTTATTCTGCAGGGAAAGTTTACAAAATTTATAGAATCCTCAGTGTAGTTTTTTGCAAACTGTTTCCTCTTCACTGAGGATCTTCAAGTTAAATAAAAGTCTAAGGTACCTTTTTAAGATGTAATGTGGCTTGATTCGAAGAATAGGACAATCCCTTAAGGTGTTTTCTTTTCATCGCTGAAAATGAGTAGCAGGAGACTAAATTAAGCTAAATTAAAATTTGAATGAGTACATCTATCGACTCACGGATATAACTAAATTGAGAAAATGTTATGCACTATGCTGGATGGATATTCAGGTATCCTAGTGATTCAATCAGGCTACCGTTATGAGTTGGACATGCTACAGATCTACAATATTTTTGTGATGTCAACATCTCGATGAAGGAGAAGGTCATAGTTGTGAGGTGAGGTGACAGATCATAGAAAATCTCACACTGATTGATTGATCATCGTTCGACTGAAGCTCGTAACACTCAAAAGAGACGTCTCATTTCACTGTCTTTCGAAAATACCTGGATCACAGTGAATGAATAACACTCACATGCAAGTTAGCTGTAAACAATACCAAGTAAAAGTGTGATTTACTTATTCGCACAGCCAATCATGTGTACAAGTCTTCATCATCGCTAGCATGTACGACGACAGAAAACACTCTCAATATATATGTTTTTGAGTTTTTAAAGCACCCTGTTATTTTCAGTGTGCTAAATAGTAATGGTGAACTGATTGTCGTGTGTAGTAAAAATTAATGGAGGATAGCTATTTCTGTATTCGATCATATCAGCATTAATACATGAAGAGATCTGACTGGACACTGAGGAGTAACTAATATCATTCGTCCTCCATGATGGTGATGACTGAATTCTATCAATCACTTTTGCAACATAATCACTGACCTAGGTGACGTGCCATCTCGTTCAGCTCGAGCTGATGTTATGTGATTTGAAGCAATCAGTACGAAGCCCCGAAACTAAGTTTCTTAGTTGCTGCCATTGGTTGAGGAAGGTGTATCTCCAACCGAATAGACCAGTGTTAACGTCTCTAACTGCAGCACTGAGTGACGTTTGTTCGAATCTCAGAAGAGAAATCAATCCCTTCGAATTTTCAGACACGCCTTGCTGAGAAGTGGGGATAAACAGCATACCTAGGTTAGACAGGGCTTCAAGATATCTAACGTGAAAGAAAGCATTGGAATTTCTATCCATTTCCTCCTTATGAGAATGTCGCTATGTGCTTCCACCTGTCCTTCACATGATCGAATTCTCCTCATAATCATTAATTGTGTGCTTTGTAAAAGCATGTCGGCTGTATTTTAAATTGCTTCAGATTTAATTCAACGTACTACTTATCAAGTATCATTAATACACTTGATATGATGAGCGATTTCATTGGAAATCCAATTTGCTGCATAATTGTTATGGTAATTGGATCACGGCTGAAAGAATCCATCAATATTCACTTCACTTCAATGACATATCTGTTTGATGAACTGAGAACTCGTAGGCAAACAAAAATGCCTTAGAGAAACAATGAAAACCAGCAGATAATACTGGATAGCTACTGCATTCTAGTTTGGGACTCTTCCGCAGTACGCATACATCGCCCCTATCGAATCCCTACAAACCAACATTTTAAAAGCATTCTCACATGTAAAATTACCTTTTGACGTCATACTGTGCTCACATTTTCGTATTAAGTTTAAAGAAGAGCTCACATCAGAGCTATAAAGGCTACAAGAGACGTTTTAAAGGCTAAATTATATCTGCTTACTAACAGGTCCCCAATTTTATTGATATAAGTATAAAACTTGAACACTGTGGTAGAAAATAACTCCATTATTGGATAAGATTTTATTTTGATAAATCACACCACGTTTTGAGCACAAATTATTACCGCTCATAATCATATCAAGTCACTGAGACGACTTTGTTGCTTCATTTATATACATGAGTAAAAACTGACTAGAATTTTGTACAAAAATCAATACAAGATAACGTACATTTAGAAATGATATAAGTGCTATCAATCAAATACAATCAGATGGGAAATAAAATGCTTTTATAGTCAAAATAAGTAACTTGTTACAATGTTATAATGCGTGTGAATTGAAATAGAATTTTAAGATTGTTTATTATCCTCCTCTGATTTGACTGGTGGTAATAATATCTTCCATATCTCTGGTATTTGCAATGAGTCATTTGTGTCGCATGTGTTGTGTTGGGTGTAGACTGGATGAACCGGGATTCAGTGATCAATCTCTCTCACTCTCCACCTACCTATGTTACTTCTCAGAAATTTAACCCTCTCCCGCCCTATTGTGTGGTTAAGTGTTAATACATGCAGTTTAATCGCTGAGCTTTTTTCTAAATTAGGTTAGGACTCTCGCCGATCACGCACATGGTCCGGGGTTCGATCCCCTTCTGATGCACACCTGAAATCTATGGTAGGCCTGCAAAATTTGGGCTGCCGACATCACATGCTGAAAATTCCATACCTGTACCAAAATATACGGTGTAGAATCAAAGTGAAATCAAAATAAAACCTCGGAGTCAACCATTCTTACCTTAGCTAAATTCTTATGTTCTTATAATCTCACTACTCATGATCTACTAGTTTGACCTATAAATTTGACTTAACTCACTGTCATTGCAAGGTATTTTGCAAATTATATTATTTTATCTAATTGGGTCCACTGGGTCTATTAGCCTAAAGAGCGAGTCTCTGAGTGAGTTTACAGGTTTGAATGCCACCCTAATTCCTGCCTTATTTAGAATCCTACGTAGGGCCTCAGGTGCTGCCTGCTTATATGTTATAACAGTAGATGCCTTATATTCTCTCTTATTTATGTTATAATTATTAGTTTCCTCATTATTTTTATTTTGCTTTTGACTTTTTTTGATATTCCCAATGAATTTTTTAGGATAGTTACTTATCACCACCTCCTCTTCTATCTGTTTCATTTCATTATTTAGGTTTTTATATAAGTAAAGTAAAAAGTTGTGTGAGTGAATGACTTGATATGATTATGAGCAGTAATAATTTGTGCTCGAGACGTGGTTATCAGTTAATATTACTGTACGACACTGTGTGATGTATCAAAATGAAATCTTATCCATAATGGAGGTCCCCAATAGGAAGAAAATCAAACCCACATAAGAACACATAGAGGGAGAAGAAAAATAAACCAGAATTGAAGTTTTCCTTTCCTCCTAAACAAATTACTCCTCTTTATGATTTACTGTTTTGTAAACTTTTTATTTCAATAAATGTAATTCTTAATAGAAATGTCATATAACGATCGAAAAAAAGAAAGATTGATTCTCTCTTTCTAAATTTTTGGGTTTCTTTTCAATGTTCAATACATACATAAACAAAAAGTATTGAAATTTGAACAGAATTCAGTGAAATGAAGTGTTTCCCTCGATTTTCTTTCTTTCTTTCTTTCTTCCTGTCTTTCTTCTGTGCACTGATTGACACTTGTCACCCATGAAAAGCTTGTTTCTCTCTCTCTCCCTCAGATGTTCTGTCCTTCATTTTCATCTTGTAATTTTTTCTTTTTTGGTTTAATTTGAAATTATATTCTTCCTAGTTTGTTTGTTTTGCTTGTTTCAACCAAACCAACTCACTCAGCATCATAAATCAAACTGGTTTATTTCAATTTATTACTATTATTATTATCATCATCATTTTATTGATATTTTATGCAGATGTCTTCCTGTTCTACTTTCCCCTTTATGTATCTATTCACTTTCTGTACAATTAGTCTAACTTAAAGACTACGTAGTTATATTTAGCATGATGGGGGTATCTATGGTAACCGTAGGAGTTTATGATTAATGCATACTTGACCTCCCACGATGACGTAGAGGTTTTTGATTTTGTTTTGCTATTTCTGAAGATTTCGAAGACTATTCAACTGAGTAAGATGTAAGAAAAAGCATGAAGAGAATGAAATTTGTCCTAATTCATCACTGAGTTTTCCAACATCATTCTGTATGGTTAAGCAACGGACAAACGAGATCTACTCGTAACCCTCTGTTTCAGGATATTATATAGATACTGAGAAGAAATTTGATGTAAACACGGCACTTAAAGTTATCTATCGTATTCCGAATAATTTTATTTTCTGCTTAATGCGTTTGTAAGTACCAGATATTATCCTCAGGTAAGTTGCCTGTCACACTTACAAAAGACTAACTTCTCTTGCCTAGGTCTTAATCAGTACTCTGCCTATCCTGCAAGTACTGAGGAACGAGCAGAAAATAAAAGGACTCGCTACTTGCCTGTAACCAAACGTATATTTATAACGAATGTGATTAGAACTCAATAATATAAAAACAGGTTTAACACTTATCTGTACCCGTAGGAGTAGGGAGCTCGAGGAGTATGCTTGTAGGAGATTACAGCGAGGGAGAAAGTGTACAAGTGCCAAAATGTACAAGAAGCGAAGTGCAGCACGCGAAGCGTAGTGGCGTAGCGCCAAAACTTGGATGAGTGAGTTAAAACAAAAGTTCAGTGTACACTACAGTTTATCCCCCCCCACTAGAAGGTTGGTGGGGAAACCAACAACCTTCGATCCAAGAACATAAGAGATATGTAGTAGGAGATTCGCACAATAAAAGGAAGGAAAAGAAGCAGAGAAAGAAAAAAATTTTTTTATAAAGGAAGAGCGAAACGAAAAAAAGGTTGAGGGGAAGGATGAATGATATGTACATGATGTATGAAGTAAATCGGAATATGAAAGAAAAGACGCTGGTTATCTTAGTGTGGTTGGACAGAGTTTCAAGTTATTAATTTTTTTGTAATAATTTTGTTATATGTTATACATTCTTTTTTATCATTGTTTTTTAATGATTTTTTTTTACTACATATTTGCATATTTTGAACTCTGTATAAGTAGGGGCTACGAACCACACACTGATCGTGTTGGGGGTTGATGATATCACCCCTGTGCTCAGGCTGAGATAGGAGTGTGACTCATTAGGTCTAAGTTTCGTCTTAACCCAATGTTTCACAATTCCCCTTCATCAGCGAGCATCCGTCAACACTGAGGACAATAAATATACCAGCGTAAGAGAGGAACAAAGCGAAAAAAAGAAAAATGGAAAGTAATGTAGAAATTCGCAAAATTGTTATTTTTAAAAAAAAGTATATACATATGTCGCAAAAACTGGAGCCTCAGAAGCTCAGAAATATGGGGAAAATATCAAAGCTACTCCAGGTTGAATTAAAATAAATATAAGTTTCGACAACAAGGTAATGAATGTGGGTTACAGGGCATGTGGTAAAGGAAAAAAAGAGCTGGGAGAGAGTGGACATTTACATTTAAGTAAACGCAAATGGCGAGCCGAAAAAATAAAGAACATGATGAAAAGTGTTTACAGTCAAAGCTTGCCAAAATGTACAAGAAGCGAAGTGCAGCACGCGAAGTGGCGAAGTGGCGTAGCGCCGAAACTTGGATGAGTGAGTTAAAACAAAAGTTCAATGTACACTACACGTTTGTCGTCTATGTATATTTAAGCCAATAGGAATATTCCTGAAGAAACCAAACTTATGTTTCCAGAAAACAAAATCCGTTCAGATGAATTCCTCACTTTCACTAGCATTACTTGATGGTAAAAATCTGATGTTTTCCCTTTTCCCTCTAAGCCTTTTATTATTGTGTTAACTATGTTAACTATTCTACCTTTTAAGTGTTGCATTCCTTTTCGCATACATATTACCTCTTTCGCATACTTTTGAACTGTAATCCAACTGACCTGAACAACTCGGTATTATTCAAATAAAAACATCAGTGTTGTCAATAATAATCTTTAAATGTAGAGCTAGATGAGAAGGTTATCGAAAAAAATATATCCTTAGTCAATCTGTCGTTTTTGTGTTCTAAGTTTCAAAGTTATAGAAAGCCTGATAGGTAGCGCAGAAACTGTAGTGGACATATTGTTTGGAAAATCCCTCCCCCAGACGGTCTATTTATAATATTTATAGTTATTCAGACGTTTCAACTCACTGTGTAATTATTAGACGTATTGATTATTATTTCTTTTAATTCCTAGAGGAACATAGGGCTTCAGCCGTGCGTCTCCATTGCGTTCGGTTCTCTGCTAGAGTGTTCACCTGGCTCCAAGTCTGCCCACATGCTTACATCTCCTCTTCGCATGACCTCCTCCAAGTCACCGTTGCACTGACGGCCAACTCGCCACTTCCTATTCGGGTTCCACTCCAGCGATGACCTGGCGTGTGATGTCACTCACTTGATGATTGTTTTCTCAGAGGATGGCCAATCCACCTCCATTACTTACTGCATATTTCTTGCCCAATTGGTTCCTGCTTTGTTGGTTTTCTCCCGGAGATCCCTGTTGCCGATCTTTCCTGGCCGTCCATCTGATCTTGAGTGGTATTGAGAGAAGACAACTGTTAATGAAGGTCTGTAGTTTGTTCGAAGTGTCCTTCGTGACGCGCAGTGCAAGTCTCTGATCCTTTACAGTAAGTGGCACTGACTTCACATTGGAGTTGAAAATCCGGATCTTATTTTTGGTGCTGAGTTCTGTTGACCTCCACACAGACTCGAGAGTAGTAAAAGCTTGTCTTGCTTTCCCGATCCTTGCTTTGGTATCCTCGTCAGTTCCGCCTGTAGTTGAAACGATGTGTCCCTGGTAGGTAAAGGAAAATTTGTTTCTTTCAGGTTCCTCCCATTTATGCTGATTATTG
Organism: Trichobilharzia szidati; assembly: GCA_944472155.2. Lineage (NCBI taxonomy): Eukaryota > Metazoa > Platyhelminthes > Trematoda > Strigeidida > Schistosomatidae > Trichobilharzia > Trichobilharzia szidati. Next base: position 109,360,622 of record OX235274.1, on the reverse strand, counting down.
TCTGTTGTTGTTGCAGTGGCTGTTGCTGTTGACCAGGAATGTTCATCACCTCTGTTTTCTCTATGTTCACCTGAAGTCCTATATTCTGTAGATGCTTCTTCAGCCAACTTGTTGCTTTTCACTCGCATGTCTTCCAGTTTGTGAGAAATCAGATATATATCATCGGGGGAATCAAGGCCCTCCAAGCTTCTTGTGTGGGTCCATTTTATTCCCCTAGATTGTGTATCATTAATTTGACATCTGCGTGTCCCATGTCTAGTTCGACCTTTACTAATTGCTTTTGTCCTTACTTATTCTTTATTTATAATATTCCTCTTTGTGGTTGTGTCTATATTGACAATATGTTGTGTAAGGAAATGAGTTTGTTTGAGTGAATGAAGGTGATTCTCACCTGGAACTGTCCACCGGAAGCCTTGATATATTATTCTTGTGAACAGAACTTTCGACCACACTTCGTTGGAAACATTCCACTGGATTCTAAGATACATTTTACAATTGAAGTTTGGTTAACCAATTTTGTCTTACAGCACTTGTTGTTTATTTAGAAACCAGCATTGCTTGTATAGCTGTCCCACGGCACTGTTGAGGTAATATGAGTTTTGATGTCATTATTGTTTAATAGAAGCGGTAAAATATTGAAGAATAATTGGTTTTTTATTGCTTTTGGAACGTTTTTGTGATAGTGCGCGTGTCAAAACGTTTTGTCAGCCTGTCCAGTAGAACGTGAAGATGGATTTCTTACTTTCGGACAATAACCGAATAAATTTGGTCGTTTACAGAATGTAATTTATTCACTGTTAATGTTAATCAGTTGAAAAAGAAACCTAATTAGATCTCTTGCCACTCGCGTCCGACGCATCTGCAGCTCTGATACCATGGAAGAAGAACTACACTTCCTGAAAGAAATCTTCATACAAAACGGTTATCCACCATGATTCATAAAAAAAATCAAACAGAAAATCTAAAAGCAAGGGACGCCATACGTGCCAAAAAAAGTACTTTATATAAAACTTGACTTCAAAGATGACCTACTCAGTGATGTCCTTAGGAGGAGAATTTCTACTTCTTTAAGAAGAACTTTCTTTGAGGCAACATTGAGAGTAGTTTTCTCCAGTTGCCCGCTGAACTGCAGAAGCCCAAAGGACAAAATCACTCACTGGACCACTTCTATGTGTATATATCAGTTCACCTGTTACTGTGGAGCCAGGTACATTGGTCGTTCGAAGCGCACCCTGTCACAAAGTGTCACAGAACACTATCCAGCGTAGCTGCAGGAAGGAAGTAGTGGCCGTATAAGGAGTGCAATAATCGAACATCTCGTCACCACTGGTCATTCCACCTCAACAAACGCCTCCTCCTTCAAAGTAATCTACAAAGTGAAAAACAACCTGCGAAAGATCTAGCCATTCGGTTAGAAGAACCAGAACTATGCATACAAAAGAAAATTATTCAACCACTTCTACAATCATGGTAACAACTCTGTTGATTTGACTTAACTTTTACTTGTGTGCTAATTTTTTTAATTACTTAAAACTCTTGCTTAATTCCGTATATTATTTTGTTTCCATTTGCACTTTGAGCACAACTCTTTCATCAAACTATTCATGTTATTACGCAACTCTTCTTCAACAATCGTTTGTGACAACTCATCACTTTTGTTACTACCCTTTCTGTGTTACGTAACTTCACCAAAAACTCACTAATTATATTGTCGTTTGACAAATTTAATGTACACACACATAAAATACAACCATATATACATTTGCCATTGTACAGATATGAAAATGAATTATCCGAAAAGAGACTCTTCGCTGAACTACTGGTCTTCTGTCTCTACGTCCTTCTTTATTTCTCCCCTTGAATCTTTCGTCGTTACCTAAGAAAGACTTCGTGGCACTGAGAGAAAACCACTGAAAGCTGTCAGTAGAGGGAGTGGGACTTCGCTAAATCAACTTGTTAGAATTGTCGTGGATAGACACTTGAACTCACACAGGTAGTTCATCCTGTCAGACTCCTAGGACTCTTCCACTGCATCCAATAAGTAGGACTAGAATCAACTATAAAAGACTATATTTCGACGACTTAGTTGAAAAACTCTACAGTACCTTATTTGGCACTTATTTCTTGTGATGAGAAAACGGTTTTAAGGATCATACTCCTAACTAACTAACTAACTAACTAACTAACTAACTAACTAACTAACTAACTAACTAACTAACTAACTAACTAACTAACTAACTAACTAACTAACTAACTAACTAACTAACTAACTAACTAACTAACTAACTAACTAACTAACTAACTAACTAACTAACTAACTAACTAACTAACTAACTAACTAACTAACTAACTAACTAACTAACTAACTAACTAACTAACTAACTAACTAACTAACTAACTAACTAACTAACTAACTAACTAACTAACTAACTATCTAACTAACTAACTAACTAACGGAGATGCAGTCAATAAATGGCTCCTTTTATTCTTCCCACCACTGATGTATTGTTGTCAATTTTTCTACTGAATTGTGATAACCAGTAGTGAGATTTGTCGACTGGTGAATTTTAAGCAACTCTCTGTTATCTCTTAATGACAGGCGGTATTCAGATTTGTTGAAATTATGATTGGATAATCGAGTGCAGACAACAGAATGCATATACTATATTACTCTCGCATGCTTCTAAATTATTATAGTCTGTCCGTCTTAAAACTTACAACTGTAGAGTCAAATAAAAAGGAAGCTACAGGAAACAATATTCTTCGTTCACTAACCGATATTTTGGAATTTATGATGGACAAGTTTAATCAGTGCTTGTCGTTCGTATTCTTCTTTTAAAAAAAAGCAGTTTACAGCACATATTTTAATTATTTGTCAGTTATACAGACTTACATACTGTTTCATCATATGCATGATTTATTTTTTCTGGTTTGTTATGCATCTGTCGATTATTCTATCTTTATTACACTTGAGTTGTGTAAACAACTATACACAACTATCAGTAAAATAAATTTTATTATGTCTGGATTTAAAATTATGAAAGGAAATTTGTTTTCATGATAAGTTGTGAAAATGCCGAGTCATTAATTTGAATAGATATCCCGTATTGGTGTGCCAGATTTACTGTTGTGATGATAAATATTTTTTCTCTTTCTTTTTGCATGACCTTCCGAACTCACCCAAAGTTAACTTCATTAAGTATGCTGATGATGTGACCGTTTCTGTCCCTGTAGTTTCCACATCGGATTGTTCCCATATGAATGGCTTCTTAGCTGAAGTTAAGGATTGGTCTGGCTCAAATGGTCTTAAACTAAATCCAACTAAATGTAATACTGTTGATTTCAGCTTGAGAATTGAAAAAGACATGCATGGATTGATCCAATCTCATGATTGTTGTAATATTGATGGTACCATGATAGAGAGTAAGTCAAGTGTTTCGTATCTTGGCATTAGTTTCTCTTCAAAACTTTGCTGGTCGTCTCATATTCTTATAGTTTCTAAGAAAGTTTTCCGTCTGACTTATTACATAAAGAAGTTGAAGCACTCAGGTATAACCCAACCTCTTCTCATACAATTTATTAATTCATGTGTTTTGCCCATCATTCTCTATTGTTCTCCATTATTCTTCCCTGGGCTACTCAAGAAAGACCATATAATACTACGAAGAACATTGAGGGCTGTAAGTAGGGTCAGTGCTATCCCTTTGACTCAACTAACCGACACTGTTGTCAATAGGCATATGAATTCTTGTAAACACTTAGCTAAAGTTATCTTGTCTGATAGTGAACATCCTCTTTATTCACATTTGTTTCCTTGTATCTCTTCGGGTAAGACCAGAAGAAATTTCATAAACATTTATGCTCGTACTACAAAATATAAAAATTCGACCGTACCATATTTGGCACGAGTATTGTGTGAAGAGACAAATATCAGAAAAGAACTTTTACAACTTTTAAATCATTAACTAAACTATAAAATGTAATGATGCATATAAATGCATATGTTATTTGTTATATTATTTATTTATTATTCACTATGACCTAGCAATCGTGTGATTCTTTTGGGGTTTTATTTTTCCCTATTAACTATCAATATTTTAACATTTTATACATTTATATAATTATAAACAGAGCTAGACCATTGCAATATGTAAAAGAAACTCTGAAAATTCCATGCTGTAAATTGTTATTGTTGGGGAATAAAGTGATTATTATTATTTGGGAGTTCCATAGAAGGTATCTGGTAGATTCACTAACGACAGTATTCTGGTGGACTGGATCATGCAACCGATTGTCGGGGGCCAGAAGATAGACAGACATATGTTGGACTGACAAGAAGACTCTAGAAAATCTAAACTTTGTGAACGATTTATGTCATGTCAAAAAAGCTCAGAGGTCTATAGGCGAAAACCGACAATTTGTCAGAAGAAGCAGAGAGAAGACGGAACTTCAAGTGAACACAGAGAAGACAGACATGATGAAGATACCCAGGCAAAAACTACAACAAGCATCAGTCACCATCATATCAAGAAATCTGAAGGAAGAGGCCTCTTTCGCTTACCTTGACAGAATCTTTTCAACTACAGGTGGCACTGATGGGTATACTGAAGCCAGACAAGGTCGTGAAAGCAAAACAGGCCTTCGTTAGTCTGAAATCACTGTGTAGATCCACTGCATCCAGTAAAAGGAACAGGATACGAGTTTTTAACACAGATATTAAGTCGGTACTTCTATCTATCCAGTTCAGAGACTTTTATAAGAGGATACAGACTTTATCAACAGCTGCCTTCGCTGACTCGACAATGAAGATTAGATCACCGGTCGGAAAGTATAAACAGCATGCAATTCTGGCAACGAATCAACTAAGAATCTGCTGCCTAACAAATATGCAAGAGAAATTGTTGATGGATTGAACATACCCTGAGAAGACCGTCGAGTGATATGATGCGCTTCAAATGGGACCCAAACAAGAAGTAAGGTGTATGTCCCAGGGTGATGCGGAGGAGACTGCGCGAGGATGAAACGAAAGTTTGTGATTACAAGATTTCATCATGAGCTGACATCGGTTAGAGGCACCACTGGAAAAGTTTATGACTGGAAAGTTTATGATTAATCTTGGGGCCAGCTAAAGACAACTGTAGAGAACACAGTGGAATGGTGATGTAATAATGAAGCCCTATCTTGCATTTGGAGCCCAAGGGAATAATAATATTAATTCATTTGTTATTTCTCTGAAATTAAACTAATCGATTGAGGGTAAATGGCTTGCTTGTTTGCTTAAAATTTAGAGATATTTGCTTGTAATGAAATGTAGTTATTGTTAATTATCTTTCATGAGCTTGTATGTGGGGATCTGCTTTGTTTCAAGTTTGGTCACGGATTCATATCAGTTAGAGAACCACTGAAAATCGGGGAGTACTGAACAGCTTTTTCGTCCTACTCAGGAACTAAGTGGCAGTGCGCACATACTCGATCTCGGAACCAAGACCTTCCGGTTACAAGCAGGCAAGCTAGCAGACCATTCAGCCACTGGGATCTGACTCAATAGCCAGCCTATGAATTCTAACTTCTAGCGCGACTGACACCAACTATAGTCATCACTGGCAAGTATTTGCCTTCACTGCTGACGGGGAAGATCCTACTGATCACTACTTCTCACTACTTTCTTCATATCTTCCCTTCGGATCCCCCGTTTTTCTGCGTAGCTATGTTTACTCTTATTTAAGTGATTTCTTAAGAAACTGAATTAATTCGTTATTGTTAGGATTTTCATGTCTGTTTTTTATTTTTCTTCACTGCTTAAACTACATGTGAATTATTTTTTTTCCTTCACGTTCCCAGTGTAACATAGGGCTTCAAGCTAGTGACTTGAAGTTTCTGTAGCAGTGTTTATTTTTACAGAATGGGGTTGCTAGCCTCATGCCCAACCTTTCCTCTTTACCAGTCTTATTACTGGCTTAGTCAGGTAAAGAAGTGCGCCGGCCGGAGATCGAACCCCGGACCATGTGCATGGTCGGCGAGCGTCCTAACCGCTGTGCCACTGACGCACTGAGGTGAATTATCATAACACTTAAATATGTGGGCAAGAAATATATAACTACCGAGCAACAAATACAAAAATCGTACCGTTTATGGGCTATGTTGATGATGTAAAATGTTATTCCGACACCAATTATATTAAAGCTTGCATACTTCAGTGCCCACAACTTCCGTGGTGAAACTACCCTTAAATTCTCTGAAATGTAGAAAAGTGATCATTGTACTGGGTGATCACCGAAGGTGTGATGAAAGCAAAAGCACTGGAGACAATGGCACCTGAATTAATAGTTTCGCTCTCTACTAGTTGAACCACGGGACTCGACTACCAACTGGGTCCACATTTCAGTGCAGTCACAGTTACAGTGAAGTATCTTAAATAAGCGCCAGTGGTTAAGTGGTGAAATGCTCGCTAGCCATGTTAGCGGCCTGGGTTCGACCCCCAGCTGCCTTACTTTTAAACCTCGCCTAGTTCAGTGGTTTGTAGTTAGTCTGAAAAAGTGAGAAGGATGGGAATGTGGTTAGCCACTCCATTCTATTTGAAAACAACACCATCACTAATGAAAATTCAAAACTTTGAACTCTCTGTTCTACCTGGAGAGCAAAGGAATGCCAAAAAAAGTCAATATGAGCCTAATACTTCATTTCACAAAGATTTTTAAAATGAAACAAAACTATATAAAAGAACTTTGGATTCAAGTTATTTTTCTTGATGAGAATATGAATATATATGTGTGGGTTTATGGTGGAATATTTGATAATTTCCCTCACACGTTTTCAATCTATCATTCAACATAACATTCATAGGCGTGACAATGATCAGACAAGTGGAGTAGAGTAGAGAAAATAAGAGAGTGTGTGTCCTTTTTGGATTTGTGAATTGTCTTCAGTATTTCGATTCTATGAGAAAAAGATTTCTTTTTTTCTACTTGTAGTGAAGAATAGTCTATAGATTGCACGCAAATTAGATGGACTGAGATGACACGTTTCACAGATGAATGACCATTTAATAAGCCTAAAATTACACTAACTGATGGCAGGGCTATATGAGATGGCATGTAGTTGGTAGATTCAAAGTTGATATATTGCGTGATGGCTACTGAAGACGAAATAGAAATCGGATTAGTAGTGTGACTATAGAATTACTACTACTGTGCTGTACCAGTTGAAAAACAAGGCGTCACTTCTAATCAGGTTATCATTTCATTGTAATTACCGCGGTTTAATGTTCAACTGTCACTTCCCTCACTTATCTAGACAGAATCGCTGGAACTACAGACGACAGCATGGATGAGGATGTCAAAACCACAGTCAGAAAGGCAAGACAAACCTCCAACTGTGTATATCAATTCACATGTATCTGCGGGAGCAGTTACATTGAAAGAACAGAGAAGAGGGCCTACGTCAGATTCTGTGAACATGTGCCAAGGAGCCTCCGGTCAAAGAGACCGAATAGTTTAAGCTCTTCAATCGCCAAACACCTGATTGACACAGGACGCCAAGTAGATGTGCTGTAATCATTCAAAATAATTATCAGACAAAATACCTCAAGTCTTCTCAGCTTCGCTGAAGCTATAGCAATAAACTCTTTGTTTTCTAATTTTGTTAATTTTGTTAACTTATCATTTCACTCTACCCCTTCTTTTTTTTCGCTTGACTCTCTTAAGAGATAATTTCTGTTGATCTTCTGAGTTCTGGTCACTGTATTACATTATCACCTTCTCATCTGACCTCATGTGCACAGAAATTTTAAAATTTTTATCTTCCCTTATCTAATTACTTAACTATTACTAATTTTCTTTTGTTACCACCCCAACAACACAACTGTTCATTAATTTTTTCAAGAAACTTCTCTCTAACAAGATATATATATATGTCGCAACACTTTAGACACCCTGTGAATCGCAACGTTTTATTTTACTATGACGCTCTGACAATATGCTTCCTAATGGACAAAGGTTTGTTAAAAGTGTACACTGTTTATTTTTATTTTATTAAAAAATTCAGGTTGCACGCAGCTGATGAGAACCAACGAAATAAAATGGATCCAGATCATTCTGCGCCAAAGTTTCTTCTTTCTTTCTTCAAAACTCAGTTAGGAAATCTTCTGCGCTCAAAACAAAGAACCAAATTCAGATTTTCAATATCAGTGTTAACTCAGTTCTTCCATATAAGTCAGAAACTTGTACTGTGCCTCATGAAAAGCAGTTTCAGCAGGCTGCAGACTTCCACCAACAACTGTCCCCTTTGCTGCATATTGAAGATTAAATGACTAGGAGGAATTAGCAACCGATCGGGAACCTATTGCTCAATAAATATGTGGAAGGAAGTGGAAATGGATCGAACACACGCTGAGGAGACCGTTGAGTGACATCGCGCGTCAGGCTATCATTCGAGTGGAACCCAAATTAGAAACGATAGGTTGGTCGTCCGAGGGCGATATAGATGATATTTTTCTGGTGCTCTATTTGACCAAAATAGCATACACGTATATCCTTGTACTTCTTCGCATTTATTATTGTGTCCTAACGTTGTGATTACTCGACATCCACAACGTAAATCAAAAGGCTCCACAGGATCCTTTAACCGATAAAGCTTGTTTCTAATTGAGTTTGTGGATGTGAATGCCACTTTTATTCCTGCCCTGTTAAGAATTCAAAAACAACAAAAACAAAACAATGTAGTTTATCTAATACCTTGTCTTCAATCATTGTCAGGTTAAATACATAGGTCAAACTAGTAGAACAGGGGCAGTCAGACTAACCGAACATAAAAATCTAGCAAAATCTAGATTGGTTGACCCAAATAAGATAAGAAATCTAGAATATGGTTCAGCTATACCAGTCACTACATTCAGTTACACACAACCACACAATAAGATGGAATAAGATGACAGTTTTAAAATCTAGTGTATTAGGTTGGAGGGAGAGATTGATAACGGAAGCTTTGTTTATCGAATCAACTGCAAACACGTGTAATAGGAATGATTCAACACCTGTCCCAGATATCTGGAAAATACTACTAGCCCCACGACAAATAGGAGAAGACAAAGAAAGCTATAAAACTCAAGTTTCAAAGTCGTGTGATTACAATTGATATGATTATGAACAATAAATTTTGTTCGAAACGTCATCCAGTAAATACTAATACTGTTTCACTGCGTGATACATCTAATAAACAAACTAATATGGAAATACTTACTACCACAGTGCCCAAGTTTTACATATATATTAATTAGTAATAATGATAATAAAGCCGGACTTTCATGTGAATGACTGAATGACAAGTTACTGTCCTTCCTAGGCCACCATAATGACTGCTCAGCTTGATTTTCTGCTGTAGTTTCTAATCATCCTTCATCAGAAAATGACAAGCGGTTGTTAACTGAGATCATCTGAAATAGCCTTGAGTTGGCAGGCTTTTACTGAAGTAGTGGGTGAAATTCTAAGTAGAAATCGTTCTAACAGTTCAACAGGACAGCTAACTGCTTTCTTGCAGATCTTCTCGTGTTAAACTTCGTACTCATGAACAATCCATATCCAGGCATTAGAGAAAAGAAAAACACCAAGTAGGTCAGCCAAAGGGCCTCTTTGGCTGTACAATCAAATTTATACACAATTTCTTAGGAAAAAAGGTAGTAGCGAAGGTGACAAGTCGTCATAATTACAGAGGTTAATAATAATCGATGCATGAGAGAAGATGAAACGGAGTACTAGAATTACGCAGCAAGACGAATAATTTATTGAATGAGTTAGAATCAGAATGTACATAGAAACGAGGAAAAGTGTGATATTAAATAGATGTTGGAAAAATTCGGAAGAGTTAGAAAGAGTTACAAACAAAATACAGGACTGTTGCTGTGATAGTAGAAGTAGTTGAATAATTTTGAATAGTTGTATGTAGACCGGTGGCTGAAGAAAGGCAACAGTGGCTCTATGAAAAGTTCGACAACTGAACACCCTGCCAATAGCTGCGGGCTTCGCTGACTTCTTACTGAAGATCGAAAAGTCAGAAAGAATAAGCTGCAAGAAACTGTGGGAATAAACCATCCAAGAACCGACGCTCAACAAATATGTAGGAGATGGGGGAGATGGATAGGACAGACATTGAGGAGACCGTTGAATGACATCGCGCGTCATGCAGGCCATCACTCAAATCGAGTCTCAATGGGAAGCGACGAGTGGGTCATTGGTGTGAGGTTGACATGGAGGAGATCGTGTGAGGAGGCGATGAAAGATTGTGGGTATTCGTGGTCCAAGCCAAAGAGGATGGCAGAAGTTAGGACAAAATGGAGATGTATTGTTCAAGTCCTATGTTTCACTCGAAACTCAAAGGAATGGTGATAATAATTTCAGAATAAAAAACTTAAAGATGGCTGAAGTGAAGAAATTTTCTTTCCTAATAAAGTCACCAACTAGACTGCACTCTCGTGAATATATGGCAAAAGGAGTGAGGAAGTTCCAGAACTATTTCTGCTAAGAGTTCAAATCGTGCACCCTCTATAACTTGAACCATAGGAACAGTTGAAATGAAGAATAGCTAAGATTAGGTAAGACAACTTTCAGTTGCTCTTTATTATGCATATACCATTGCAACTGTTCCTGTGGTTCAAGTTAAATAGGGCGCTCGATTAGGCAGGTTTGTCTGCGGGTTCAAGAACATTTACCAGCTTGATTCAGCAAGAGGGGAAACAGGTGCATAAAAAAATCGATCCTGTCACACTTCGTTGATACTGGACATCTCATCGACGCCTACACAGCTGTCAGGGTTATATACCAATTTCCCAAGTCGTTATCCCGCACAGTTTGCTTACGTCTCCTACACATAGCTGAAGATATTGCAATAAGATCGACTGAACCGGAACTTTGTATTCCGAAAGAACACTTCCAGACGCTGTTCCTTCCTTGGCCAAACTTGAATTAGTGGTTCTTCTTCTCACCAAGAGTGCCTTTCCTCCTTATCCCTCTTGGTTTTCTTCTTTGCCTATTATTACAATTACTATCATTATTCGTTATAGTTTGCACTCTTCATTCAAACATCATCTCAATACTATCGAGTTTTCCAATTAATACTATCCGGACTTATTATTAGTGAAATTATCTCTTTTTTCTCAATATATGCCTCCACCTGTTTCATTTCACACATTCGTTATTTCATTATGAACTTCTCATTGCGGTCTTACTATCTCCTCTTTAATACATACCACTTTGTACTAGCCAGTCACTCACCTGACACCTTTTATAACCTTGAACTGACTTGTCAATTTTCCTACCCTACATTTTGCGAATCTATTATGATTAACCACCACCATTCTCTCCGGTTTTACAATAATTTGTAATAGATTTCAGCCTAGCACGTTTGTTTCACAAATACGACCAGTTATTTCGACAGCCCATAACTAATCTGTTATTCTACGTTAAAAATTGTATCTACCGCATAACTGGCCATCACTGTAACGACAGAAAATATTATATTTTACATAGAGTTAGCCTGAATTTTGGGATCACTGAAGCTTCAGCTATGCCCAGATGTCTTATTCTCATTCCCTTTGAAACGTTTGTTCAAATCTGTCTATCATTTGCATGCAAATGTGACAGTTACAAAGTAAAGTATTTACTCAGAATAAATGACAATGTGAGTTGACATTCTAAATTAATTATTATTATTGTTCCCTTGGGGTCCTAGTGGAACATAGGGCTTCAACTACACGTCTCCACTTGCTTCTGTCTACTCCTGAACTTTTCATCTGCATCCATGTTAGTCCATACTAATTCAACTCTTCTTCACACGATCTCCTCCATGTCACCCTTGGATGTCCCACTCGCCACTTCAATTTCGGGTTCCACTCGAGGATTCGCCTGACGCGCGATGTCACCCAGCGGCCTCCTCAGCTCAGCGAGTGTCCAATCCATCTCCACTTTCTCCTGCATATTTGTTGGGCGATTGGTTCTTGTTTTGTTTGTTCCCATAGTTTCTTGTTGGTGATTCTTTCCGGCCATCTGATCTTCAGTATAGAGCCAGCGAAGATAGCTGTTGATGAAGGTCTGCAATCTGTTGAAAATATTCTTGGTAACCCGCCAAGTTTCTGATCCGTAAAGCAAAGCTGACTGACTTGACGTTTGTATTGAAAATCCGAATTTTGTTGTTGGTGCTGAATGACGAAGATTTCCAGATTGGTTTCAGGTTGATGAATGTGTTTCTCGCCTTACCGATTCTCGATTTGACATCCTCGTCCGTTCCTCGTGTAGTTGAGACAATGCTCCCTAGATCAGTGAAGTGAATGAAGTAACCTCTTTCAAATCCCTCCCATTGATGGTGATTGTCGCTGGATGTTGCTGCTGTTGTTGGTTGGTTGGTTATTTTCATAACCTCCGTCTTTTCTGTGTTCACCTGGTGTCCTGTCTTTGCTGCTTCTTCGACCAGTTTGTCGGTTTTCTCCTGTGACATCAAGTATAAATCATCCATGAAATTCAGGTGTTCTAGATTCTTCATGTCGGTCCATGATATCCCTGTCTTCTCGTTTCCCACTGTCTGACGCATAATCCAGTCCACCACAACTCGGAATATCATTGGTGATAATAAGCACTCTTGTCTGACTCCTGTGTTTACTCCAAACGCTTCGCTGAGTTTTCCCGTTGTGAATCACTTGACATGTGCCATTGTCGTACAGCTGTTGAATAAGGTTGATGAATATTTGCGGTACGCCGTAGTACTCGAGTAGTTTCCAAATTACTTCGTGGTCAACGCTGTCGAAGGCCTTCTCAAAGTCTATAAAGTTAAGGTAGAGGTTCGATGATGATGCGTAGAGTTGCAATTTGGTCAGAACATGATTTGTCTTTCCTGAATCCAGCTTGTTCTGTTCGGAGTTCTGCATCCACTGTGTCCTTTATTCTCTCCAGGATGAAGTGACTCACAAATTTTTCATTAATTGCTCATTTATAATTTTGTTTAAAATATTTCCTGATCACTTAATCTTAAAATTGAATCCGGTTATGGTATTATTTTTCGCCAGGAATATATTAACCTGTATGAGGTTAATGACAAGTTTTTGTTATTCTACGACCTGGGATTTTAACAACAAGGCTTCGAAACTTGAACAAAAACGCACTTCTTTCGAAAATATAAGAAGTGATTCAAAAGGCATTGACTTCAGAACAGTTGAGTTTCAATTGAACACAAAGAAGTCCAGGATTATATGAAATATCACTAGATGCATTTAAACATGACTGTTTCCTTAGTTAATTCGTTCGCTGACTAGCGCTCATATAATTTATGATAGTTTGACTATGTGTTATTGACAAATTTATTCCTTTTCACTGTGTTGATTTCTTCAATAAAAGATTAAATCTTTAATTCCACTACTATTTACCTTTTCTTTCAGGTGGGAGGGAGGGGATGTCAGACATCAAACCAACACCTTTGTAAATAGACAAGAAGACAAAACTGCCTTTCACTTGTGAATTCGCTTCTGTCAGTTCGTCAAAAGATTTTTTTCCCAGTAATATCTTGAAATGTATAGCCTAAAGAAATATTTGTAAATGACAGGTTGAGAAAAGTAATTGAAATACAAGAGCAAAACTGAAATATTAAGTGGTTTAGTTAAACAATTACTTCATTCTGACATATCGTTCTGTACATAAAGGCGAGTGAATTCGTGCCTACAGGTTGTAGATGTGTGTCTTGTGTCTTTGCATGCTAAACACAAAGACAAATACAAAAGACACTTCAGATAAAGTGACAAGTCACTGTAAGTTGATTCTCACTAACAGTTTCATGAAAACAGCATAAATGTAAGTTAAACTTAACAAAATCTAGTTTTTATAGTGATTGTCAGTTTACCTACACTTAAGTCTGAACCAGTCTCAAGCAAATAAGACTGATTTTATCACTGAATTAAAGCAAGAAATGATTAGAGTTTACGTTTTACGGCACTCTACCTAAACAGGGCCAGTGCCTGACAGAACCTCAGTACTTTGTCGTAGTAATCATAAGGAAATACCCTGACCAGTCAGTTTCTTTAGAAAACCCTGTTGCACATGAAAGTGATAACATTTCCACATTTGACTGTCATGCAAGTGTCTAGATGAAGATTATGAACACGAATGATAAATTAATGTCACTTACTGAAGTTCTTTGAAATTTTCCATTCGTTGTTTATACTGGGTCGAAATGTCCAGTCTATGCTGATCTACGCTTACTTAGTACGGAAGCTTCGAGGATGCCTTAGGATGAACGTGATGTTAACAGGTTCACTGTGGCTAGCATGGAATCCATTGGAATTTAAAATTACTGCAACAAATAACAACTAATACTTATTGCAAAAGACGCATGGTCTGTTACCTGGTGGATAACACCTCTTTGGCGTTTGGAACAATGAGTGCCATGCACAAGTTTTGGTGGGCGGCACCAGCCGTCACTTTCGATAAGGGTACATCCAGATGATGATGAGTAGACAGGATGAAATGCACGTTCTGCATTAATGCTGCTAGCCATCGATAATCAGATTACATCATTAATTCACCTTAGGTTGGAATGTGTCAATATCATTTATAAATGAAGCTGGTACTGTTACGCAGACTCCATTCTGTGCGGAAAAGTATTGATTATTCATATTAGATAAGTTTATTCGACATAAGACTCAGTGAAACAGTATAAATAAGTGGATGACGTTTTCAGCTAAATTTGTTCTTGCCATATATCCGGTAGTGATGTAGAGTCATTCTAATCGCGCATATTTGGTATGAACTCAATGACCAGCTAGCTATTCAGTGATCAAAATTTTCCACCAGCTACCTATACTACTCTTCGAATTGGATCTCTAATCCAACCTACTGCTTGATTATATGCGAGTGAAAGCATTGAAATGATTATCGTTTTTCTAGTTCATTCAACTTAGCAGGCCCAATTATTCTGGACTTAGCTAAACTCCTGTGTTCATCTACTCAAATCCCACTCTTTCAATAATGAATTTTGTCTTCGTTTTTTCCGATAAGTTCTTTATTCGGTTAAAACACAGCTGTTTTGCTCTTAACTACAAAGAAAATTTCCACTTAGACATTTAGAAGACAAAATGATTAGTTGAGAAATAATCTTCGCATTAACTTCCTCCTCTGTCTAATAAGTTAAACATATATATATATATGAATGATAATTACAGAGTGATTGTTATTGACAACACTGATATTCTTAATTACACTATTTCATCATGAGCTGACATCGGTTAGAGAACCATTAGAAAACCTGGGAGTACTGGACAGCTCTTTCATCAGCCTAGTTTGCGACTCTTCATCAGAACGCACCAGCTTAAGTTTGAACCTAGGACCTTCTGGTTACAAAGCTAGTGAGCTAGTGTGCGTCGGTGACACAGTGGTTAGGACTCTCGCCGATCATGCACACGGTCCGGGGTTCGATCCCCTGCAGACGCACACCCGATATCTATGGTCGGCCTGCAAAATTTGGGCTACCGATATCCATGCTGAAAATTCCATACTTGTACTGAAAATACGGTGTGGCATCAAGCTGTAATCAAAATAAATAAAAGATAAAAAAAATAAATAGACCATGAAGCCACTGAGACTCACCCGATCCAATGGCTCATGATTTCCA
Organism: Trichobilharzia szidati; assembly: GCA_944472155.2. Classification (NCBI taxonomy): domain Eukaryota; kingdom Metazoa; phylum Platyhelminthes; class Trematoda; order Strigeidida; family Schistosomatidae; genus Trichobilharzia; species Trichobilharzia szidati. Next base: position 109,344,980 of record OX235274.1, on the reverse strand, counting down.
ACTTCTGTAAATTCACGATATAGTGCGACCACTGGCCAATGTCTTCAGCGAGCATTTTTCCACATACCCGACCTGCTGTACCCCACTGGTCACGACCTCTCACTAGAACCCGAGTTAATTACCTACCTCAGTAGAAACAGTCGCTAGTGAGCATCTCATTGATATTCAAGTATTGTTTTGTAGGGATTTGATTGACTGGTTGCAGGATTTCATCATGAGCTGACATTAGTTAGAGAACCATTGGAAAACTTGATATTCTTAGGTAGTGTGATTAAGATCAATATATTACCATACACAAGCATATTTAAGGCTCAATATGAGTAGGAAAGTTAATGCAGTAATCAAAAGAAAGAACAACAAGATTGTTAAAACAATAATAACTTATGAATGACGTATGAAAAAGGGGAAAATCGTTAGATATTTACAGTCAATTATTGACGCCCGAGGCAAGGAAATCGGCTGTAAAAAATTCTTCTGAGTTTGGCTTCTTAAGGTGGATGCCAGTGCCTTCGACTATATGTTAAGTATTAACTCATAAGGCGAAATTAACATTGGTAGAAATACAATAGATGACTTGAAATGACTTGTTAACACCAATTTTATGTTCTGTAACAATAGAACAATGAGTAAAGTTTGCTTATCACTTGCTTAATCATGCAGGGTGATGGAAAGAAATCCGTCTCTTTTATCTATTTGTGACATTATCAGAAAGTAAGCAAATCTCATTAACTAATGAGACTATATTAGACGAAGTTTAATTGAAAAGTCACATATTTTTCACACTAATTTAAATTCGTTACTGTATTTTTCTGTATGTTAAGAAAAAGCACTGTGGTACATTTGAAATAGATTTCTAAGCTCTTTAACAACTTATCAAAGCGAATAAAATGGATTTTTGTTGGAATATAATGTGACTATGTTAGACGATTGAATATGTCAGTTAATAATAGTGCTGAATAAACTTCAACAGCTAAACTCGACATTCAAAGTAACTAACTTCCTTGTAGTGGATAAGATGTAATACGGTTTTTGGTCGGTGGTCAATAGCACTATGATCAAGAATGTGCACTTCGTGGGGTTGGGGACTTATCACATACATGCACTTACCTCCTCAGTGAGAGGTGGTATTCCCACCGGAAGACTTAGAAAGCTAGCGAATCCTGCTGACGAGTTCTAAGTGGCTCGAAAGGCTCATACTAGATTTCACTCTTGTTATTATTCCTTTGGGTTCTGAGAGGAACACAGGGATTCAAGGGCAATCACCATTTCATCCTGTCCTCTGTAGTTATCTTTAGTTGGCTCCATGACCGCCCATTGGCTCTCATCTTCTTCTCACACGGCCTCCTCCATGCCAAACTTGCCGTTCCCCATAAGGCTTCCATTTGAGGGCCTGGAGCGTTAATTTCTCAGTGTGCGTCCTGTCCACCTACACGTTTTTCCTTACATTTCTTGAGCAGTAGGTTCTTGATTGGTTCGTTCCCAGAGCTTTTTGCTACTGATTCTTCCTGGCCATCTGATCGTTACTGTGGAGCCAGCGAAGGCAACTGTTGATGCAGGTCTGTAGTAGCCCGTTGGGAAAACCTTTTGTGACGCGCTAATTCTCTGCTCCATATCGGAACACTGACTCAGCATTGGTGTTGGGAATCTGAATTTCCTTCTTTGTGCTGTTGAGTGTAGCAGATTTACAAACTGGTTTCTGAGTGGTGAGAGTCTGTCTTACCTTCCCAATTCCAGGTTTTAACATCCTCATTCGCGACCCTTGTATTTGAAACGATGCTGCCTAGATAACTCAAGAAAGTGACTACCTTCAAATTTATTTCGTTGAGAGTGATTGGTGATTGTTGTAGTTTGTTTAGTTATTCTCATCACCTTTGGCTTCTCTCTGTTGACTTGTAGCCCTGCCTTTTCTTTTTCTTCTGCCGGCTTGTTACTTTTCACTTCTTTTGTATACTAGATATTTAACACTTTAAGAAGCAAATCCTTCTCAAAGAGAGATTTTTATCAGTCCAACATATCTCCGTATTCTTACTGGAATAAATAAATAACCTGAATAATATGCTTTAGTACTAGACAGTCGTAGAACGAGAAGTTTATCTATCCCCATAGTTTATATTCTATTGTGAGTGTCGATGTCATGAGAATCTAGTCAAGTTTAATACACGTCTGAAAAAATCACTAGACCTGGTTTTCATAAACGACCGTGATGTATATGAAACCAGAAGGAGAGCTCCTTTGTTAAACTCTGACCACTGCATTATTCGTATTTTACCGAAAGTGTACGGCAAGTTACAACAACAAAAATTGTTTAGTCATTTAACAAAGAAGATACATTAACGTTCATATTCCCATGATAACATTCTAGCACTAAGAAGCATGTTGTATGATACCAACTGGGAACTATTTACTGACGATAAGTTGGATGCTACTGTCTCTAATATAACCGATTATCTGAAGTTTTGTTTGGATATTTGCTGTCCATATGAAACACTGTTTTCGAGATTTGACAGAATCTCTTCTTTGCAGCTGAAAAAACTTAGAAGACAAAAAGAGAAGTTGTATAAGAATAGTGATAATACTGGTGTCCGTAAAATAAACACCCTTATAAAAATTGAAATAGAAAGATTGAACAGACTATATAATGAAAAATTTTTATCATGTAAAAATCCTTCAAACATTTGGAAACTTTTCAGTAAACTTACAAGTAAAAAACAGATGTCTGTTGATGCTTATTCTGATGTTAATGCTTTAAACAAATCATTTATCATGAAACAAATTAATGTACCTGTACCTGATGTACCTAGTCAAGATAATGGTAATTTTCCGGGTTTTAAAGAAGAGGATGTACTATTATGTTTGAAATCTTTAAATCCAACACACAGCCTTGGTCCAGATGGTGTACCAGGCATTCTTCTTCAAAAGTGTGCAGACATCTTGTGTTATCCTCTTACTCAAATCTTTAATGCATCATTCAACAAGGAAACGGTACCTGCTGACTGGAAAGAAATCAAGGTTGTACCTGTACAGAAATCATCATCTGGAGCAAGTATAAAGTTTAGACCGGTCGCTATAACATCTCCTTTTTTGAAAACTATGGAGAAACTTCTTTTGAATACTCCTAAACCTTCTTTAAAAGCTTTTAGTGACCCTAAGCAGTTTGCTTATAAGTGTGGAAGAAGTACATTAGATGCAGCCATTGTACTACACCACAATATTGTTTCCTGCTTTGATAAGGGTGCTAAGTTCGTTCGAACAGCTGTTTTAGACTATACTGCAGCTTTCGACTCTGTTCCTAGGACACTTTTATTAGGAAAGATGATTTCAGCACAGACAGAGACCTAAGCAACTAGATGGCTGTCTTCTTATTTTAAGGATAGGAAACAGCATACTGTTTTGGTTGGAAAGCGCTCCACTTCTCAGCTAACTGAAAGTGGTGTGCCTCAAGGAGCAGTACTTTCTCCATTTCTTTTCTCTTTCTTTTCGCATGACCTTCCGAACTCACCCAACGTTAACTTCATTAGGTATGCTGATGATCTGACCGTTTCTGTCCCTGTAGTTTCCACATTGGATTGTTCCCATATGAATGGCTTCTTAGCTGAAGTTAAGGATTGGTCTAGCTCAAATGGTCTTAAACTAAATCCAACTAAATGTAATACTGTTGATTTCAGCTTGAGAAGTGAAAAAGACATGCATGGATTGATCCAATCTCATGATTGTTGTAATATTGATGGTACCATGATAGAGAGTAAGTCAAGTGTTTCTTATCTTGGCATTAGTTTCTCTTCAAACCTTTGCTGGTCGTCTCATATTCTTATAGTTCCTACGAAAGTTTTCCGTCTGATTTATTACATAAAGAAGTTGAGGCACTCAGGTATAACCCAATCTCTTCTCATACAATTTATTAATTCATGTGTTTTGCCCATTATTCTTTATTGTTCCCCATTATTCTTCCCTGGGCTACTCAAGAAAGACCATATAATACTACGAAGAACATTGAGGGCTGTAAGTAGGGTCAGTGCTATCCCTTTGACTCAACTAACCGACACTGTTGTCAATAGGCATTTGAATTCTTGTAAACACTTAGCTAAAGTTATTTTGTCTGATAGTGAACATCCTCTTTAGTCACATTTGTTTCCTTGTATCTCTTCGGGTAAGACCAGAAGAAATTTCATAAACATTTATGCTCGTACTACAAAATATAAAAATTCGACCGTACCATATTTGGCACGAGTATTGTGTGAAGAGACGAATATCAGAAAAGAACTTTTACAACTTCTAAATCATTAACTAAACAAAAAAATATAATGATGCATATTATTGCATGTGTGATTTGTTATATTATTTATTTATTATTCACTATGACCTAGAAATGGTGTATTTTGTTGGGGTTTTATTTTTTCCTATTAACTATTAATATTTTTAAAATTTTATACATTTATATAATTATAAAAAGAGCTAAACCAATGCAATATGTAAAATGAAACGCTGAAAATTCCATGCTGTAAATTGTTATTGTTGTGGAATAAAGTGATTATTATTATTATTTTGATAGTCCTTAACTTAAGCACTTACTTAACTTGCTTTCCTCGAATAACCCTGATCAGTGCTATACTTCACGTAATAGTAGCGATAAACGAACCCTTGTTAAAAAGGCTTGTGACTAGGTAGTGTACTCACATGAGGATTATATTCTTACCACAGATTATATGTTAAATTTAATAGATAAGAATTCTGTACAATTTATCTGTCAAATGGCTGCGATAGCAGGCTTGAACAGTGCACTTAATGATATCACAATGAGAGAGCAAGCCACTTGCGAGCAGTCACGCTGGAAGAACAGCGAAGGTGCGGCACCATATAACATGAATGCGTTAAAACAAAAGTTCAAACAAATTCAAGATGCACTACGCTATTCAGAAATGGCAGTTTTAGAATTGTGCTGAAAAGCACTCACGAAGACGATGCAAATATTTGTTCTGGTTTATTTCTGCTTTCAACACCCTCAGCCAATCAACCGTAGGTAATATTGCATTACGTATTATTGAAATAATCGTTATTTAATCGAACTCAGGATACGAATTAATGGATTGAATGAGTTATCCTAGTTAGGGAATCAACAATTTAATATATCCCTTCTTTTACCTCATAAAACATTCTAGCTATAAAACAACTTTTTTCATTTGTTTTTGTCTGAACTGGCATTTATTGGCATAATATTCCTGCCAAATCATATTATTTTCAGCTACATTCCATTCTTGGTGTAATATATGTGAAGAGAATGAAAATGTCAGGAAAAATTTGAAAAAAGAAAAATATATACAATAGAAGGTCATTGAAAGGCGTGAAAACACCTTACAATGTCTCCCTGATGACTACCTACAAACACCGCATATAGTCCTCTGCTCGCACATAGTAAGTAGGTGTACAGTAAATTGGCATGAAACACTGCATACCGGAAACAGTTAATTAGACAAGCCAGTGTTTTTACTGGCTAAATACGAATTCTGAAGACTTTAATTCACATTTATTACTGTAATTTGGCACTTCTTATTTTGGCCTAAAATAAGTTAAACATACTATAAAAGTAGAACATGTATGTGTAAATCTGTATCCAGTTGTTTGAATGTGTGCATATTTTGCGTTTCAGAGAAACGTCAGGTAGGTGGGAAATATTAGTAGTATAAATCTAGCCTTTATGTGTGTCCTGCATTTACATGTCCTAAAAAAGCTGATGTGAATCACTTTGTAAGAGGAGAAAAACGTACAGACGAACGAACTGAAATGGTGAATGAATATCACTCATTAATAGCTGTTAATGATATCTGTAAAGAAAAGATTTATATCTGACACTGGACAGCTTCCTGCTGGACATCAGTCAGTGGTCTAAACTAAATGACCTCATGCTGAATACCTCAAAATGTCAGCCTATTGACTTCTCCTTTCGGCATAAAGGAGATCTACCAACACTAGTAAGTACTCATGAAGCCTGTTGCAATGAGGGGACGAAAATTGAAACTAAGTCTAATGCAAAATACCTCGGTCTAGTTCTATCTTCCGACCTTACTTGGATATCTCATATCCTAACGATTTCTAACAAAGTGTTCTGTCTAACCTACTACATTGAGAAACTTAGACAATCTGGAATCACCCAACCTCTACTTTCACAATTGGTCATCTCTTGTATCTTACCTATTCTACTTTACTGCTCCCCGTTAGTCTTTCCTGGGCTACTGAAAAAGAACTTTACCATCCTGAGGAGGATGTTGAAGGTAGTTAGTAGGACTAGTGGTGTGAAACTCAGTCAGCTCGTCACTACATTAGTAGAAAGGCATCAGAATACATGCGAAAGATGGTCAAAAACCATACACTCCGACCCCCAACACCATCTCTATTCCCAACTCTAGCCTTGTATCTCATCAAGTAGAACCAGAAATCAGTATAAAATAATATGTGCTCGTACAGCCAAGCACAGGAACTCAGCGATACCATATTTGGCCCATATACTAAGTGACAGAGACAATGTTAAGCGTGAAACTTATGACTTGCTTTGTTGTTAACAACATAATTTTAAGCTCTTTTATTTCTCTATAATTTTGTATTCTATAGTGAACTCCTTCTTAAACATATTTAGGTACCTAAATAATTAACACTGGCTTACTTTTTTGTACTTCACTGTTTCCCTTCTTTTGTGTATCTACTGGTTCCGACTAGATTAGCACTATGAGTATTACAAAATTGTCCTGTCATCAACCATCATTTAATTATTAGTTTTTGTGTTCTTTTGTTTCTTTTGTTCGGCAATATTAACTGACAATCATTGGTTGTGAACGCCATTATCACCATCTTAAAATTTTGTATTATGCAGGATTACTCACACTACCACCACAAACACTGCATTAGACCTGACAATAAAAAGACAACCCTGAAATGTTATTTTATGTTTTTTACTGTTGTTTCAACCAAATTAACTGATCATCTTGGCGATAAACATTCTTAAATATCATTTCATAACTTCTTGTATAACTATAGCTATACTGTCACCATGCATAATCATATCATTGCTTCCACTACCCAATACTGAGATATTATTATATACTATTTATTTTCCTTTCTACTTCTTGGTATTTTTTCGCAGTTTTAAATTATTTTTGTGTTTTCTTTGTTGTTGTTGCCTTTATATTTATTTTTTGAAATACCCCTTTCAAACGTTGGATAAAATTAAATGCAAATATTGTAGATATGTGCTGAAAATTCCACACTGTACCACTAGTACTGCTTCTGGAATAAATCAAATTATTATTATTATTATAGCAGTGTGTTCGGTGGTATTCAAGTAGAGGATTGACAATATTCTGAAAATGGTATTCAACAATATAAAAGAGCTTTTGTTGAATGTATCAATTGCTGCCAAGTTAATCTTTATAAAATTTTCTCGTTTCAGCTGAAGATGTAGCCTAGGAAGACAGTCAGAGCTTCGCAATTGAATCACTCATTTCAGGGAATACAAGAACATCAGAAACATCCAGCTGAGCTAACTATCTCCCCTATTAAGTCATAAATTTTAAAATGTTCAGATAAGACAGTATTTACTACCACTCTATAGCTAAGTGATGTATGCAAAAGGTGGAAGGAGCGAAATTTCAAGAAATTAACACGCATTATTGAAAACAAAACAAGTAGTTCAGCGAAGAGTATCTTTTCACCGGCGAATTCATTTTCTTAGCTGTACAATCACAAATATACATATGTGTTATTTTGTATGCAGGTGTACATTACGTTTGTCAAACAAAAATACAATTGGTTATGGTTATTTTAACTAAACAGGTGAAGATTGGTAATTGGAGTTACGTAATACAAATTCGGTCAAGAAAATTATGTGTCAATGAAATTAGCGTAGTAACAAAGGTGATAAGTTGTCACAAACAGTTTTTACAAAGAAGTTATGTAATAATATGAATAGTTTGATGATTGAGTTTTACTCAGCATACACATAGGAACAAAGTAGAGAATGCGAAATTACGTAAGAGTTTTAAACGAATACAAGAGTTATAGGCAATTAAAGATACAGGTAAACAAACATAATTAAGTCATCAAAATCAACAAAGTTGTTACCACGATAATAGAATTGGTTGAGTAATTCTCTTTTGTATGCACAGCTCCAGTTTGTCTATGTGAATGGCCAGAGCTTCAGCGATACAAAAAAGACAAAACCGTATTGCCTGTGGTAGATTATTTACTCTGTAGATTACTTTGAACGAGAGTTTGTTGAGATGGGATGATCAGTGTTAACCAGGTGTTCAATTATCGCACTCCTTATCGCACCACTACTGCTTTTTCGCAACCATACCTCTAGAGCCAGGTACATTGGTCGTTCGACGCGCACTCTGTCCAAGAAGATTCAAGAACACTATCCAGCATGGTAGAAGTTAGAATTCATGAGCCATTGAATTGGGTCCCAGTGGCTGAATGGTATACAAGCTTGCCTCGTCACTGGAAGGTCCAGGCTTCGAACCCGAGTAGGTGCGTACTGACGATGATTCCCAAACTAACATAAAACAGCTGTCCAGTACTCCCTGGCTAGTTTTCAATGGTTCTCTAACTGATATCAATCCGTGATCAATTCGTAAAATTTCATTAACACCCAATTTTCTTGACTGATTTTGTGTTACGTAATTCCAAACACCAATCTTCACCTGTTTAGTTAAAATAACCATGACCAATTGTAATTTTGTTTGACAAATTTGATGTACACACACATACAAAACAACTATATATATTTGAAATTGTACAGCTAGGAAAATGAATTCGCCGCTGAAAAGAGACTCTTCACTGAACTACGTGTTTTGTTTTCATTAATGCCTAGATGGGGATTATCCATGAAATAAACATGCATCAAACTTGAACATCATTGTGACCCGACAGAAATTTTGGTTTGTTCTTCTATTGGATTGATGTCAACTGCCTGATGGGAATCATATCTGAGAATTCTGGATAAAGGCAGGAGGTGAAGTAATTAAGTCAGAAGAATGTTGGTCTGATATGAAGTAGGCTGGAGAAAATAATCGATAACCAAAAAGGAATGCTGAAATTACCTCAAATCCTATTGATGTATTCGAATACTGGTTTATATTAAAATACATTTTATTTATTTATTCATTCAAAGGAAATAAGATTATGAGTGAACTAGTATTTGGACAAACTGATTCCATTATATATTTTAATAGTCTAGTAACATGCCTCTTAACGATTAACCAAATTTTAGCAGGAAGAAAACGAACAAGGAATCACATGTTCTAGGAATTTACAAAAAATATCAAATTCTCAAAATAGTAAAATATACCTTTTGAGATGACAAGAAATATCGTCTGAAAGGAGTGCAGTAGGTTTTTAAATGAACTTAATGTTCAAAAGGATTACATTTTATAACGGGCTTACATGCAGTGAAATAGTCTCACCATATACGTTTCAAAGTTTTTCTTCATGTTCCCACAACGTTTTTCGATTGTTTTAAAATCTATAATGGATATTTATCAAGTTGTAAAAACGAGTTTTTATGGATGAAATTTCACACATAACATTCATGAAAATTGGTGGAAGGTGACTAGCAGTGGAATCCCCCAGGACACGCATTTCATCCTATTTTGGAATCGTCAATTGGATGTACTTGGGTTCCCCAGCAAGTGATGGTGTTCCCACAGAGGCTCGAACCCAGGTCCCATAGTTTGAAACGCCAAGGCGTTATCCATTAGACCCCTTGTGCCACGACAGCCACCTCTTGTGCAACGGGTCTTATTAATTATCTAATGCAATTTAGATTTTCCTGACAATTGATTGCACTGAAGTGTTCGGTTTCAGGTTGACATGTCGGCTCCCTGTGCGGATGCTTCAACGATGTCTGTTCATGTGAATTGAAGTCAATTGGTGGATGATGGCGGTGGAATCCAGGATAAGATCCGTTGCAAAAGAGGTGGCTCTCGTGACCCAAGTGGCCTACTGGATAACGCTTTGGTGTTTGAGACTATGGGCACTGGGTTCGAGCATCGGTGGGGACGCCACCACAGAATCACTGGGGAATGTAGTTACATCCAGGCGACGACTCCCAAACAGGAAGAAATGCGCACCTTGGATTCCTTTTCTAGCCACTATCCACCAATTGGCTTCAGGTCATGTGACCAAACATTGTCGAAGCATCTGCACAAAAAGCCGATATGTCAACCTGACAGCGAGCACTTCGGTCCAATCAATCGATGGGAAAATCTAAATTGTACTCAATAATTCATGAAGATTACCAAAAAGAAGAGGGTCTTCTGAATTCAGCCACCTTGTAATGTCAGTCAATATGATATTTTTTAAGACTAAAGCTTTACATCATGACAAACTAATTATTTTTGCATTTTTCATTCATCAAAATCTAGCGTCTATAATGTTGAAATAGGAACAGAAGTGCAGAAAATGATCAGAAAAAAAGAGACTAATTGTTCAGTTTTGAAAACGGCCCTCATGATTAATTCTTTTCATATGTCACTTTGTCTGTACGGTGATTGGAGTGCACTGCTGTAGACTCCCAGACAAGGAAGAAACAGGTGTACAGCACTCTGTCTTTTCTAATGGTCTCCAAGTGATATCCGTTTGTGGATGGAAACTGCAAGGAAAGACGGTAAATTCTTTATTTAAAATCCGTATGAAAATGCAATGTTATTGATAAACAATAATGGAATGATGATTAAACAAGGATAATAGGAATAATAATAATATTAAACTCGAATAATAAAATTATGGTAAGAACTTTTCTCTAAACACGGTAGAGTTGACAAGGTGTCCAAAGATACAGCTACTTGACATCGAGCTCGCCGGCGTGAGTGCTGTACCCTTTTTCACAGAGTTTCTCAATATCGTAAGAAAGGACTTCGAATACGCTATCTGAATATACCTGAATTATTGGCTATTCGGGATCTAAAGCCTGAAATCTGAGCTCAAAACATTACATATATTCACTAACCCTACACTGCTCCCAGAGTAACATACTCGCCATAATTTTGTTTCATTTTATTGAATTAATTTAGTGTTATTATTATAGTTTTTCTTATTTGTTTATTTGAAGGTTTATTTGCATTGCCTGTTGAATGATTATATTTGATCGATATGCTCGACGTTTTCAGGCAAGTTGGCCACTAGTACAGACGCCTCGACAATGTTTGGGGATTAACGTGTTTTTATTTTGGTTGGCAGAGACTAACATTTTAAACTAGGATGCGTTCTTCGTCCTGTTTGGCACTCGTCAACTGGATGTACCTGCATCCCTCGTGGATGCACCTCTTCACTCTAGGCCTCAGACCCAGCACAATGTCGCCATGGAGGACGTTTTGAAGTTTGAAATGATGGGTGTAGGGTTTGAGCCTCGGTGGGAACCCTATCAGTTATTGGGAATGCAGGTACATCCAGTTGAGAAGTCTTAAATAGGATGGAATACGTATCCTGGATTCCACTGGTAGTCACTATCAACCAAAATAACAACAGCTCTAAATATTACTAGTTCTATCCTTCTATTGAGTCAGGAAGTGATGAACTAATGTCTGCTTTCAATTTCATCAATTGAAGTATACAAAATATTGATCTTAATGAAATGCAATCATTGTAAGAGCTCACAAATGAAATACACTTGACCTCCTCTGTTATCTTTAAGTGAAAACAAAACTCAATATATTTGTAGCTTTATTTATTTTCCGTTTATCTTTTGATTAGCTTGTACAGTTTACATTTTCTCCCTCAGTATTTCAACCTCTATTCATCCTTTCAATTTTGCATATTTTGTTTACAATGAATAAAGTTATTATTGTCAAAGGGTATTGAACGAAACTGATACTCCGGTTACAAGACTTTGTTATACACGTTTTCAGGTTTGTTTTTGTGTTCAAGTGTTTGCTACACACACAGTACATTAAGCCTAAACCAACGATTTAAGACTTCTGATGTAAACGCATAAAATAGACAGTGTTATTCAATTATATTTATTTAATATGTTCATGTAAGATTGAGTAATCATTTTTTGGGCTGAGGTTGGATGTATGGACAGTTAGTCATCGATTCACCTTTAAAATGAAAGAAAAATATACAGGCGAACTCTAGCATCATGGACAACTAACTGGTTGGAGGCCTTTTTAAACCACTATTATTATATTATTATTCCATCAGGTTCCGTGTGGAACAGAGGGCTTCAGCAACATACCGTTTTTAATATATTTCTTGTGCGTTGAAGTTTCTCTAGCTGTTTAATTGCTTTTCTGGTGTAAGTTAGCTAGTCCCACGCCCTACCCTCCTTCTTTACCCGAGGCTGGGACTGGATGGGAAACAAGCAGGCTGCTAAAGTAGGCGAGGTTTTAAACCACTGAGCTACCTAAATTACCAAAAAGAACAGTGTACCTAATTTCCGCTGTTTCTAGTTGTTTGAATGTTCCAATTCAATGTTTGAATTGTAACTTGCACCCAAACAAATTTTTGATTGGTTTCTAGTCTACTGAACTCTGTGCACTTCAAGAAAAAAATGAAGGGAAAAATGTTGTGAAGGACTGGATCTTGTTTCAGTGAGGACGATGTTGCTTCATACTGATATACTGTCAATGCAGATTTTATTCGAAAGTTTTACATGGGTAGTATTTTGTAAGAAATAACGTTGAAAATACATCATTTCCAACATAAGGCTGTTACTATTATTGATATTGTTACTTTTTATTAGCTGCAAAAGAGATTTTTCTCCTGTTACACAGTAGTGAGTGTTCCATAAATGAGTTAGAAAGGTCTATTTTTAGTTTAATAAGTTACTTTTAGTTTTCCAACTTCAGTTTGGTTAATTACATGATAAGGTTAATTTAACCTCACTATAAGTTAGCTTTATTCAAGTTTGACTCATAAACGGAAGATGATAGGTTTGGTACAGGAAGGTGGGGGTAGTGGATGAGTACTGCTGAAATCTTTCAAACAAGGATGAAAAATCTGTCCAGTGTTACCCTGTTTTCAATGGTTTTCAAAATGATAACACTTTATGATTTTATTTTAAAAGTTAAATATGTAAGGTTGCAAACTTGCAGACGTTTTACAACTTTCTCTTTTCTCTCCCAGATATTTGGGGACTAGTCACTGATGTTACTATATAATAAATACTTACGCATTTGAATATTTTATTTAGGAATTTAAGAATATTCTATCTGTAGAAATCGAATTCATTTAAACTATTCAGCTTAGGAAACTGGAGAACAAGTAAACGCGAAAGACTAAGTTAAAAACATATTCGGGGTATGATGATTTGTTTCTGATTTGATTCTCTATTTCGATACTCTAAGGGGTCAGTCTTTCTTTCTGTATATCGTTTGACTGCACAGGTTTGTTAGACACTAGTCTGTATCGCTTCACCTCACACAATATTATTGTTTCTTTCTAAAACTTTATTGCAGGAATGTGGGGTGGTCGTATTTTTATCAATTATAATGTTCCGAGTAAACCTCCATTCTTTTAATTATTAGGGAGGTTGAAACCTTGTGAAGTTAGCGTTTTTAAGGGACGTACTGCAAAAATGTTTGATATAATATGTATATAGATTATAAAAAAACACTCAATTATAACTTGAGGAAGTAGTAGTAATAGTTCTGAATCCCTGAAAGAAGAATTGGATGAGAATTAATGTGAGTAGAGGTTCACGTCTGTGTTGATAAATCTACTCACACAGAACAAAGACTCAAATAAAACCAACAATAATCAGCCAGTAGGATACAAAAAGTAACAATGTACAAATACTATTCACAGGAGCCAAGATAGACAGCAGCAATCTAGTTCTGAGGAGAGTGCAAAAGGAATATTCATTGACCCTTTATGGAGAAAAATGGATATATTAATCATTTCAGCGAAAGACTTCTGCATTCAAATCGAATGATCGGGGAAAAACGATTCACAGAAACCATAATAAAATACATTCTGTCATATATAAAGAACATTTTTGAAATAACTACTAGAACACTGAGACCATTGGGGACAAATATTGCAACTAAACGTATACAAACCCTGCTTTCAGTAGTATATAAACCAAAGTACCCAACAGGAAAAGAAGGCAAGTTGAAAACCGTTTGCAAGATCAACTGCGGAAAGCAATATATTTGTAAAAGTGGACATCTTCGACTTCACATCCAAAAATGTGAACTCTCCGTTAAAAGACACTACATATTTGCCTTCACATCAACACATGCAGGCAATACGGACAGCAGTTTGACTGGAAAATGTATGTTTTAAACATTGGCAATATTAAAGATAACAGAGAATTCCTAGACGCCTAGTACTCGGATCAGTCTTCACTCGGTAGATATGCTGGCGTAGATGACATGTGTAAATCAATAAAGAATAAGTCACATAGAAAAAAGGTCAGGTGGATGGTCAGAAAAATGAACACTACCAACAGAAATTAGGAAATGGATATGAGCCCATCTGAAGACTACCGATAACAGTCGAAATGATCAGCTGAAGCATATATCTCATTCACTGCGAATTCCAAAAATACTGACTTCCTATTGATATAAGCCTTGAAGATTTTGTCTATGAGGATAGTGAAAGCTTCACAGCCACATCAAAGATGTTCACCTCAGCTTCATATCTTTTCAATTATTCCAAAAGAGTAACAATTATTTTATCAATTAGTACAGTTGATTTTTTAAAATTAGTATTTGTCCCTTGGGTTCCGGCTGGAATGTTAGGTTTTAGCAGCTCATCGCTATTTCACTGTGTTCTCTGCAATCGTTTCCAGATGGTACCATGAAGACACGTAAGGTTTCGTTTCTTCCATATTGTAAATCATCCATATTACCCTCGGATGCCCAACTCGGCATTTCCCATTCGCATTGCACTCAAGGCCCTGACAAGTGATGTCATTTATTGGGCATATTTGTGTATGTCTGACTTGTTCCCATATCCATCGGCATGTTTGTTGAACAATAACTTGTTGGACGTAGTTCTTTGTTGCATGCTTAACCTTTTTGGCCAGCTGTCTGATTTTCAATGTCGAGTTAAGAGTGGTATTTGTTGTTGGCAAGTCTACAGTAGCCTGTTGGAAATACGCTTGGCGATGCACTAAGTTTTCAATGACTTGAGATTAGTGTTAGAAATTCTGCAGATCTCCAAGGTGATTTCGGAGTGATAAAGGCTAGTTTCACAAAGCTATTAACTATCTTCTTTGAAAATTTTTCATGATAAACATAATATTTTACCATACTAACGAAGTTTTGTAGCATATTCACAGGCTACGGGATGTCAAATTCGATTCCTAGCTTCTGAAAAGGTGAATGGCAACAAGAGAAATGTCTTCAGTAGATAGTTTTTACTACAAAGGAAATTTGAAACTCAGTTTTCTGGTTTACGTTCCAAATCCTGTCAGATTTTTGTTTGAAATCTTAAGAAAACTAAATTTATATAACAGCTAGTCTTGAAATAGTAATGAAAACCTTGTAGCTCAGGAATGAAGATGTTTAGACTGGACTCTTCTCTGAAATAGGCTGTCGGCTGGTAAATCCTTTCAATGTCTCAGTAGATATCATAGTATGTTTTCTTACTGACAATTCTCAAAGAACTGAAGTGAACTAACTGTATGTGGATATTTATGACATCAACTTACTTATTAGAATAAGACATTTAAGCGAACAATATTGTTGTTTTCATTTAGATCTTCTTCAAGCTTTACTCTTATTTACATAGATTTATATATAAAACAGAATTTAACCAATGACGGTGATTTTGTGGATCGAATAATAATAATAATGTGGTAAATGTTTTGAACGTCGTTAGTAACGATGATAATAATAACAACAAAATAATGATAATAAGGTTTATTCAGGTGGCGATAAGAACAACAAAGGTAGTAATATGTATATATGTAGACAATTCAATAAATAAATTAGGTCAAATCTTAAAAGTTACGTAATACTAATGATGAAGTGGACAGATAATCAGACTTTAAATAAATATCATAAAAATACGGAGATGAAAAATAAGAAAGGGTGGGAAGGTTTTGAATAGTATTCACCTCGGCCAAGAAAGAGACAAAGGTAGAACAAACTTCTTTTGTATGCAAAGACTAGGATTGTTCTGTCAAACTGATTACCATAGCTTCGGCCTTGTGTAAAAGACGGATTCGAATTGCGTTCGAAAGACTCGGTGGAATGCGATAGATAACTGTGGAGGCACTATTTTCGTCCACTTGGTGACCGCTATCAATAAAATGAGCCAAAATAGAACTTCTTGTAGATTCTATTTGTCCTTTTCCAAACCATGAAGGAAGCTGCTCATTAATGCGTTTGTTGAGCTGTCTATTTGTTCACCCTATAAAGCTCTCTTCACAGGATCAACTAAATTTATAGATAGTCATAGAAGTGGCACAACTAGGTAGCTTGTCTTTCACTTGAGCAATCATAATTGGCCGGCTGGAAAATGACAAACAAAGGGTGACGGCAGTATAAGTCCATTTTATCGCTCTCGATAATCTCAGATGTAAGACTTCTCTAGCCACATCCCCTTTAAACTGGAATTTCATGAACAGTTGTTTCTTTTCAACTGTTGTCAGTTTCTCTTTATTGTACGTGGTGTTCATGTGTCTCCTTACAAATCTACTAGGATAACTTATTTGGACCAGCATATTTTGGATGTATCCTAACTCATTTTGTAAGGAGTCATCTGTACAGATATGTCTTGCTCTTTTCGTGAAGCATCTGACCAAATTGATTTTGTATCGGATTGGTACAAAACTGAGAAAAGTGTATATTGTCCTACAGATGTAGGTTTTCTATAGACATCTCTCTTGAGTGAACTATCCTCTCTTCTGCTCAATTGGACGTCAGGGAAATGTAGTCTGTCATCATGTTCTTTTTCACAAGTGAAGATGAGCGATGGATGTGCATCATTGAACTTTTTTAACATTTCATTCTTGTTAGCTTTGACATCAAGAATAATTAACGTATTATCAACATAGCGAAAATAAGAATCAGTTTTTCCTATTACTTGTTTCAATGGACCATTTTCAACCTTAACAAGAAAGAAATCTGCCAAAATTGGCCCCAATGGAGAACCCATGGCAATGCCGTCGATTTGTCTGTAGTAGATCGTTTGTACAACTATAATGGCAAATGTGAATGTATAACATCAGAATTTATTCCAACTCACAGGGCATAGTACTGAACAAGAGATATGAATAAAAGATAGTTAATAGTCTAACATTCAGAGTTTCTTAAACATAAGATGATGGAAAGTTTATGAGGAGAAAGTGAAGGAGTGGGAAAAATTTGTCTCACATGATTCGCTATTCACTATTCAATGTGGGTGAACTCGGAAATAGTTAGCTTATTACATTTACAAACGTTTCCGCGTTCTTTTACCATATTGTCATCAGAAACTACTTCATTCACCTTGTAACTCGTGCATAATGCACATATCTTGAGTCAAACAGTCATTGTATTCATCAGAAATACGATTTAAAGACTTCGGTCGTATATAATTGACAGAATAGACTTAGAAGAAGTCCAGAAACCAGGCCGGGAGGAGGGGGTGCGTTGGGAAACCCAACATTACATATTTATTGTCATTTAACTGTGATTCTTGTGTTCATTAGAAATGTATACTGCTTTGTTTTTATTGATTTTCTATTCAAAAGCTTATATGAAAGTGTTTGTAAGACCACTTACGACTGGGTCACTCACAAACCTATGATGAACAAGTTTGTCGTTTGTGTGTGGAAGAACACCTTGTGTTACTTTGTAAGTATGCCGAAATAAACTCTTAAATTCATTTTTATCCCATATGCGTTTACTTATCTGTTTTTGTTGCTGTTTTTCGTAGCATTATTTTACGACCGAATGGTTCAGTTTGTTTTTCAAATCACAACGATGATGATGATAATAAAAATTATTTAACAAATCCGGTTTAGCAAAAACAAATTATGCATCGTCAGAATTAATTACCGGTTATTATTTTTGTTTATTTTTCGACATTTCCATTCCGGATAGAAAGTGAAGTTTATTACTGAAATGGAAAGTGATTTTTTTACACAACTGTCCACTATTTAGCTTAAAAATCCTCTTGATTTTATGTGGGAGAACGGGGTTTCAGTGAAGAGTAACTTTTCACCAACACTATTCTCTAGATAGACAGTGGCACGTTCATAAAGTATAGCATTGTAACAACTGAAGACAAGGGCCAGGCAACTGATCATCTATATGCTAACTGTATCCGCCTACGAATAGTCTGCTGTGGTTGGTTGTTTATTCAGTCTTTGTTCATATTTTTCTCACTACCGATATTGAGGGTGTAAACACTGACGTAAATTACCATCTTCCAATTTTGGCTAGCAGCCAGCTCTCACCACACTCGTCACCCCGTCAAAGATTTGCCACTGAAGTTGGTTAGGTCTTCTTGGTTCTAGGGGCTTTGTTCTTTCGTCTTGCTGTCTGGAATCGCGGCGCTTGCTGATGTTCACCTGTTTCTCTTTGTTTGCCATTGCGATTGTGTCTGAGTAACCCCATATCAAAGTGACCATATGTGTTCCTTCCCACTTTGGAAACTGTTTGCCTGACCCTGTCGCATATTCGTTGATATTTCGCCTCGCACTTCCTTATGCTGCTTTCTCCCGACCTCCCAGCAGCGTCTCAAGTAGCAGCCTCATCGCTGACAGATATTCAACGCCACTCAACTACGCAGAAGCCTCGGAGTCCTGACCGAAGATCCATATGTCTCCATCAAAAACTGCACGGTATAGGCTTTCCATTTGTCTGCAGGCAAAGGCACCAAATGTAACAACAGAAGACAAGGGCCAGGCAACAAATCATCTATATGCTAACTGTATCCGCCAACGTAAAGTCTGCTGTGGTTGGTTGTTTACTCAGTCTTTATTCATATTTTTCTCACGACCAATATTGAGGACGTAAGCATTGACGTAAATTGCCATCTACGAATTTGGCTAGCAGCCAGCTCTCACCACACCATCATATAGCAAAAAGTTAATGATTTTGTACAACACAGTTTGAATAATCTGAACAGTCACACACCTACTTGTCATAGGAATATTTGTGAGAATAATAAAGCGTTAAAGGCTGAGTGAATGTACAGAGGTTAACTTAAAAGGTTAAATTGAGTGTCAAAATAAACCGAAGAAGGGGGGTAATATTACATCTGCTCTGTTATTAAAACAGTGCTTTTTTATCAACGCAGGTTTAATGTGATGACGAATTATTTTTGAATACTTAAAGGTGGTTTGAGACTTCTTAATTACTATGGTTTCCACAAACTTTAGAATATTTCACAACCGTGTTTTATAGATAAGTTTAAAAGAACTATAAACATCAATTTTATGCCGTGTACCTACAATGTGTTTTTCTAGTGGAGGAGCTGCGTCGTATGTTTATACTATTATTGGATTCAGGGTATTTCATTTGCTTCTGAAGCCCTTACTTGCCAAGATCGATAAGTCCTCCCTATGTATGTGTGATCACACAGACATTTAAACTGCCAGATACACTGCCCTGTAACGTCATTTTACGTATGTTGTAAGGGACTGGATGGGTGTTCATGTTTGAAACTCATAAGTATCATTATCTCAACAACGTAAAAAGTCTGTTTGACCACAGAGGTTAATCTTAGTCGAAGTATCAGCCTGCTGTTATCACCCAAATAGAGTAACTTAATATATATATATATATATATCAATCTTAGTAGCTAGTTGAAGAACGGTTTCGGTGTTCAGATGGATTTATGTATCCTCAAGAACTGCTCTGGGTGATTCTTTTTAACCAGAATTTCTCCCATTACTCTTTCCTCACCTTCGTTGGATTCTACTGAAGTGGGTCCTTACGAGGGCCCACTTAAATTGAAAGTATTTTAGATGGGCATCCTAAGGTTTGTGGAAGCCCTAGCAATTAAGAAGTATAAGCCACCTCAATGTGTTCAAAAACAGTTAGTCATCACATTATACTTTCATGCGTAGACGTCGTTTTAGTTGCAGGGTACATGTATTATTAATTCTCTTCTTTGGTTTATTGATCTCTGTTGTTATTCTGACCTTCAGTATGGCCTTTTAGCTCTATCTTTGTCTACTTCCTTATGCCGTAATGCTTTATTGATTTTCACAAAAATTCCTATGACAAGTAGCTGTGTAGTCAGATTGTTCGAAATGTGCTGTGCAAATACATTATACGATTTTGAAAATGATGTCTTCGTATTGTTATGCCGAAACTCATTAAGACATGTAATAATTTCAACAGTATTGTAATCAAAAAATTGTCATTGGAATTATAAGTTTAAGTAACAGTAAAGAAGCCATTAGTTGGGTAGAAACTAAAATAAAATAAATTAATTTAGTGATGTTATATAGTTGACAGGCTGGAGCAGCGTTCAGCTAGAATTGAAAGAGGGTCATTTCAAGATCAGTGTTACAAGAAGTAGAAATGTAATTCTCGGAATGGAGAAGGAAATAGCGAAATGTAGAAAAATTAAAATTACCAAAAATTACTGACCATATGTTGAGACAAATTAGGTTCATTGCAGTTTCAGTGTTTCAGCCAACTCCTGTCACATTAAGAGTTTGGGATTTAACTTACAGATTACATTATCAAGAAGGTTGGTCCGCACTCCTTTGCTGAGGTTTTAGAGAACTCTGGTGATGACTGTGAATTTGGTTTGCAAGTTCTCTCGGTGTCCAGGATAGGTCAGATGTTTGTCGTTTATACAGCTATGAGAACAAATGTTCGAAGATAAGATAAGTTTGGACAGAAAACGCTGAGTGCCGTCGACATACCTCGCTTCACAGGAGCATGTGAACGCATAGTTACACATTTTTAAGGCTATCAGGGACAGCTTACATTTCAAGTTCATATGACCTGTTGGTTTTATATAGAGAAAGTCAAAGTTCAGGTCCGAAGGTTTTATTTACCGAAATTGACAAGCAGTTTTTTAATATTTCTAGCAATAGGTCTCCAGTGAATGATGACTTAATTACCTTTTCAGCATTCATTCAGTTCATATAATCACTGAAAACGGCGAGTATATCATGTCTGCTATACACTTTCACTTGTAATGGGAGTTCAATGCATAATTCAGTGTTACGTAGTTAGTTATTCATTGAAAATTGAGGCAGCATTGACTGGTTACTTTGTCATAGTGCTACAGTGTGCTGCTAATGTTGACAGTTATAGACCATCTGTCATAATAGCAAACAAAATTACAGATCCACTAACTGAGCACTAGGGAGTAACTGACGTCATGTCTCTTGTCTCTCTTGCAGTTGGTGACTGAATCCTGTTTTTCAGGTTTTTTCAGTGTGGTCACCAAGCTGGGTAGCTATCCATCTCAGTGCACTTCGACCTAGTGGGAAACGATCGAAGGTGATCGACAAGTAGCCCCATACCTAGGTTTCATGCTTATTGGCAGTCATCATCAAGGTAACTTTATATTCTTGAAGGAACTGATAAAGCCTCGCTTCAATTCACTTCAAACGTTTAATATCAAAATTTATGGGTGATTATACTTTCTCCAAAGCCAAACATTTTTAAAAGTATGACCAGCTTAACGTGTTCAGTGTCAGTTACAGTTAAGAAAGAATAACAGACTCCTTATTAACATCCAGAAATCAGTCCATTAATTATACTATCTAATAGCGAGAAGGATTATATTCGCGTGATAAAAAGAAGTGCGTTTTCATCTTACGACAATTTCTAAACTTTTAACAGTTTAAAATGATAAAAGTTACCAAAAATGTAAATTTATAACATACTTCAGAAGTTATTCCAGCTCAGAGGGTATAGTAGTGAACAAGAGATATGAATAAAAGATAGTTAGTAGTCTAACATTGAGAGGAGAAAGTACAGGAGGGAAAAAAGTATGGAAGGTAAAAGTAAAATTAATACACAAACAAACACCTAAAGAAGTTGATAAATGAATGCTGGAAGGTAGTTGTGACGCAACAGTAAAACAGAAACAAAAGAGAGGCAAGTAATTGTTGGGTCAGTGCGAGATTAATCATACTAACTTTCCGTTTGACAATAAATGCTTCCGCAAAGGAAGTTTACGATAGGGTTTTCTCTGTATAGTGATTATAACGAATGCATGATTCATTTCCACTGTATGTCCCGTGTCCACCAAATGCTTAGCAGTTGCACCACAGGTGTATGTCAGTTGGTAAGTGCGACTGGAGTTGACATTAGCAGGATACTCATCTATCTCGGAATGCACTAATGAGCATTCCGTATTGTAGAGAGGAACGAATCAATTAGCGGAGATGTTTTTTCAAAGCATCATTTATTCTTCTTTTAAATCCTCTCAAAGCTTCATCCTAATGATACGCCAGGAGGCCATTACGACCTTGAGTCTAAAGGCTCTTTCCTCCATTTCCTTTTGCTTCCACCCTCTTCTCACCAACGTTCCATGATATTATGTAAAAATAAACTGTCGCTGTAGACTAATGTCTAGTGTTCATATTTTTAGACTGTCAACAGCTGAGAAAAGGTCATGATTTAACAGAAATGACCTTATTTAATCCTTCGAATATATTTAGTCTTTCGTTATTCAAAGTAATCAGCCAAACCTGGTGTATAAACATGTAGTAGCACTGCCGAATTTGAAGCCGGTACAAAACTCAGGATAATTTGTGACGTCTTAATAACTCCAGCAGTCACTTGTAATCACATAACAGTTAGAGGTAGGCATGTCACTACAATAAAAAGTGAAAACGAAGGTATAAAATGGCCAAAATCTAAAACATAACTAAACCTTAGGCATAGTCGTTCCAACTACAAACGGCACAAATGAGGATATCAAAGGCAGCATCGGTGAAGCAAAACAGACCTACGTTCATCTGAAGACAATTTGGAAGCCTACGGCACTCAGGACAGTGTCCACGTTTTAAGCACTAATATCAAATGAGTATATATATGTTTTGATTTTTTTTTTGATTTACAGCTTGATTCCACACCGTATTTTCAGTACAAGTATGGAATTTTCAGCATGGATATCGGTAGCCCAAATTCAGGCCGACCATAGATATCGGGTGTGCGCCGGCAGGGGATCGAACCCCGGACTATGTGCATGGTCGGCGAGAGTCCTAACCACTGTGCCACCGACGCACACAATTTCTTCAGACTACTAAAGACTGCCTTCGCTCGGAAGTGAAGGTTAGACGGCCAGTCAGAAAGGATGAACAAACAACATAGAACTCTACCAACGAACTAATCAGGAACCAGCCATCCAACAAATATGCAGAAGGTAAACTTGAATGGACCTCACATACGCTGATGAAACCATTGAATGACATCATGCAACAAGCACTTAAGTGGAACCCTAATAGGAAGCAATTCTCAGGTTGGGCGTAGGTTAGAGAAGATCGTGTGAAGAAAAAATTAGAGAAACTGAACAGGACAGAGTGAAATGGGGATGTGCTCTTGAAGTCTTATGTTCCACTCGGTAGCCAACGGTATAATACCGCTTATGGTGAACAACAGTGTGCCGTTGAAAAACTGATCACTGCAAGCTGGTAATTGTGCTTACTTTCTCTTCTGTGCCCAGATAGCATATCTTTCATATGGAATGGGGAATAATAATGTAGAAAATCTTTATATGTCAAAGACCCAGTTTACATATTAATTGATTTCCGTCGAAGCATTAACTTCTAAAAACAAACTTCAGAATATTTCATGTAATTTATTTTTCCAGACAGCTGAAAAAAAGCAGAATGTTTGGCGAGACAGAAAAATGTGCGTATACAAAAGGATGTGTGTAGTCTATCATAAAAAAGGACTATTAAAATACACAAAGCACTGACAAACGCTTATTTGCTGGAAACAGAAAAACAACAACAACAATCTAGTACAGACATTTATGGCTGATTTAAGAAAATTTCTTAGGAAATAAATGACTGCTTACTGCTTGACATGGGAATATATGTAAATGTCAGCCTTATTGTATATATGTAATTAAGAAAACATAAGTTAGAAACAACCTCTGTCCATAGCTTCTCTTCAAAGCTACACAGCTATTTAGGAGGCTATTAATACAATGTCGTGAGCAATTCACCCTCTTGTTTACTGAAATATTAAAGAGAAGATCCCTCTGTCGGCAACGGGGATGATGTACTTACCAGTTCATTTGCTTCTGAGGAGTTAAGTACATAGATCGTACAACCAGAATGTTGTCGAAACGTACTCATTAACAGTTACCAGCAAGGTTGTTAGAAAGGGAACGCAGTACAGTTAACAGCTAAGTCCTGTAGCATATTGTTACTCCTGGTCATGCAGCATAAGTAGAGACTTCCTTTATATATATATATATATATATATATATATATATATATACAGTAAGATAAAACTTGGACTTCGTGTTCAGAAACGTTTTATCCAGCCACTTTTACTACTGGAGCCTTAGTGCCATATTTTATCTTCCTAAACTGTTGTACAGTAAATTCTTTCTGTTCTTGTTATTGTGATTTTTGCGACCCATCTTCAGTTCTTTGTTGTCGTTTTGTATCACCTCCATCGGTGGTACAGCGGTTAGGATGCTCGCCGACCATGCGCATGTTCCGGGGTTTGATTCCCTGCCGACGCACACCTGGTCTGCAAAATTAGGGCTAGCGATATCACATTCTGAAAATTCCATACTTGTACCAAAAATACAGTGTGGAATCAAGCTATAATCAAAAATAAAAGTGACTATTCCGCAGTTAACAAGTTAGTTGACAAAATTGGCCATCACGTGAGATTATTCATTGCTGTTCACACATTGTTATTTCTCATATACTTTGGATAGTTTCATTATCAACAAACAATAACCTTTGACCTTTATTGTCACTCAACACTATAAAAATGCCAACCCCTGAACGATATCTCTATGAGTCTGAAATCAAGTTATGTTATATGAGAGGTCAATTCATTGACTTAGGTGTTCGTAATGAATATCATTTTTAACAGGGAACGATGAATTCCACTGTGCGTCAGTAGCACGGCGGTAGAATGCATGCTAACCACGCAGGTGGCTCAGGCATCGGTCCGCAGCCGAAGCACTACCTTACCTAGCTATTTCAGTAATAAGACTGGTAAAGAAAGAAGGTTAAGCATGAGGTTAGTAACTCTAACCCGTAAAAATGAATAACACTGACATCGAAAATTCAAGCCTGTAGCCTGAAGCCCTTTGTTCCACGGGGAATGTAAAGGAATAACATTTTTAAAAAATAATGAATTCCACTGCTGTAAGTATGCTGAAAAGCAAAGACTGTAGGTTTCGTGTGTAAATGATAATACTACATAGCATAATCCTCTTCTTCTTTCTTCTTTTTTCCTTCACGTTCCCCAGTGGAACATATGGCTTCAAGCCAGAGACTTGAAGTTTCTGTAGCAGTGTTTATTTTTACAGGATGGGGTTGCTAGCCTCACGCCCAACCTTTCCTCTTTACCAGTTTTATTACTGGCTTAGTGAGGTAAAGGAGTGCATCGGTGGCCGGAATCCGAACCCCGGACCATGTGCATGGTTGGCGAGCGTCCTAACCGCTATACCACCGACGCCTGCTGACACTTTTTGTAATACCACAACTTTTGGCTACGGTTAAGTTTAATTATCTATCTTAGTCACTGACTGGTGAAGATTAAATTAACTGATTCTAATGTTTGTTTTACATCTTATCAGATAAATAACCATCTTCATCTGGTTTAAAAGCCCATCTTAAGATGGGAAACAGAGAAGACTGGTCATTAGGCTAGCAATCCCACACCATACAAAATATGTCGCTACCGAAGCTTCACAGTACTAGGGACTGAACTTACTTTCCACAGGATTTGGACAACTTCTCAATTCAAGGTTGGATAACGCTAACGGTAGTATGCCTTTGGGAATCCAGTCGATCGACTTGCAAACTTTTGATAAAAACGAAATTATGCATAGGGTCATGGAATATTTTCATCAGGTGTGAAGCTGGCAAGGTTCTCAAGAATGCAAAAGAATGAGAGGATAAGGCATAGGAATGTGAATAGTGTGAAAGGACAATCTAAATAGAAATGCACCATTCAATTGGTGAAACGCTGAGTAAGTAATTCACTCCAACCACCTAAATGACAAAAATTGAGACATTAAAGTAGTGGCTATGATGATGTCACCGGGAGCATCAAACGCTTCAACTGAGTGAAAACCAATCCCCTTCAGGATAATGTTATGGAGACTGAACACAGTAGGTAGGAACGTTAAAAATACACCTCACTACGGATCTACAAACAAAGCAGATCGTGAGAAGAAGGAAAAGTTCCACAGACAATTGCATATAGTAATGGACAACAAAACTCAGCCTGGTTGCAATACCAGATTTCTAAGGCATGATATGAATATCAAAATGATGAACCGTACTGTATAGCGTCGGTGGCACAGTGGTTAGGACTCTCGCCGACCATGCACATGGTCCGGGGTTCGAACCCCTGCCGGCGCACACCCGATATCTATGGTATGCCTGAATTTGGGCAACCGATATCCATGCTGAAAGTTCCACACTTGTACTGAAAATACGGTGTGGAAATCAAGCTGTAAATCAAAAAAAAAAAAAAAATGGAGAGTGAGAAGGCAGGAATCGGTTGAACCGACAAAAGACCTTACACGATCTTGATTTCTGAGATGGTTTGTGTGTAATTTATCAAAAACTGGAAAATTAAATGCAAGAAGTCAGCAGGCTCTCAGAAGAGGTATACAAGAGAGGATTTCATCTGAACATTCAGAAAATAGAAGTGATGAAGAAGCAAAACCAATAGCATCGTATGCCAGCCATTATCAATGGGAGATACCTAGTGGAAGGACTCCTTTTCACTTATAGTGTGGTAACATTTCAAACATAGGTGACACTGTTGCTGATATCAAAGTCAGAATCAGGATGGGAAAGACAAGATGAAGGTTGATCACTCTGCTGCAAGTACTGAAATCCACAGTACTCAACACAAGGCAAAAGATAAGAATTCTCAACAACAACATCGTCGTAATAATAATAACAATGGAAATTACGGAATAAAAGTTGTACAGTTGAAGATAACTTCTGATTCAAAAATAAACTTTTCCGACTGCTTCACTTTAAACTCAGAGCTGAGTAGCAATAAAAATGTTTTACCTGTATCCAGTACAGAGTACTCTAGTTTTCACAACCGTTTTAGCTAGTCATACTCGTTCTCCAGAGTAGTAGCTTTTTATTGTGTGGAGAAACTGAATATTATAAATTTGCTGAATTCTTAAAGTCAGAATATGCTTCATTTCGGAGTAGTGTTCACGTTTATCAGTTAGCAGTAGCACATATAAGTAGAAATTCAGGTCTGATCTATTGGTCAGCTGGTGTCCTCTGAGCCTGAAAGATACTTTAACTGAGGGTCTTTATTTCTTTTTCTAGACAACATATTCACAGGAAGACTTCAATTAGGCGTCAAAATGAAGTTATTGCTGAATATATCTTCTACAAAGACACTAAAGCTTTGCAATCAAAAACAGCCTAGCCCCTAGAACACAACTCTACCATTTAGTAAAACTTCTTTTGAAGCCGCACTTATGGTTATTCATTATTTACACAGTATCCCGCCTTACTTTATGACATGAATAAACTAAGCTGAAGGGTTATCACAATGTGAAATGAAATCTCTACATGACTTTGAAGAATAAGTCGCATTTGAATAAGATACTCCACAGACAAATATTGTTTGATAATATCATTTGAGTAGTAGTTTCAAATCATTCGTTGAAATATACGGTTAACTGTAACAAGATATTGGACAACATTTAATTATATCAGATAAACATCTTTTAGCTGACCACTTAATTCAGGGTAGAATATAATTACACACGAGATAAATTGATTTGATACAGTGTGATACAGTATTAATGACAGCCATTAAAAACACTGTAATACTCTGTGTATTATATCAAACGAATTGATCTAATAATATGGACGGTGGAAAGTAAAGAGAATTCGATCGGAAGTATGAGATTGATATTGAGTGGTTCCGTCTTCGTTAAAAAAAGAAACAACCATTAGTTAAAGTTCCGTGAGAAGTTGTCATTATTAATGGTTTTGTTATTAGAATTTGATAGAAGTTTTTCATATAATAATACTGGATTTGTGTTAGGTACATTCGGGTCCCTCTTATTTCTACTAGTCTTTTAGAAGCATTTTCATTCCGTCAGAATTGAAGAATGCATTGGTCTCACCTAGAAGAAACACTTTCAACAGAGGTGGTTGGATGGCGGTTGTGAAAAAACCGCTGAATAATATTATCCGTTAAAATATGCCCTCAGCGTGCCTTATCTCAGTTCATTATTCGTACTTTCAAAAATACTTTTTCTAGCAGAATGAATGTTTCTTGGTGAACAATCTGTTTACATTTCTGATACTTAGTTTAAGGTGAACACAGAGAAGACGGAGGTGATGAAGATAACCACGACAAAAGTAACAACAACCAGCACCAGTCATCATCAACGGGTGAGATTTAATAGAGGTTACTTCCTTCACTTATCCAGGAAGCATCGTTTCAACTACATGCTAGAGGAACGGATTAAGATGTGAAAGGCAGCCAGAATCGGAAAGGCAAGATACGCCTTCATCAACCATAATCAGCATAAGGAACAAGATTCGGATTTTCAACACAAGTGTCAAGTCGGTCCTTCTATATGAGTCAGAAACTTGCACTGCGTGTCACGAAAAGGATTTCCAACACGTTGCTGACTTTCATCAACAGCTGCCAACTTCGCTAGCTCCATAATGAAGATCAAATGTTCAGAAAGAATTAGCAACAAGAAACTCTGGCTGGTGACGAACCAACCAAGAGCCGATTGCTCAACAAATATGTAGGAGAAAGTGGAGATGGATCGGACATACATGGAGGAGGCCGCCGAGTGATATCGCACGCCAGGTCATTGCTCCAGTGCAATCCAAATGGGAAGCGGTGAGTGAGTCGTCAATGTTTACATGGTTAATCGTGAACCCAGCTGAATAGGGCGTCAAAAAAAACAAAGTGGAGATGTGTTGTTGAAGCCTTGTGTTTCACTCGAAACGCAAGGGAATAATAATAGCTTAAGATTCCAACTTATTTTGTAATTACTACTAATTTCCTGTTAAATCAGGCTTTCTACATGGGTAAGATACTTGGTGTTTGTCTTGCGGAAAGCATTTCTAAGGGCTGCTGCAGATTTTAATCAACTGCCGCTTTGCTGGCTTCATAGTGAAGATTGGATGGACAGCCAAAAAGAATTAACAAGGAACTCTGACAGGCTGTGAACTAACCAGCGACCTGTTGCCTGAAAAAAATCAAGATGGATCGAACACAAGTTAAGGAGACCATCAAGTGAGACTGCACACCAGATTGTCGGGTAAAACCTAATTGAGAAACTACAAGTAGGGTGTCGAGTGTGACGTGGGGGAGATTATGTAATGAAGAGACTATAAGACGTGATCTTGGTGATGCCATATAAAATCGATCTTAAAGAAGAGAGTGAGGTGGAGATTAGCCTTTGAAGGCCTACATTCTACTCAGAAACCGAGGGATTAATACAAACGCTGACCTGTATATCATCGCATTTCTTTTTTTGACTTGGATCGTATTTTTTAATGCATCCATTTTCTGTTGTGTGAAATTTTGAGAGTGACGTGTTATCTAATTTTCACTATTTTTATTTAAGCAAAATTCGTGTTATACCGTGAAGTTACTGATGGACTTTGGACTGCTTTTGGGAAGTACCTTCTACTGTATTTGATTCTTGAAGAGAGACTTTTAGTTCTGTTTTTCTGGGAATATTGTTCTTGATTCCAAGGTATTTATAGTTGTATTTGGTTAACTGATTTGAATGTATGATGCGTATTTTGTAAGTAGTATATCCCTGAACTGTATAATAGTTGCCTGATGACATTCTTTAAGTGCTTTGTATTTTTGATATAACATATCATCACTATTATTGTTATTATTATTCAAAACTACAACAGATTTTATCAAGTTACATTGTTTTCATATTGCTGGAAATATAAATATTGACTCTGCGAGGCTTACAGACGTTTGGTAAGTTTTGTAGAAGGACACAGTATATTTTTTGGATCGTATTAACTTGGTTCCGTTGATTCATTCCCTGTCTTCAGATTAAAACACTTGGATCTCGGTCGCCGCAACACTTTTCTCGATATTTTGAGACTTGAATATGCAACATAAATGACGAAATAGGCGAAACATTTGCACTGAATTTCATTAGTGCTTGCTCAATTTATGTTTTTTCTTTCAGAATAAAACAGTCACACTGGTTAAAGCCAGACAAACAATTGTCCCATCTATTCTCTTCATCTATCCACTTTACTTATTATCTAATCGGTTATATAAAGGCAGACATTAGATAATTCACCGAAAAAACAGGTCTGTATTATATTTTATATATTTTTTCAGCTCACCATTAGGTGGTCAAGATTAGCAGATTACATTAGCATTGATTTTATCCTCACTTTATGAGAATGTCTGAATATTTCCCAGGGTAGTGAAGAGTGATATTGGTAGGTAGATTAAAGGTTTTTTTTATAGTATTGCATTTCTGTTATAGTAGCAGTTATCTAGCGATTCTATGGATTAGATATTTTCTAACATAAATATTGATCTTTAGCTCATAAATGGCTATTGGATGGATGTCCTGAAGTTGTGCTGAGAAGCCATTACCAGAAAGGTCCAGTGTGTCAAGGTCGAGCGGATACTAATCCGCGACATTGCTTGCGGGCAGTACTTTTTCATGAATTGATAGACCTAGTATTCACGTGTGACTGAATTTCCGCTCAAGTGTCTGAATTGTCAATGAGCTCGATCTTATAACCTGAAGGTTTCGGGTTCGACCCCTGGTGGAGTCGTCGATGCTCCCTGATCAAACCATTGCTCCTTTGTTTTCAGCGTTATTCAGTGTATATGGGCTTGTACCAAAACCTAGTAACTGAGGTGAATCCATATTCTCACAGAAAACCCCGTAATGCCAATTCTTCCCATGTTGTCCATTCTGAATTAAATACTTGAATAAAGAAGGCCTTGAACGTTTTGCAAATGAAATTCTCTTAGAACGATTAAACCAAGTAGCTTAGAGAACAGAGGAGGATCACTACCTTTTGCATGAATTAGGAATATCCACAGTGTTATGCTTAATTATAGGATGCAAGGTGAAAAATATTGCTTCACTTATCCAAATCATTCTGTCTGTCTGTCTGTCTCTTTTCGACATAGAACTTTGCACCGATGTGCGGCAGTTCAAGTCGCCACACTCCCTCTATGTAGCACACAAAGCAAGAGAAGAAATGAGAGGAAATGCATAATATAGACAGTAAACAGAGGTGTGAGAAAAAGGAATAGTAAGAAAGAAGAACGATATAGTTTCATTGGAAATCATAAGTCACAAGGAGGGGATGCATTTGCACTGTCCTTGAGAAAGATTTTGAGCCAGATCACCAATTGTTTGCAACCATTGGTTTTTACCTTCCCGAGGACCACAATCAATCAGGAAGTCAACACCTTCCTACGTGGCTTAAACTAACTGTTGTAGATTTCATTGACTAGTGCCATGTTTTCGTTTGATAGCCACTAGCTATTTTCCCGTCTGACCCTATGTCAGCTAACATTCCCGTCGAGGAAGGCGATGACTAGGCATACGTAACACATGTCCCAACCATCTCAACCGGTGTAACTTCACCGCCTCGTCGATTGATTTCCCCTCCTTACTTAGAACTCAACACCTAACCTCAATATTGCTCACCTTATTATACCACTTCACACGGAGATAGAACGCAGACACCCATGATCAAAGACAGCTAATCTTTTCATGTTTTTTGCTCTCAATGGCTAGGTCTCACAGCCATAGGGGAGGACCAAGCGGACTGATGAGCCGTACACCCCCCCTTTTACCAATAGCCGGATATCGTCCCTATGCCAGAGATGGCGTAAACTGGCAAATGCGAACCTAGCCCTCTATATCCGTACTGATACTTCGTCAGAGATCAACCCGTTGGGGCTGATGGTACTTCTCAAGGAAGTGAAGCGGTCAACGTGCTCTACCACTTCACTCCCTATTTGTAAACTAGCAGTCAGTGTAGTCCAGTCCTGTAACATCATCATACGTTTGGCGGGAGTGAATCGCATGCCAAGCTTTCGCAGATTGCAGGTGTTCAGGAGACTCTTCATTTGTCAGCGTCCTTGCCTAGAAGGACTTTATCATCTGCATATTCTAAATCAGCGAGATTATTTTTTGGTAGCAAGGCAAACTCTGAGTCTCTAAAGTGAGTTAGGGTTAAATCCATTAGTACGTATATGATGAAATCGAATAGAAATAGGGATAATGGGCATACATGACGGACACCACTAGTCGTCACCCCTTCAGATGACAACTCACCGTAAGCCCTAAGTGATACTTCCATAGTGTGCTGCGTAACATCAGGTAACTAATATTTCTGTGGTAGTAATTTTTAATTTCGTGTTAAACTATCATATTAAAGCAACAAATTAACAAAAATTATAAGCAGTATATGTTATGTGATAGTTATAAGTTCTGATGACTGTTAGTGATTCATACACTAAAAAGTTGAGTATAGGTCAAATATTCAAATCCATGGTATGAATTTAAACCAAACGCCCTGAAATAATATTGTCAGAACTAACTGAGGTAACGAATTTACATGGATGCCCTAAAGAACATACGTCGGACGTAGGAAATGATGAATTTGTGACCGTATTTTGCAGCACTTTCCTTACATCTTTTGAATAAAAGATTGAAACGTCTTCAGTATTAAGATTACTAATTACCTGGTAGATATTCGTAGCAAAATTCAGGTCATATAGTCATTTATGATATTTGAATTTGAAGCCATTTTTAGTCAACTACGTATCAACGAAGCCGTAGTGATTAGACCGTCAAATGAAAAGCATCACTGATGTACTGAGAAACAAAAGTTGTCAATCTTTCCTTGTTATCTTTATTTTTATTTGCAGATTCACTCTTCAAATTAATGGTTACTGAACAAAGAATATACTTTCCGATAACTTCATCATCAGGTTCTACAATTATATATCTGTAGTAGCGAACTAATTAGTGTTATTACCAACATTAATGTTGTTTAAATAACATCGAATCAATAACAATAATATCAGTGGATTACAGTTCGATAGCATCAACATAACTATACACTGAATATCAGAAAAATTAGGAGAGATAATAATACAAATTCATGAATTTATAATCCCTACTAAAGGCCGGCCAGGGCAGTAGTAAGGGCTGGATTTGCTTCTTCTTCACACAGATCACCGGTTGTTTAAGGCGAATAGCGACAGCCTCTGATGTTTGGAGAATGCGGTACTTGAATGTTTTTGGTAATTTGGTTGGTACCCTATAGATGATCGAGGACTCTTCAATGTTAGCTTTGTGGCCGGTTTGAATCAGGTCTTCTTATAGGGAGTTAATGATGCTTCCAGTAACACCTTTATTTAACCACACAGGTAGATATTCTCGAGCACAAAACTTCAAGTTCCTGGACCAGTGGCCACTATAACGCGCTCCATAAAGGCGAATACCTGGTCCAAACCGGCGGCAAAGCCGACATTGAAGAGTCCTCGATCATCACCAAAAACATTCAGGTACCGCATTCTCCAAACAGCAGAGGCTATCGCTATTCACCTCAAACAACCGGTGATCTGTGTGCAGAAGAAGCAAGTCCAGCCACTACTACTGTCATGGCCTTTTAGAGGAGACTATAAGTTCATGAATTTGTATTATTATCTCTCCTAATTTTTTCTGGTATTCAGTGTATGGTTATGTTGATGCTACCGAACTGTAATCCATTGATATTATTATTGATTCAGTGTGGGTAAAGACGTAACTAGGTTACATAATTCGTAGTCAAGAAATATATTTTTATTACCAAAAAATCTTTATTTGTTACCCAGTTGTAGAAATTAAGACCTAAATTTCATTCTGACGTTGGTGGGCAGATATATCAACGGAAAACCATAAACAAACAAATGGGCAATTTTAAATAATACTATCCATAATGAAGGTTGCCTATTTGCTTAGGGAATTACGCTTTGGCATCTGAAGCGGTGCAGGCTGTGTTCAAGTTTCAGTGGGAATAACATCACTCAATGAAGATGCCGCCATATCAATCTGACAAGTCTCAGATAAGATGCATCACATCCTAGAATACAATACTCTTCGCCTCAAAATAAGTGATGCTATCTCTGTGACAAATTTACATCCTCAATTTGATTTTTATTAGAATTATTATTCGTAATTTAAGAAGGGATAGATTTTATTATCTGTTGCGCGTCTCATATTCCACTACTAACCATCATCGATCAAGCGACATCCAGTAGCCCTTTAGAAATCACTTAATCGTCCATACTGAGTGCCAAAATATCAACAGAAACGCAGCATTTTCATCCGACAAAACCTACTTACAGGGAAATACAGAATAGTTCAGTAAAAATAGAAAAAGGACTTACCTGACTTACATGAAACTGATAATCTCAGTGCAGGATACACATTTCTACAAATGTATATTGAAAAATCATTCTAATATTTTTTTTGAGCGTAAATCAAAGTTGTATAGTGTTTCTTGGTTAAAGTAAAATCGTCTGAATAGCCTATCTAACTGTGACGAATTTAGACCTGATCATAATGAGCTAGTTGGAATTTGGACCAGTTGTTTTCCAAATTCACAAAAACCAAAAAACAGAGTAAAAAAGGGAAATATCTGACAAAGAACCAAGATAATTAAATTAGCGTTTTTTATCGTCTGCGTGTTTCAAATAATTAATAACAGAATTTTTCCTGCAACGAAAACACACTTGGCTTATATTTCTATTTATTCTAGTTTGCTGAACGCATTTATCCCAGCTATGTATAGATGAATACTTTATATAAATAGTTTAACTGCCACTAAATCGCCTGGTGATTCTTTCAAATATCATCAAATAACATTCAAAAAATGTGTTATTATTCTGAGATCGCGAAGTGGACTGACGAAAAACTGTTTCACTAAAGAATAAAAAGTGAATGAAACTCGTTTAATTAATTTGAAATACAATGTGTATCTTATTTATAATGGACAATACCCAAGTATTCCCGTTCGAAGTTGAGAAACCAATGGATGTGTCTTCCTGCATAGCTTGTCAAAATCCCGTTGATTAGGAACAGTCAAAATGTTTATCCCTGCAAAATCAAAAAATGGTTTGACGAGATAGAATCTGTAGTATAATTAAACAATAAATAGCACATCTAAAATACAAAGCTATCTCAATATTCTCATCCGATAGCGGTACATTTGTAAAGTTCCTCAGGTACAAAATTAGTGGAGCTGCAGTGATCAAGAAGAATATCCCCATGGGATCGGAACTCTTTCTGCACGAATAAAATAGGAGAACACGACTTTCCTGCAAACAGTTCAAGCGCGAATAGTCACTCTTTGACATAACCTTAACTCCATTTAAACAGAAAGCATTCATAAAACAACACGTTATTATTATGCACAGTCCACTATCACACAAAAGTAAAACAAACAGTTAAAAAATAAGAACCAAACAAATCGAAATTGAGTGACATGGAGGAGGTCATGTGAAGAGGAGATGAAAGCATGTGGTCACACGTGGAGTCAGGTGAAACGTTGGCGCTATTACTAAGTGGTGCCACTTTTTGTTACACAGGTTCTTCCTGATCAGACACAGATTAAAGGAAATTTTAATGATTATGATCTAACTTGAATTCAGTCGAATCATTGGATACCAGTGCTTGAAAATTAATCTCATTTTCACTACTGACTGCTGTTATATTAAGAATTAGTGATCAATGGCACCTATCACTGGGCTCACCTGGTAAGGTAAGACTCTTAGGTCTCACACACACCCCTTTGGAGTCATGGATGTATATTACTGAAGACTCCTGAACTGTGTTAAAATGTCTGTTCAACGCTTTTAGGCTTTCAGTGGATATTTCGTGATCTAACCTGTAAATAAAGTACACTTTAAACACTGAAAGAAGATAAGAAATAATTAAAAAGCAAGAATTTGATCAATGCTGTCTTTTTGATGATTTCACACCCAATAGTTGAACATATTGACAGACATCAAATTTAAAGGAGACAAAAATATTTCAACTTGATGTGAAAATTTACACGTGTGACCACAATTGAATATTATTCATAGATGACATGCAGACTGAAATAAAAGACAACTGAAAATATGGTTACATAATATGTAGAGCAATTTCCAAAGTAAAAAGGGGCGCATCAAATTTTCAGATAGCAAAGATCCTGAACCTATCTCTGATTTCAGAAGACTGCACCTAATTCGCCAAAAGTTATGCACAGTAAACAGTGCGGAATATTAGAAAACGGAGGGACAATACAATTATTCATTCCTCCACCGATTAGGAGACAGGATTACAGGTGACTTTGTGCAGAGTCTGTGAATACAGGTTAATAAAGTGTACAATATTACGTCTGATAGTATTTCTCTAATCCTGTGCCAATTAACATACGATTAAGCACTGGTCGCCATTGTTGTCTTTCGTCAAGTGGAGATCATTTCGAATAGACAAATCATTTAGTGCACATCAACAATGACAAGGCATAATCAAGACTAACATAGGAAGAGATTAAAGCAATATTCGATAACTCAAAGGAAAATTAATAAGGGAGATTTTTAAAACCTCAATTGAAAAGAAAGGAAGTATGACCAGATACATGGCAGCTTCTAGGTCTGAAAATGCTTCTTTTGCACATATAGCCACACTTCCTTTGTCAGCATAACGAGGGCGATTTAAAAGCTGTTGGGACTCTTTCATTCTGTCTGTCTCTAATGTCCTAGTGGGTATCTCCAACAACTTGAAAGCCTAGAACCTTCTAAAACTGCTGATGTCAGATGGCTGAAGGAAATTGGCAGGAAGCCTTGGATCAAGTTTTCATGCTAGTTGGCACTCACCAGTCAGCAAGGTGTATCTGCAACCTCGAAGGAACTCATGTCCCTTCTGAGATTAGAACCCGCGTCACCCAATGCTGCCTGCAGTCAGAGATGTTACCACTGAGCTATTTGTGCTCGCGATTGACCTCCTGTAGGACTGTATTGGATATACTTTTGATTGGACACTAGTTACTGACTAGAGTCCAATCAAAAATAGATCAAATCTACCAACTGATAAAAAGTAAATCGTGTGACAAGAAAGTATAAAATCCAAGTCAATAAAAAATGATCAATACATATGTGAAGATGGTTACCGGGAGACTCAATTTTTATCACTCATGGAAAATTTAAATCGGTTGACTGAAAGGGGATGTTGTCCAGAAGGACGACGAAAACCAACCAGCTCAAAGAACACTACTAAGTGCAAACCATCCACCTGAGTTACAAGTCTTCTCTATTATTTGAAAATAACTATGGTACTAATCGAATAACTTGGAGTGGATGTATGTAGATTGAATGAGAAAAAGAATAACAAAAAGGGATAAGGTAGAAATGAGGCTTATACTAGTCAAACTAAAAAACAAAATAAAAATACAAAATTAAATAAATAAATGCTTATACCTCTATGGTCAAGGCAGAAATGGCGACTGTGAATACTTCTTCATTGAACAAAAGTGTGGCTTAATTTCACGAATGGCCAAGACCTCCATTATCTTTAGAAGTTTATAACGAAGAAAATGCGGTAAGTTAGCATGAAACCAATAGATAGCCTAAAAGTCAGGATCAGGGTTGGGAGAGTTACAGAAGTCAATCAGGTATTCCACAACAGAGCTTAGCACACTTCTTCTTTCTCCCGTGTAAAAACATGTTGAAATATGTTCTCGTATCCTTGTGGATAGAGTCCTCCGGCTACTGCCAATGTATCTTGCCGATAGATGAGCATGGAGGCGCACACACGAGGGAGCCCATGTTTCACACAGATGGAAAACAACTTTCGGCTAGTGAAGGTTATTTATAGTCTAAAAACAAAGAAAGTCTTACTGACTGACTGACTTAGAGAGAAAATCTTGTAGTTTTGCAACATCCAGTTTAAAATAGACGGATAAGGATCATAAAAGGAGTGGCTGACTGTCCATGAAATACAAATATCCTCACGAAATATTAGTAGCTATAAGTGGCCAAGGCTAGACGCTCTTCACAGCACTATAAGCTTGTGGAGATGGTGAATAAAATTATTACTATTACTCATTTAGTGTTCATATCTTCTGAAGTTGATTACTCAAGAGATTTCTCCGAAGCATATCGCATCACATTCCAAGCATTTCATTTTATTGATACAATTAGACTGTGAATCCTTTGGAATTTGATCTTTTTCATGGAAAACATTGACTTCTAGTGTAAGTGGACTTTTGGAGCAAAATCTGACGTTGTGTTTATTGAGTATTGTTCTGATAACGTCTGAGGTTTGTGATGCTTATGGAATGACAACTGTTGAGATCCATGTCTTCAGAATACTTATTCAACCGTGATAATGTTGCTGTTGATTTCAGCGATAAAGTTATTTGGAGAGATACCTTTTTGAGATTTTCAGTAAAACTTGATATGTGTTCTTGTTTTTAACTGTCATCCGTTATCAAATAGTGTGCTTGTCTAAGAAGTTTTGAGACGAATGATACCTTTGCACTGACAGGGTTCGCCAATCTGGAGTCTAAATATTTGCTACAGTTTACTTTCTTCGAGAATACATATATAATAGAAGATCCATTTTGTTCCCTCTTAAACAAAAAATCTAACTCACCGATACCTAATTCTTTTTCCACAGTAAAGCGGATGCTGAAAGAGTGAATTTTCAGTTTCGCCAAGAATGCACTGTTTATATCTCGTTTTTTAGAATCTACTATTGGTTCTAATGGGATTATAGGTTTGTGTATCTTTGCCTTGAGGGCACAAAAACCTTCGGTTTCAGTTTAAACCAAATAGAATTTCTAATTTTGGGGTGTAGTTGTTGAAGATGTCTGTCAGCATTCATTTCCCGCCTATTGATTTCAACGGACTTCTTATTTTCTTCAATAAGTAAGTATGGCCTATCGGATAACTGTGCACCTGGTTTCTTTTCATAGTTACTTCTGTTTGTTATCCTAGTAACATTCCCCCCATCCGCTTTAGTTCCAATAATGTTTCTGTCTTTTTATTCAAATTCATTACAGCGTCATATTCTTGTCTAATGTGATTAGACTGAATGTTTCGTTGTGTCAATAAAATATTTGATATATTTTCATGTACAGAGTGTGATTCTTTGTTGTTACTTATCATTTGTAATGCAGGTTCGATAATAGGTGCTACTTCTTGAATCGATGATAGCCTTCTAGTAACACTAAAATTCAAATCTATTAGTAGTGACATGATTTCATTTTCAGAGATCGTCTTGTCCGACATGCAGTGTACAGTTTTAATATTTGTCATATCATTTATTGATTTCATCTTTGGTTGCTTTCTGCCTCCCATTTTCAAGAATCCCTATTTTTGTCTTCTTTTGACGAGATTATGAAAATGTGATTCTCGTTGATTACACAATGCCCAATTGTTTTAAAACTGTTAAACGTGAACTTCGTTGGGATGTATTCAGTCCTAACATCTGTTCATATTGTGAAAATTAAATCAGAAAATATTGTGTCCTGACCAGTAGGCTCCATGATACCACGTTTGCATGAACTACCTAAAATTCATAAGACAGGATTACCCCTCCATCCCATCCTCGATATGGCGAGTTCTCTTTAACGCTGAATCGCTCAATGGCTAGCTGAAATACTGGAACCAGTCAGAAGGCAAGTATCTAAGTTTTCCATTGATGATACGTCTAAATTTATTGATAGCTTTACAGATTTCAATGCCTCAGACAAAATCTTGTTCTCATTAGATGTGACGTCGCTATTTACCAATGTTCCTCTCATGGAAACTGTTTGCTACTTATGTGATTATATTCATACACATAGTTTAGAAATAGGACTGCCGACAATCTACCTCAAAGAGCTTTTATTGAGATGCACGTTGAATGTTCACTTCGCCTTCAATAATGAGATCTTTAGACAGAGAGACGGAATTGCTATGGGATCACCAATGGGTCCCTTGTTAACTGATTGTTTTATGGCGAAGCTTGAAAGTTCTCAACTTAGTCAGACCATAGGTCATTTTGACATTTATAAAAGATACGTAGACGACACTTTCGTTATCTGCGATAAAAACGTAATTCTTAATGATGTCTTGTTTCCTTTCAACAACTGACACCCTTCTTTACAATTCACCGTAGAAAAGGAATCTGAACTAAGTGTTCCATTTCTCGATGTGTACCTTATCAGACGTAATGACGGATCTCTCAAAAGATCTGTCCACCGGAAACGTACATGGAACGGACAATTAACTAATTTTTACAGTTGGGTACCTATCTCCAGGAAAAGGAACTTAATTCATTTGCTCTGCTCTAGTCTAAGGAAAATTTATAGTTCTGATTCCGTTGACTCGGAACTTCACTTCTTAAAAGACACGCTGGCAGAAAACGGTTACCCGAACTGATTTATTGACAGCAACATGAAAGATTAGCAGTCTAAACTGGTCACCGACACACTTCCGAAGAAAACCTTATTCATGAACCTGGAATTCAAAGGTGATCAAACTTCAGATATGTTCAAAAATCGTCTCTGTAAATCAGTCAGTAAGACGTTCCATGCAGCAAAAGTACGTATGACGTTCACTAGCCGCAAGTTGTTCTCTACCTCTGTAAAAGTTAAGCTCCCCGTCTGGCCGCTTCCATGTGCATCTATCAGTTCAACTGCCCTTGTGGAGTAAGAGGTCGCTTTCCACACGGATTCGAGAACATATTCCAGCATGGTTTTACAAGGGAGAAAGGAAGTGTGTGCGTAGCTCTATTTTGGAACATCTGATCGACTTCTGTAACTCTGTCAACCCTGACCATGATTTTAAGATCATATATAGAATCCATGCTAACTTGCCGCGTTTTCTTCGTTACAGACTTCTAAAGACAGCTGAGGCCTTGGCAGTTCATGACTTTAAGCCAGCTCTTCGTGTACAAAAGAAGTATGTACAAACCCTACTTCTGCCTTGGCCGTGGAGGGATAGACATTTATTTAAAATGATAATCACCTGTGTGTAAAAAACTGAATAACCTATTGCATTTTAGAATATTTATTTGATGCTTTGTGTTAGAAAGTTCACCAGCTACGCAAGTGATCCAGTTTCGATTTTCATGCAGCGCAGTCTTTAAACCTAAAATTAGGCAGGATTTAGTCTGGTAAAGAAGGAAGCCCTATGTTCTACTTGGAACTCTAAGGATGGAAAACACTCTGTAAAAAGACGACTGTTCAGGAGTGAAACATTAGTCCACATATAGATGAGGATGGTTAAGCAATGATGCAGAGTGGTATTCAAACACAATGGCAGAGGTCAGTGGTAGAATAATTGGTAGTAATAAAATTAATGCTAAAATAGATGAGTGCAGATATCGAGTTACACTATGAAAAATTATTTGAAATTTAGATGTTTTAACATGAAATAGTGTGTGATTACAATTTTATTAGTAAAAGTTAATAAAAATCTCTATTCGAACAGATAACTCAAGACACTCTTTGGATGGCAATAAGTGCAGAAATTTAAAGTTGTCATGGAATGCTCGTTCTGTTAAAATTGCATAGATTGATCTGGTGTCTATTAAGAGTCAGGTCCCGAGGTATTTTACTGTTATCTGAATCTAATTTTTCATAGCTTACACTCTTCGGTATGCTTTCGACAATATTTTATAGACGGAAATTGAACGCACTATCTTTTGTGATTTACGCACACGTTTCAATTTGTCATGTGCTTGTATAATTAATTACTTCCGTACTGAATTTGTATGGTGAGAAATCAATAAATCTACGTGC
This sequence comes from Trichobilharzia szidati, assembly GCA_944472155.2. Lineage (NCBI taxonomy): Eukaryota > Metazoa > Platyhelminthes > Trematoda > Strigeidida > Schistosomatidae > Trichobilharzia > Trichobilharzia szidati. The sequence continues at coordinate 109,303,081 of OX235274.1, read as the reverse complement.
CACAAAGTCAATATAAATTAAGTTCACCGGGTATTTATACACGTTTAAAATTGAAATGATTTGATTTCACTTCAGTCTTTCAGCTGACACTCAGATTTAATTTTTTGGTAATGACAAGATGGATGGCCTCTATCCTTTCATCGATGGTGATTGAACCGGAAACGCTAAATTTTGTATTGAACAAGAATTTATGTATGTATCAGCAAACTTTGATTTGAGATTGCAACTTAGTATTTGAGAAGCACATCACTATTTTGATGTGGTTGTGTTCTCTGACCTGGATAGTTAATTTGCGAAGCTTTCATCACCCGGCTAAATGACATCTTCAGCGCATACTTCAATTTGAAGTGAGCTTTTAGATTTCTCCACGAGTTTATTATTCATCTCTCCCGGTTACCTTAGACGTGAATGGTTGTTTTTGTGTGTTTCCGCACCTTCTAGGCTACTTGTATGGTAACTGATTGTTTCTTCGACTTGAACTTTAACCATTTTGTGTGTGAGGTTTCTTTCTTATCGGTTGATAAATTCTGTCAATCTCGATGTATCTGTGGATTGACGATTCACTGGAATGCCAAGCTTCTAAACATTCTCTAGAATTTTTGTTGTTTCCTCTGTCTAATATTTGAACATTGTCCCAATCGAATTGATGTCAGTGATTGTCTGTATGTAGTGATATGAGGGAGTGAATGTCATGTCATTTGATGGCTAGCTTATGTTTGTGGATACGAAGACGAAAAGGACGTCCACTTTGGCCAATGTAGTGTTTTTCGCAGTTGTTACAATTTATCTTGTAGATGATGTTCGTTTTATCTTCTTTCGTTGTTGAGACTTTTGGTTTATATAAAAATGGCTGACTTTGTTGGTTTGTGTGCGACGTCAGTTCCTAAAGGTTTGACGAGTCTTACAGTGATTACTGATATATCCTTTATATATAGCAGGGCGACTTTCTTTGTGCTTTCCTTGGGGGATTTTGGCTTGAAGGTATTTTTTCGCCATTTCGCTCTGTTTTCTGTAGTCATTTTCAGACGGCATAAGCACCCACAGGCTTCTGTTTCGCCTTCACACAGTCTCCTCTGTGTGTCACCTCCAGACGCCCAACTAGCAGCCTATTTACTTCTAACAGCTTTTTAGTCGAGTGCCTGTCCGGCGTGTGATTTCACTCAGTAATCTTCTCAGTGCATGTCCAATCATTAGCAATTTGTTTAGAAGATAGGTTCTTGGCCAGTTTTTCAAGCACATCAAAATCAGATTAGAATACAGTTCACATTATCAAAATATCTTGGAATACTGAAGATTAATCATGAGGCAAATAAGGTCATGAAAAACAGTCGATTAAAACTACAGATTGCAAAATACGTAATAATAATACTAATAAAAATTTGCTTTATTCCAAAACATTACTTGTGATGCAAAATGGAATTCTCAGCATTTCTACTACAGTTTTGTATCCAGATAGTACATTATCAATAAATAGAATTCTACATAGACTAAGGAAATCTCAGTTCATTATGACAACAACATATTGGCATGTCGGTAGCAAGGCAAAGTTGAACAGTGTTTGAAGGTGCTAGAAAAGTAGATACTAGCATATTTACTGGCGTAAGCGGAAGAAAGAAACGAAGCGGCACATAACGGAAACAAAGGAGACAGAGAAAACGAAAAGAGAGAAAGAAAATGTCGTACCTATAAATGATGTGAGTTGGAAAGACGAGATCCAGTTGTTCTACCAACTATTTAATAAGTTATGAGTATCACGACTAATGCTTTCTTTATCGCACAGAACACGAGCTAAGTAGGGTATGGTTGAGTTTTTGTACTTGCTAGTGTGAGCATATAGTTTTCTATATACGCTTCTGGTTTTGCCTGATGAGGTGCAAGGGGAGAGTTGTGAGTGAAGAGGGTGGTGTGAGTTAGATAAAATGGATTTAGCCCATTTCTCACATGAGTCCATGTGCCTGTCAACCAGAATATTAACGAGCTGGTTAAGTGGCACGTTGCTTATCCTGCTGACAACCTTTAACATCCTGCGTAATAAGGTACAGTCCTTCTTCAGTAGCCCGTGAAAAACTAAGAGGGAACAATAGAGAATAATAGGCAGAATCCGAGAGTTAAGGAATTGTAGGAGTAAGGGTTGGGTTATAACATAATGTTTTAGCTTCTTGATGTAGAAGGTAAGACGGAATATTTTCTTAGAAATCGCTAAGATATGAGACGACCACGAAAGATAAGCAGATAGAATGACGCGTAGGTATTTAATTTCCGATTTGGTTTCTATTTCAGTGCCGTCTACGTTGTATACCTTGTGAGAGCCAACCAGTTTGTCTAGGTCGGATTTATGCCTAAAAGTGAAATTGACTGTTTGGCATTTGGAGGGGTTTAGGGTAAAACCGTTTGCTTTGGACCACTGGCTGATTTCTGACAGAAAGCTGTTTAATTTAGAGCAGTCACTTTGACATTTGACAGACAAAGATACTGTCAGGTCGTCAGTATATCTGACAAAATTAATGTCATTTGAAGATGGTAAGTCATGTAGAAAGAAAGAAAATAGAAGTGGGGAGAGTACAGCACTTTGGAGGACGCCAGCTTCATTGAGTGCAGCAGAGGAGGATTAACCTTTGTATGCAGTGTACTGCATTCTGTTTGAGAAGTAAGAATGCAACCAGTCTGTGACCTAGGACTCAGTTTTTGTCATAGAGAGCTTATTTAGAAAGAGACATCTAGGTACAGAGTCGAAAGCAGAAGTGAAGTCGAGAAACGTGCAGCGGACGTATTCGGCACCTTTATCTAACGATGAGACGATACTGTTGTGTAGGACGTCTGCAGCGTCTAAAGTGCTCCTACCCTGTCTATAGGCAAATTGTTTGGGGTCTTCACAGCTTTTAAGGGAGAGTTCAAGTTTAAGAAGTACGAAGTACGATTTCAATCACAGGTGAAACGGATGAAGATAGCAAAAACAGCTAGAATCAGAAAGGCAAAATACACCTTCATCAACCTCAAACCAGTTTGGAAATCCTCTGCTTCACTCAGCCAGCATAAACAAGATTCGGTTTATCAACACTAATGTTGAGTCATTTAGTTCTTGTATATGGGTCAGAAATTTGCACTGCGTGTCACGAAAAGCATTTCTAACAGGCCACTGCAGACTTTTATCAATGGCTACCCTCTTCTCTGGCTCCATAGTGAAGATCGATTGACTAGCCGGCGAGAAAGAATCAGCTTCAAGAAACTCTTGCTGGCAACAAACCAACCAAGAGTCGATTGTCCAACAAATGTGTCGGAGAAAATGAGAATGGATTGGGCATACATTGAGTAGGCCGTCACGTGACAGCACATTCAATGCAGGTCATCACTCAAGTGCGATTCCAACGGAAAGAGACGAGTGAGTCGTCGGTTCGAAGGTGACTTGGAGGAGATCGTGTGACGAGGAGGAGATGATAGAATATGGTCAATCGTGCACCAAGCTGAAGAAGACGGCAGAAAATAGAAGAAAGTGGAGATGTGTTGTTGAAGCCCTATGTTCCACTTAGAACTCAAGGGAATAATAAGCGATTTCCACAAGGAAGAATATTTCAACAGTTTATTATGAAGAGAGATTTTAATCGAAGCCTCAAAGGGTTTTTGATGAAGAAAGTTCTGAGCAACAATCTTCGTCATTGTGTACACTAATTATAATTCATGCACTCAGCGTATTTAGGCTTTTGACTGCATTCTCTGCTTAATTCAGCAGTTTGTTTGAGCGCTTAACTTATAGCATAAAATAATGAGGAAGATTTATAGCTAGGGGGTAGGTAATTTTGAAGGACAACGAAAGTTAAGCAGTTAAATCAACCGGCACAGAGAACATAACTAAGTTAAAAACTTATGATACATCTGTGAGTAGATCACATATGTCAAAGGAGCATTCAGAAATAATAAGTATTACCACTGCCTTCTATACGCTGTTCACCATATAATTAATATATTTTGCTACTTCTCTCAGTACTGTTTGTACAGACAAATAATTTTGTAGACAATTTAGTGTATCTTTCCGGCGAATTGATTTTCACAGCTGTACAATCGCATATATAAATGGTTGTTTTGTATGTGTGTGTGTACATTAAATTTGTCAAACGAAAATACAATTAGTAAGTTCAGGTGAATTGAATGTTGATATAAGAGGGTAGCAACAAAAGTGATGAGTTGTCACAAACGATTGTTAAAGAAGAGTTACTTAATAAAAAAGGGGTCAAAGAATACTATCCAGCGTGGCTGCAGAAAGGAAGTAATGGCTGCATAAGGAGTGCAGTAATCAAACATTTCGTCAACACTGTTCATTCCATCTCAACAAACGCCTCCAAAGTAATCTACAAAGTGAAGAATAACCTTCCAAAGACAGTACGATTCCGTCTTCTTTGCATCGCAGAATCCCTAGCCATTAAGCTAGAGGAACCAGAACTGTGTATACAAAAGAAAATTATTTAACCACTTGTACAGTCATGGTAATAACTCTGTTGATTTGACTTAACTTTTATTTGTATGCTTATTTTTCTACTTAAAACCCTTGTGTAACTGCGCATATTTTCTTCCTATGTACACCCTGAGTACAACTCTTTCAACAAACTATTCATGTTATTACGTAACTCTCCTTTAACAATCGTTTGTGACAACTCATCACTTTTGTTACTACCCTCTTATATCAACATTCAATTCACCTGAACTTACTAATTGTATTTTCGTTTGACAAATTTAATGTACACACACATAGAAAACAACCATATATATTTGCGATTGTACAGCTATGAAAATGAATTCGCCGCCGAAAAGAGACTCTTCGCTGAACTACTTGTCTTCTCTCTATTAATGTTCGAATTGGAATTTTTCATTCTCTGCTGTGCTCACTGAAGCCGGTGTCCCCCAACGTGCTGTACTCTCCCCACTTCTATTTTCTTTCTTTCTACATGACTTACCATCTTCAAATGACATTAATTTTGTCAGATATACTGACGACCTGACAGTATCTTTGTCTGTCAAATGTCAAAGTGACTGCTCTAAATTAAACAGCTTTCTGTCAGAAATCAGCCAGTGGTCCAAAGCAAACGGTTTTACCCTAAACCCCTCCAAATGCCAAACAGTCAATTTCACTTTTAGGCATAAATCCGACCTAGACAAACTGGTTGGCTCTCACAAGGTATACAACGTAGACGGCACTGAAATAGAAACCAAATCGGAAATTAAATACCTACGCGTCATTCTATCTGCTTATCTTTCGTGGTCGTCTCATATCTTAGCGATTTCTAAGAAAATATTCCGTCTTACCTTCTACATCAAGAAGCTAAAACATTATGTTATAACCCAACCCTTACTCCTACAATTCCTTAACTCTCGGATTCTGCCTATTATTCTCTATTGTTCCCTCTTAGTTTTTCACGGGCTACTGAAGAAGGACTGTACCTTATTACGCAGGATGTTAAAGGTTGTCAGCAGGATAAGCAACGTGCCACTTAACCAGCTCGTTAATATTCTGGTTGACAGGCACATGGACTCATGTGAGAAATGGGCTAAATCCATTTTATCTAACTCACACCACCCTCTTCACTCACAAACCAGAAGCCTTTATAGGTAGGTACAACGTTTTCTTTCTTTCTTTTTCTTTTCTCTCCCCCTTATGTTTTGTTATATGCTGATTTGCTTTTTTCTCTCGCTTACGCCAGTAAATATGACAGCATCTACTTTTCTAACACCTTCAAACACTCTGTTCAATCTTGGCTTTGCTACCGACATGCCAATATGTTGTTTTCATAATGAACTGAGATTTCCTTAATCTATGTAGAATTTTATTTATTGATAATGTACTAACTGGATGCAATACTGTATTAAAAATGCTGAGAATTTTATTCTGTATCACAAGTACTGTTCTGGAATAAAGCAAATTATCATAATAATTATTATTATAAGTGAAGGAATTGACCTGTTTCAAGTAACCCCAGTTGATGGTGATTGGTGCTGGTTGTTGTTGCAGGTGACTGGTAATCTTCATCGCCACCGTCTTCTTTATGTTCCACTGGAGACCTGTCCAACCTGCTTGTCTCTTCTGTTAGCCTGTTGGTTTTCACTTACAAGTCTTTGAATGAACCAATATCTCTCAGACAACCACTGAAAAACAAACAGCAGTGAACAATTATCTCATTATGGCTTAGGAATCTTCATCACAGTATCATGGACCTTCCAGTGGTCGGTAAATTCTGACCAAAGGTCTAATCACCAATGTGCACTGAAAACCCCTGGACTCGGTCCCTCATAGCGTCACTGGAGCATACTGCTGAATAGCCACCAAATACGGTGAAATAGCTGTCTGCTCCTCGATATGTTTCCAATGACACTTTCAATAATGCCAATTCGTGACTGAATCCTTGTTCGAAATGAACTGAAATCTCTACAAGAACAACAAAATACCCTAAATTTAGACAATAATGTTAAAGTTTTCATTTGATTTTAGATTTTATGCTTGACCTCAAATTATTATTATGATTACTTCAACAGGGTTTTGTATTCCTGCGCTTTCTTCGTGTAGATATTTTTAGAATACAACTTTATTCTCTCTCTCTCTGTTATTAGTAATTACACTGACCGAGAAGTGACTGAAAAGTTCGCTATAAGTGTCCACTATCGTTTCTTTGCCTAAAACGCAAGTGAATGCAGAGATTTTTTAAAAAAAACTTTCAATTGTGATTATTCTTTCTTGAGATGCTTACTAGATATACTTTTTATTCTCTCATTGTACGAAGAAGAATGACCTTTGATAGCATGCCTAATAAATAAATAATAAAGAAAATCTGTTTTATTCTATAATAGATTTACCTAAAAATCTAAGAATTTCTTTAAACTTTAATTCTGTCAATGATTTTCGATTCTTCACTGTTTTTTCTTTGTTTAAAATGAAGGTTCTAATCAGTCAATCTGAGTGAAAACAGGATGAGAAAGGTCACTGTGGAGTGTGTGTGTGAGTTAGTGTGTTTTAGAGATGTTTTCAACTAACGGATAAAAACGGGATATGAAAAGGACAAAATAAGGTATGAAAAGTCTATTTTAAGCCAACTGACTGTGTGAAAAAGTGGTGGGGTAAATTTTCAGTGTTTGTTTTTTCCTGAATCGTCTCTCTATTGGCTTTTTAATAATTAAAACACGTGCTTTTAATTAAGCGTCCTTGACAAGGTTAAAATACGGTGAAAAATAGAGTTCTTAGAATTCCTTCCTTTAATCATAGACACAAGAATTGAAAATATTCAATATGCTCAGGGAAAATGGATGCGGCGTAGAGTGTACACTTGATAGCTGACCAAAACCTTTGTGCTGTTAACTGAGTGATTAAATCATCTTTGAATGGTAGTTTAATATAGATAACTTTCTTGTTTCCGGGTACTCTCTTTTCGAGAATCAATTCCTCTTTATTGTAACCTTTAAAATTAGTACGAGCAACAGATTGTTGGCTGATGAATATCTTAAAAATTCTATTGTATGTCACCATAAAGGAAAGCTGTTCTTTGAAAAGGTAGCTTCCTTAATCATGCAGTTAACCGCTCATTCCCTTACTTTTACATTTCAAACAATTTCAATTCTTCTGTCTACGATTAATCGACGAAAATATTATTTAGGATGTAATCTAGAGGAATGCTTATAAATCACTAGGCTACTTTAATCTCCGCTTTTCATAATGCATCTATTTTTCATATTTTTTTAATAATAATAATTTGCTTTATTCCAAAACAGTACTTGTGATACAGAATGGAATTCTCAACATTTTTACTACAGTATTGCATCCAGTTAGTACATTATCAATAAATAGAATTCTACATAGATTAAGGAAATCTCAGTTCATTATGACGACAACATATTGGCATGTCGGTAGCAAAGCCAAAGTTGAATAGTGTTTGAAGGTGTTAGAAAAGTAGGAGCTGTCATATTTACTGGCGAAAGCGGTTACATAAAGGTCGAGATATACAGAGTGTGAAAGAACGAAGAAGAATGTTTTAAATAGAGTTTGTAAGCAGCACGTAACAGAAAAAGAAGAGGGAAAAGGAAAAGAAAGAAAGAAAATGTTGTATCTTTAAATGATATGAGTTAGAAAGACGAGATCCAGTTGTTCTACTGACTATTTAGTAAGTTATAGGTATCACGCCTAATGCTTTCTTTATCGCACAGAACACGAGCTAAGTAGAGTATGGTTGAGTTTTTGTACTTGCTAGTGCGAGCATATAGTTTTCTATATACGCTTCTGGTTTTGCCTGATGAGATGGAAGGAGAAAGTTGTGAATGAAGAGGGTGGTATGAGTAAGATAAAATGGATTTAGCCCATGTTTCACATGAGTCCATGTGTCTGTCAACCAGAATATTAACAAGCTGGTTAAGTGACATGTTGCTTACCCTGCTGATAACGTTTAACATCCTGCGTAATAAGGTATAGTCTTTCTTCAGTAGGCCGGGAAAAACTAAGGGGGAACAATAGACAATAGTAGTCAGAATGAGAGAATTAACGAATTGTAGGAGTAAGGGTTGGGTTATACCAGAATGTCTTAATTTCCTGATGTAGAAGGTGTGTCTTTGCAATGTGCGACAAACCCATGCAAATTTTTAACTAGCTTCAAATCTAGTACTGTGCAGTTCAAGATGAAAACCGAAAGAAAATTTTTGTAGGGGAGTGAGTGTCCTTTCAAGTAGAATAACGATACATTAGATAGTGGGAAGTGATCGGCAGGAAGCCTTGGTCGACTTAGGTTTCGTGCTAGTTGGCGTTCACCAATCAGCTAGGCATATCTGCAACTTCAAAGAAAATCAAATTCCTTCTGAGATTCGAACCTCACGTCACCCAGTACCGAAGTACAACTGAGCTATTCTGGCTCACGATTGGCCTCCTGTAGGACTGACTTTATTGGATAATTGGATTGGACAGTAGTTAGTTAGTAGCTAGTGTAATGTGTCTAGTCAGTGAATTGATGCAGACTTGATTCCAGCAGTCAAATATGCAAAAACAACATGATGTCAATGAATACGTTTATTGGATGATTCTACATTAAAATTAAATATTCTGCGAGGAATTACACTGAGATTTCCGTATAGATAGTCTTTAGAAACAGTTTCTAGAAAGAAGTTGATACTGCTTGAATAGGACCAGTTTCTAGTGCGCACCTCATTGGACCTATTCAGGTAGGTAGTTACCTAAGGTTCTTTTGGGAAGTCATTACCAGTAAGATACAGCCGATGGGGTGTGAGGACAAATATTCGCTGAAGACATTGGCTAGTAGTTGCGCTACGTCGTGGATTGGCAGAAGTTGGAATACATGCACTCGCTATTGGATCGGATCTCAGTGGCTCAATAGTCTATGAGCTTGCCTTGTAACCACAAGGTCTTGGATTCGAACCCTGGTGGTGGGTGTGTACTTCATCTTTAATTTCATGTTATCATTGTTCAAATCGTTTCCTTTTCCTTTAATTTTCTGTTACGTAACCAACTTGAATACTCTCTTATTCCTTAATTACTCTTCAGTTTTTCCAAAATTATGCATCATGCAATCCACTTGTTATAACCATCTTTAAAAGTTTTGTAATTCATCCACTTCAACTTTATCCCACCAGTCACCATTTCTACCTTTTTAATTGTGTGTATTAATTTTCTTCATTAATTATCACCTCAATGACATGGTGATATTGACTTATTATTGTTAACAAACATATAGTCACTTGATTGGTGAAATGTTGTGTAATGTATTAAAAATGATATATACATTAGGGTAAAGCCAATAGATGATCTTGTTGAAAAGTAAGTATTTCTTCTCTCACTATTTTTGCTTTCTAAATGTCTTAATGGTTTTTTTTCTATACTCAGCAAGAGGTGGTTTCCATCGCCCAGTGCTTTAACGAATAAAATCTGGATTTCGTAATTAATATTTATTATTATTGTTTCCTCTAATTCCTACAGGAACATAGGGCTTCAGCCGTGAGTCTCCATTGCGTTCAGTTCTCTGCTAGAGTCTTCACCTGGCTCCAATTCTGCCAACACGCTTTCATCTCCTCTTCACATGACCTCCTCCAAGTCACCCCTGGACGACCAACTCTCCGCTTCCCTTTCGGGTTCCACTCGAGCGATGGCTTGTCTAGTGATGTCACTTGATGGTTTTCTCAAAGTATGGCCAGCCAATCCATCAGCATTTCTTGCTGCTTATTTGCTGCACAATTGGTTCATTCGCTCCCATAGATCTCTGTTACTGATCTTTTCTGGCCATTTGATCTTGAGTATTGAGCGAAGACAACTGTTAATGAATGTCTGTAGTTTGTTTGGGATGCTCTTTATGACGTAAAGATAGATCTGATTTGAAGTTTCAGTGGAAACACCATCATTCACTATGGAATGCAGGAACATCCAGATAGTAAGTCCGAAGTAGGACGAAATCCGTATCCATGAAATACAAATTAAGCTAAGCAATCACATATCTGTCTAAATGTCAACACAATACTCAAGCATATTTGAACGACACTTGTTCAGACTAGTCCCAACATTTAAAATGCGTTTCTCAATAAACACATCTTCAATCCTTGCTACCTCAGAGAGAAACCTTGTAGGAAGTGTTTCCTTAATTAAATTCCATTCCTTCTTAAATTTAGCCAAAACCTTTTAAAAAACGTCGAAAAACGTTATTTCCGACAAACGAAAGCGTGCAGACTATTTTTAGGAACTTTTAGTAACATCATTAGTAAAAAAAGTAACAAAAGCCTACGCCTATAGAAACAGGTAAGGAGAGGAGCAGTAAAATTCTGTTATATAACATTATCACCAAATGAGGGCGCCACTCACCATCGCTTGATGAAAGGAAATTAGGCACGTGCAAACTAAAACAGCTTTTATAAAATTTAAACTTCTATCTATTTGTAGTTGTAGTATGCCTGAAGCCTGACTTTTTTTCCCTCCTGACAGAAGGGACAAATAAAACCCGATGAATGAGACAAAGACTCAATAAACCCAAAAACAGGAAAGGATTTCTGATTTTAACAAACAAGAAATTGTATCTGAAGACAGTTTGCTTACATTAATCTCCATATATCTCACAAACAGATACATCCGTTGCGCCTTATTTTGGACATATCCGGATGGCAGAACTGCTACAGCCTATAAGAGAACAACTTTCGAAATACTACTTTCTAGACATTTTGAATCCATCGACTGTATCACAAATGTGAAAGTGGGTGACAACCGCATGATATCACTCGATGCCTAATCTCTCTTCACAAATGTCTCGATCACGAAGACGATTTGTTACTTATGCAAGTACTTGGAAGACAAAAACTTGAATATCAGAATACTAACACCCATGTTAAAAGAACTTCTGCTTAGATGCACTTTGAAAGTTCAATTTACACTCAGCGGTAGTATTTATCAGAGACAGCAAAATGGTGTAGCTATGGGTTCACATTCAGGCCCGTTACTTGCAGACATTTTCATGCAGAGTTTCGGAAATGGTCCGTTGGGACCGATAATCGACATTTTCTCTATTTACGAAAGGTACGTCGATGACACCTTTATCATTTGTGATAAAATATGTGGCCTAATTAATGTCTTTCAGGTTTTTAATAGTCGCCACCAAGCCATCAATTTACAGCTGAAGCAGAAATCGGAGAGACAATCTCATTTCTGCACGTTTGACTATTAAAAAAGACTGAAAAGACTGTGAAGAGATTAACATATCGAAAGACTACTTGGAACAGCCAGATGAAAACATTCTACAATTAGACACTCATCAATCGCAAGTGAAACCGGATATTATCTCTTGAGACTAAGATCCACAGAATATGCATCCCCGAATCAGTAGAAGAAGGTATCACTCTTTTTGAGGAAGATACAACTTGAGAATGGCTATCCACCGCACTTTATAGATAAACACATAAAGCCAACAACTCACCTCTGTGCCAAAGAAGATGCTGTACATGAATATGGCGTTCGAAAGCGACCTTCTGGCCGACATCCTAAAGAGAAGAACATCTAACGCGCTGAAACCAACATCCTCTACTGCTGCTTCATTACGAATGGTATCCTCAAGCCGTCCATTGTTCTTCAACAACCTCAAAAATAAGCTAGAGCATCTATTACCACTTTTATTTGTATCTACCAATTTAACTGCTCATCTAGAGCCAGATATATTTAGGTCGTTCGATGGATGTTTTATCTGAAAGAGTCAAAGAACATTATCTTGCTTCACTACGAAAAGGTTACACTGGATCAATAAGCAGTGATATAAATGAACATATATTCAACAATGGTCACTCGATATGCATGGAGAATTCAATGAAAGTCATTTACAAAGTGAAAGGAAGCCTCTCGAAAACGGTAAGCTGCAGTATACTTTGCAATGCTGGGTTCTTACCGATCTGGATAGAAAACCCTGATTTATGTACACACAGAAGAAACTTCTCCACCACCTCCTTCTACCCCAGGGTATAATTCCAAGTTCTACTACTTTGTTAATAATGATATTTTGAACTATTGTATAACATCTTAGTAATATCTTTTTCTTTACTAACTCTTTATTTACTCTCTCCACCTATTACATAATCTATTTTAGACACTTGTCTGTATGCTCTTTCACTAACATCCTACTTTTACGGGTGTTTTTCATAGTGAACAACCCTTGTCAATACTTACCAATCTTCATCCCACACTCCCATAGTTACAATTTGATTATTCATCCCACTTCTGAAACATTTTGCTGACTTAAATAATAACCTTAACTAATTTTTAACTTTGTTTGACAATCCTAATGTACACAGACGTAGAGACAGAAAATAATTATACATAAATGCGATTGTACAACTAAGTGAAGGAATTTATTATATATTTATGAACCTAAAAATGATGCAAAAAAATATATAAGATTATAAATTATTAATTAATTTGAAAGAGAGAAAATTAGGTTTCAGAAGTCATTGTCTGACATCCGATAATGTATAATTAACTTTTAATTCACTTCACCTGCTGGTTACTAAGCATAGTTTCTTTTCGTTGCTTTACTCTCCCCATGGAAGATATAGCTACAAGCTTGGGCTATGAGGCTTCAGTAGCGATGTTATTATTCTACAGGGTGGGATCACTGGCCTCGTGCTCAGCCTTCTCTCAATTCTTCAATCTTACTACTGACTAAGTGAGGTTTAGGCGTGTGTCGGACGGAAATCGAACATCGGAACAAGTGGGTGGTTAGAGAGCAGCTTCCCATTATACCACTGACGCACTCAGGCATAAGTAAATAATAATAATAATTTGCTTTATCATAGAAACAGTACTAGTGGTACAGTGTGGAATTTTCAGCACATATCTACAATATTTGCATCTAATTTTATCAAACATTTAAAAGGAGTATTTTAAAAAATAAATATAAAGACAACAACAAAAAAAAACACAAAAAGCACAAAACTAATAAAAAAATGCAAAAAAAATACCAAGAAGTAGAATTGAAAATAAACAACATGAAATAATATCTCAGTACTGGGTAGTGGAAGCTATGATATGGTTATGCATGGTGACAGTAAAGCTGTAGTCATACAAGAAGTTATGAAATGATATTTAAGAATGTTTATCGCCAAGATGATCAGTTAATTTGGTTGATCAGTTAATGTAACTGTACAATACTGTGTGATTTATCAAAATAAAATCTGATCCATTATGGAGTTATACTCTACCACAGTGCCCAAGTTTCATACTTATATCCTTTTTCAGTAGCCCAGGAAAGATTAACGGCGAGCAGTAAAGCAGAATAGGTAAGATAAAAGAGTTGACAAATTTTGAAAGTAGAGGTTGGGTGATTCCAGACTGCATAAATTTCTTAATGTAGTAGATTAGACAGAACACTTTCTTAGAAATCATTAGGATATGAGATGTCCAAGTAAGGTCGGAAGATAGAACTAGACCGAGGTATTTTACATTAGACTTAGTTTCAATTTAAGTCCCCTCAATGCAACAGGCTTCATGAGTTCATACATAAAACATAGTAGTGACTAACTAACGATGACGAAAATACATTTTTTAGTGTATTTAAAGATGTAGGATAATAAATGAGCTTTTATTTGACTGCATCTCTTTTTACTATACCAGATGACATTAGCATGATGTGTTGCTACAACGGCATAATTATCCTGCAATAACTCCATTAATCATAGAAATAAAAAAATAAAGCAATGCAATATTTACTGATCAATTCAAAGAACTTTTAATGCTGGCGAACTACACGTATTATTTTCTACACGACCGACGGTGCTACCTCGACTGAAAGATGAAGTACCTAGACTAGCCACTTCAAATTGTATCTGCCAATTCAACTGCGCTTGTGGAGCGAGTTATATTGACCGTTGATCTAGGAACCTGATTCTTCGTGCTCGAGAACAAATCCAACTATGGCTAAGTAAAGGTGTAGTTAAAACTATTAACAGCTCGATATTAGACCATCTGGTGCAAACCAGTCTCAAAGCCAGCGTAGAAGAATCCTTCTCTATAATATACCAGGTGCGTAACAAATTATTAAAATCGTCGAAGCACCGCATGCTCCAAACAGCAGAGGCTATTGCGATTCGCCTCAAACAACCAGTGCTCTGTGTCCAAAAGAAACAAGTCCAGCCCCTCCAACTGCCCTGGCCCTCCGTAGAAACTATAAACTCATGAATTTGTACTATTATCTTTCCTAATTCTTCTGACATTCAGTTTATTTTATGTTGATGCTGTTCAGCTGTAATTTATCAATATTACTGATTCGATGTTATTTAAACAACATTAATGTCGTTCATAAGACTAATTCATTCATTCATTATAATGTATATATAATTGTAGAACCTGATGATGAATTTATCGAAAAGAGTACTCTTTGTTCCGTATCCATTCTTTTTAAAATATAGTTTTTAGAATTTTCATTGGACACTAGTAACTAGTTTGATGTGTCTAGTCCTTTCTTTAGTACAGACTGAATTATATCAATCAGGCTTCCTGCCGATTGTCTCCAACCTGATGTCGAGCTACCTAGAATGGTAGCCACATTCCAAACCTTACTGGTAGAATTCAGTCTGCACCAAACGAAGGATTAGAAACACTACACTAATTTCTAACTACTATCCAGTCAAAGTATCTAATATAGTCAATATAGGTCAATCGCGAGTCCAGATAGCTCAGTGGTAATGTCTCTGACTGCAGGAAGCACTGAGTGACGCGATTTCTTATCTCAGAATGGACATGAGTTCCTTCGAGGTTGCAGATACGCCTTTCTGACTGGTGAGTGCCAACTATCACGAAACCTAGGTCAAGCAAGTCTTCCTGTGGCCGATTGTCTCCAATCACCTATTACCAACAGATTCGGTCTATATTAACATGTTTGTTAATCGCATACATTCGTTTAAGTACCAGGCTTCTAGGAATTCTCTCTCGCACTTCTGGTGTTCCTCATTTTTAAATCTTGACATTATCCCAATCAAACCAACCAGCTCAGAGAACACTACTAATTGCATAATTATTTTCATTTGGAATAATTCCGAGTATTATTCCATTTATCACCCTTTGTTTAATTTTTCATTCATTGTGAAATACAAAAACTTTTAATAGCATTGGTTAAGAACTGTATTCAGATGTACTTCTTATTCTGTTGTCAAGTTGCTCACCACTTGCCGTGCTTTAATTTTTCAATCAATACTGACGGATTACACTCGGCATCTACTCAAAAGAAGCTGTGCCTGATCATCAAATCCTGTCACACTATTTTATTGCCTCATTAGCAGTGGTCATTCTGATTTAATAAATGCAAAGTAGATTAACTTAATTACAATGAAAACACGAATTTTGTCGAATTAAATAACAATGGAGTAACAGTTAATTTCTTTTCACTGAATGAGAATAACTTGCAGTTATTGGAGTTTATATATTCCAGTGTTCTCTACACAATTTTTACAGACCACAGTAATTCTTAAATTCTTGTATTTTCAGTTGGCATTTGTTTGCGTGACACATTTCGAACTGAATGACTGACCGAGAAAGTTTTCAGAGCAGAAATTCACGCTAAAGCGCAGCTATTCAAGCTTGCAAAACTTCATAAAGAACATAAATTCTAAGTAGAAACATCACCAAGGAACAATAATGAGTGGAAACGTATCTGGTAATAAATAATGAAAATTTAATGGGTCCAAAAGTTCGTATGGAGTGGATACACTTGATTCACTGGGAATAGTTTTGAACTGTGTGACCAACAGTCTGTGATCACTGGATCTTAGGGCATCAAGAAACTCAGGTAGGCAATCTGCCACACCCTCACACACACATTACTCAAACTAACAGTCAGAGACTTCATGAATTAATGCTAGGCTTTCAGTTGGTCGCTTCTACTTCTTTTTCAACTTAATCTGATGTTAGCTAACTTTGCTCATCAATGAAGGCGACAACTTGGCATGTGCAAAACATGTCTTTCAATCGACGTAGCTTCACAACCTCACTGACTAACTCTCCCTACTTATCTGACACTCTTTGAGTAACTACAGTATTACTCACAATTATTGTACCACTTAGCAGGGGAGATGAAACGCAAGCACCTTTGATCACAGACAAGCAGCCTCTTCAAGTCTTTTACTTTTAACTACCACAGCTCACAGTTATAAAGAAGAATGGATCGAACTGCTGACCAATAGATACTTTCTTTAGTCGACAGTCGAATATCACATCTATGCTTAGGATGAAGTAATTTGGCCAATATAAAACGAGTCAATTAAATCTCACATTACCATATGTTGTAGTCTAGATTAATTTCCCATGACATTTATTTTTATGTGAAACAAATCCATAAAAGAGTAATTATGTGGAGAGTATTTTCTGTAAAATTCTTTTTGAATATAAAAAATACAAGCATAAGAAAACTTTTGTGATAATTTTTAAAATAAAACAAAGTTATGAAAAAAATTTAGACTGAAATTGTTAGATGACAATGTAAATATTCGAATCATTGATAATACCGTATATTATTATTATTATTCCCTTTAGCTCCTAGAGGAATATAGGGCTTCAGCCACGCGTCTCCATTGCGTCCGGTTCTCCACCAACGTTTTCACCTGCCTCCACGTCTGCCCACATGCTTTTATCCCCTCCTCCATGACACTTTCACACTGACGACCAACTCGCCACTTCCCATTCGAGTTCCCCTCAAGCTATGCCCTGGTGTGTGATGTTACTTGTTGGTTTCCTCAGAGTATGGCCAATCCACCTCCATTTATACTTGCATAATTGTTGTACAATTGTTTCCTACTCTGTTGGTTCTCTCCCAGAGATCCCTCACTATTGCTGATCTTTTCTGACCGGCCATCTGATCTTAAGTAGTATTGAGTGAAGACAGCTGTTGATGAAGGTCTGTAGTTTGTTCGAAGTGCTCTTCATGACGTGGCGCCAAGTCTCTATAGTAGCACTGTCTTCACACTGGAGTTGAAAATCCGTATCTTATTTTTCATGCTGAGTGCTGTTGATCTCCACACAGACTTGCGAGAAATGAAAGTTTGGCTTGCTTTTCCGACCCTCGCTTTAATATTCTCATCAGTTCCGTTCAACTGTAGTTGAAACGATGCTTCTCAGGTCAGTAGTTAGAGAAGGTTGCTTCTTTCAGATTTTTCCTATTCATGGTGGCTGATTGTTGTCTGTTGTTGTTGCTGTTGGCCAGAAATCTTCATCACCTCTGTTTTCTCTATGTTCACCTGAAGTCCTATCTTCTCTGGATGCTTCTCTGCCAACTTGTCACTTTTCACTTGCATATCTCCCAGTTTGTGAGGGATCAGACAAATATCATCGGTGAAGTCCAAATCCTCCAAGAGTATGCAACCATAACATTCTACGATTTCCCTGGAACTTCTTCGCTATATCATTCATCATAAATTATACTCGTGAAAATGGTGAATATTCAGAGCATACATTAGATAAGCAGAGTAGAGAAGAACGGAGTAAAGAAGAAAGGAGTTACTGCATGTGCGTGCGTGTGTGTGTTTCTTTTCTTGATTTTTGAACTGTCTTCAGTATTCTGATTCGATGAGAAAATAGATTTCTTTTTCTACTTGTAAAAAAGAATGGTTTGTAGATTGCACGCAAGCTTAGATGAACTGAGATGACACATTTCCCAGGTGAATGACCACTCTTCAATGAGCCTAAACAAACATTAACTGAAATCATGGCTATATGTACTGTTGCTTGTGGTTGACAGACAGCTAATGATAAAAAAATGGGTGGTGATTGAAGGTGAATTTGAAATCTGAATCGCAGAAGGAATCGAAGCAGTGCCCATCGGATTAATATACCAGTGCTCTGGCAGTTGAACCACAACACTTCAGTGATGCAGTACTAATAACTGAATAACGTTTCGAGCATAAATGATTGCCACTCATAATCATATCAATTCACACACCCGGCTTCGTTATTTGTCATACATACATATTTCCTTCTCTCCCTCTCTTCCCCTTGCTGTTTGTTGCTACTTTCCATATCTCCAGCATAGGCGTTGTTTCATTCCGATGGCATGTGTGTGGTGGTGAGCCAACAAACAAAGCTTCAGTGATTAACCTTAATTATTCAAAGTCTAGCTGAACTGATTTCATTCCCTGTAGGGTTTCTAAAAGGCCAACAAATCTGCCACCATGGATAAATAGACAAGCTATAACACTCCTAAGACGGAGAAAAAGGTTGTGGAATCTCCTTGTTTCTACTGGGCTACAGCAAATCCGGCTGAAATACTGTGAAACCAGAAACCAGTGTAAAACTTTGATTCACCAGTCAAGGATAGCTTACGAAACCAAGTTAGTTAAAAGTTCACCAGGCTGCCCAAAAAGACTCTTCTCATATATCAAGAGAAGAACACGTAAGAGTGATGCTATCCCACCTCTTATGCTTGAAGATGACCAGACAAACATGGCTGAGGATAACTTGACTAAGGCGGAGA
Source organism: Trichobilharzia szidati (assembly GCA_944472155.2). NCBI lineage: Eukaryota > Metazoa > Platyhelminthes > Trematoda > Strigeidida > Schistosomatidae > Trichobilharzia > Trichobilharzia szidati. Next base: position 109,284,125 of record OX235274.1, on the reverse strand, counting down.
CTTTGTCCAAGCACTTTAGTCAAGTATTCTCTGATAATATTAATACCAGCTTTGTATCTTTTCCAGAAGGTAACTTGAAAATGGCACCCTTATACATTGGAAAGGACATTGTCCTAAAGTGGCTTCTAAGGCTCAATCCTGGTAAGTCCAGTGGCCCTGATGAACTCCACCCGCATATATTAACAGCATTGGCTGAAAACATAGCCGAGCCATTGTCAGTAATCTTCAATATGCCTCTGGACCAGTCTAAATGTCCAAGAGACTGGAAAGATGCCATCATTAGTCCGGTCTTCAAAACCGGATCTAGAAAATTAGTTCAGAAATATCGTCCTGTTAGTTTGACCAGTATTGTTGTTAAACTACTAGGAAGAATAATTCGTGATGCTATCATTCAGTTCATTGAAGGGAACAAACTTTTCGTTGTGGAACAGAATGGCTTTAGAGCAGGCCATTCTTGCTTGACCAACCTTCTTTTGGCCAGAGAAAGTTGGGCAAGCTCAGCTGATGCTAATATACTGGTGGATGCCATATTCATCGACCTTAGCAAGGCGTTTGACAGGGTTTCTCATTCAGGTCTTCTAGTAAAGTTAGGTAGTCTGGGAATCAATAAAGTGGTTGCCGACTGGATTCAAGACTTTCTAAAGGACAGAAGACAAAGAGTACGAGTTAACGGGGTTTTATCAACATGGGAATCGGTTAAGAGTGGCGTTCCTCAGGGTACAATTCTAGGCCCACTTCTTTTCCTGATTTATGTTAATGAGATTCCATCGGTAGTTAAGTCATCCTGCTTAGTGTTTGCTGATGACATCAAGATATGGAGGGCTTTACACGATGACAGTGACCAACTTGCTTTGCAGGAAGATTTAAACTTGTTAAGTGATTTGTGTAAGCACTGGGCCTTGGAGATTAACTTAAGCAAGAGTGTAGTTATGCATGTATCTCATAGTCACGTGCACAATTACTCAATGAATGGCATTACTCTCCCAGTGGTCACTGAGTACAAGGACTTGGGAGCTGCAGCCACTAAGGGTTTTCGAATATTATGGGCCATACGCAAGGCTTTTGCGAATTTTGACGCTGAAATATTTCGTATATTATATCCGACTTATATCAGACCTCATTTGGAATATGGAATCCAGGCAGCGAGCCAGTGTTTCAAATACGAAATAGACTTATTAGAAAGGGTGCAAAGAGTAGGAAGTAAGCTAATAAAGGGTTTCTCAACCCTCTCATATGAAGAGAGGTTAAGTCGACTGGGTTTATTTCCACTGTCACACAGACGACTTAGGGGTGACCTAATACTACTAGCATACTGTATCCTAAGAAATGATTTTGGAGCTAATTTATCTAATTTCTTTCTTTCTTCTAGCACCAACCAATTGCGAGGACATCACCTCAAGGTTCAAAAACACCGTCGAATCGTCTGCGTCTGGAGATCCGTTTTTCGTATCGAATTGTGAACCATTGGAACTCCCTACCGGAACACGTCGTATCACCGACATCCGTTGATTCATTCAAGGCGAGATTGGACCTCCTGTGTGCAACAAATCGAAAGGATTAACACATGCATATAGCCTACTATCCTTAATAAATTGTAAATTGTAAACTGTAAACTGAATTTTTATGTTCCAATAATCTAACTGACCTATGCAAGTGACTTCACAGTCAGCATTACATGGTATTAGGTAAATAATACAATTTTTCTTTATTGGATCTACTGGGTCCGTAAGCCAACAAAGGTTATCTCAGAGAGAGTTGGTTGATTTGTTTAAATACAACCATAATTTCAGCCTCATCGAGAATTCTGCGTAAGGCTTCTAACGTTCCTTCTTCATACGGCACTACTACAGAGGCTATGAATTCTATAATATTTTTGTCAATTTTGTTATTTTCATTATTAATCTTATTTTCTTTTCTATGGTTCTTCATACATTTTTGAAGAAATTCACTAATAATATTTCTTTGATTTGTTTGATTTCATCACTTAAATCTTCTGACTCATTAATTAGGCTCTCGGCCCGATTAATACAGACATTTAACTAAACCTATATATCTTTAGTTAAGTGGAAACGGAGATTGATCACTAAGCCTTTTTATATCGGCTCAACACCACATACTTGCAATTGGAATGACGCGATGCCTATACCGGAGATATGGAATGTAGCAACAAACATCAAGGGGAAGAGAAGGAGAGAAAGAAATATTAAAATGTGACAAATAACAATGCCGTGTGAATAAACTGATATGATTATGAGTGGCAATAATCTATGCTCGAAACGTTATCCAATTATTAATGCTGCATCACTGTGTGATATTTGAAATAAACTCATCTAAAATGAAATTACATTCTACCATAATACCCAAGTTCTACACATAAATTAATGATCCTGGTAGTTGCAGTTACCATAGTGTAATGGTCTACAGTCGTGTGAATGGTTGATATGATAACCATCATGCAAGCTGCATAGATTGACATGAGAAGCCCTAGGCAAGTGATGATAATTCTATCTTAAAACTACTATTTAATTCGCCTGACATCGAATAATTCACCGATCTCCAAGACAATATTCCGTCTAAGCTATTACATAAAGAAGCTAAAACAATCTGCGATCACTAAACCTATGCCTTTACAATTTGTTAACTCGTGTATCTTACCTAGTGCTCCCCCTTGGTATTTCCTGGTCTAGTGAAAAGGACTATGTCACTCTGAGAAGTTTAATAAAGGTTGTCAGCAGGGCAAGTGGTGTGCAATTTAGTCAGTTTGTCACTACATTAGTTGATAGACATCTGAACTCATGCGAGAAATGGTCTAAATCTATATTGTCTGACCCTCAACACCCTCCCTATTCTCAACTCTCCCCTTTTATCTTATTTGGTAGAACTAGAAGTCAATACGAAAGAATTATATGCTCATACTACCAAGTGTAGGAACTCAACAACACCATATTTGGCCTGTGTTCTATGTGGTAGATACAATGTAAAGCGTGGAACTTATGGATTACTATATTGTTAGTGGAATAATTAGCCCTTTTATTATCTCATATTGTATTCTTTTGTAATAGCACCTCAATTAATTGACAGTCTCAGCTAACAACTTTATTATTAGTATTAGTATTATTTATTTTTCCTAATTTTTAGGAGTTGATCACGGACTGATATCAGTTAGAGAACCATTGAAAACCAGCCAGAGTGTATTGAACAGCTGTTTCATCCTAGTTTGGGAATCATCGGTAGTACGCACCCACTGGGGTTCGTGGATCGAACCCCAGTGGGTGCCATTGAATTGGGTTGGCCACTGAATTGGGCCCTAGTGGCTGAATGATATACGAGGTTGCTTGCTTGTAACCGGAAGTTCGTGGATCGAACCCCAGTGGGTGCGTACTACCGATGATTCCCAAACTAGGATGAAACAGCTGTTCAATACACTCTGGCTGGTTTTCAATGGTTCTCTAACTGATATCAGTCGGTGATCAACTGTTAAAAACAAAACTAACTCCTACAAACCAACTTAAGAATATAATTATTTACAAATTTTTTGTATATATATATGTATGTGCGTCGGTGGCACAGTGGTTGAGTACTCGTCAACCAAGCAGGTGGTTCGGGTTTCGAGCCCCGGCCGACGCACTCCTTTACCTCGCTATGCCAGAAACAAGACTGGTGAAGAGAAAGGGTTGGGTATGAGGCTAGTAACCTCATCCTGTAAAAGCAAGTACCACTGCTACTAAAAATTCAGAGCTCTAGCATGAAGCCCTATGTTCCACTGGGAACGTAAGACAATAAAGGTATACATATATATATATACACACATATATATATATACATGTAACTTCACCGTCACTACAGATACCATAAAATAGCCATCATTATCAAACCTGTAATATTATTTCTAAGATTGTTTTTAATTTTGTCCTATATAACTGACTGGTAATCTTAATTACTAACACTATTATCATTATTTTACAATTTTTTGTTTTATTTGTGATCTCACTATCACTACTAATGCCAAAAACGATCTGTCATTAACCATCCTATAATATTAACTTTATGATCGTTTCTCATATTATTCGGTAAAATTAGATGCAATAATGTATCAAATGCTGAAAGTTCCACATTGTAATATTAGTACCGTTTGAGAATAAAGCATATTATTATTATTACTAATAATAAATTTATCTGCACTTGAATTTCTATCAGAAATCCTAATTACACTAAAACGTCAGTTTTCGGGCAAACAGAATGCTTACTATTCCTTGCATAGCCTTTTATTGGTGAGTAGATTTTTAAAAAAATGGATGCTTCCAGTAATTAAAAATGATCCAGAATGCAAAATAAATTTAGAAAATTGAAGTAAAGATCTGAAATACCTGCCACGTTCAGTTGAAAATTTGTTTCTAAAGTTATGTCTTTTTTAACCTACATAATTATCACACACTGCTGTTTTTTTTATTTTTGTCCTCAATGAAATCATTATTAGTATTATTATTATTATAATTGTAACGACAGAAGACAAGGGCCAGGCGACAGATCATTTATTGAGAAAGTTAACAGACATTTATACATTTTTATGTATATTATTATTATTGTTATTGTTAGCAGAGAAGCAACCTTTTCTGATTGGTTGTTTTCTTGCTGAAGGTTATTCTGTACTGATTTTGACCGTCTCTTAGAAAGTTAAGCCACATATCTACGAATCGTTTTTGCACACGTTAAGTCTACTGTGATTGGTTGTTGAGTTCCTCAAGATTAGGCTTTGTTATTGTTTTTTTCTCATGACCCCAATTCAGGACGTAATACTGACGTAAATTGCTGTCTATAATGTTCTCACCTAATTAACAAATCATCAAGAATGATTTATATTTATTTGTAGAGCTATGTATATTAGGGTAAGGCCTGATGAGATTTAATTGAAGGAAAAATACTGTTCTCTTAGAAATACTGTTTAAAATGTCTAAACGTCGGAATTGTTGCCATCAATTGGTTTTATATAGTACTTTCACGAAATTCGTCAACTGTTTTAAGATCATTTTTCCCATTATTTTACTCTGTTATAGCTAAATAGCTAACAGTATAGGATGGCGTTGATCACACTGTCGAAGAAGAGCGATTTGCGGCTTCTCAAGAACTAGCTTACAGCCATGCTTCCTCCATCTACCCTATTCACAAAATTAGGCGGCATCATCCTGGAGAGGTCAAACCATATCTTCTATGATAAGCATCCCAAAGAACACTGGATTCAGGGAAAACAAATCAAATTGCAAAGCTAGATACTGTCATCGGACAGACTCTAGAATAGCAGTCAATTCTTCATCTAAATTTCATTGACTTTGAAAAGGCCTTCGGCGGAGTGAATTGTGAAGTAATCCATAAACTACTTCAACGCTTTTAGTGCGTCATCGTAAAGATCCATAGACTTCATTCAAATGGGTATATGAAGAAAATACATTGTCAGATAGCTGCTAAAAGAAGGTTCAGTGAATCGTTCGAAGTGAAGATTGGAGTGAGATAAGGCTATTTATATTTATCGATTATATTCTTGATCATTATCGACTGTATCATTCAACAGACTGTGGGGAGCAACAAAACAGGCGCACTTCTGACTGACAAGGAAGCTACAGAGCATTCAGACTTCACAGATATTTTATGTGACACAAGCTTTTAAGTCTACAGGTGAGAACCAACAGGTTGGCAGGTTGACTTAGTTTTTAAAAAATTTAATCTACTCTTGTGTAATGAAATATTTATTCATTTAAATTTAGCTTAATTAAACGACTCAGGAAAACTTATATTCAGCTTTTAGGTAGCTGACGAATACCCTATGAAATTACATGAATTCAGCTTGTCCTTCAAAGTCCATTGTTATTACGAACTTCAAACTAAAATAAATGCCCTTTACTTTGGTGAAGAAACTTCATTATGATGGTGCTTGTTTCTGGTTCAATAAATCACTCTTTTTCAAACAATAAAAGAAGACACATTCACTTTAGAAACTCTTATAGACTTCACCACTATTAGAATAACAAGAATTAAAATGATTGTTATTCTGTAATTATGTCCAAATGAAGTTCACGTTTATTAATTTGAAAAAAAAACCGTGGTCAATGGTTATATGATATTCATTATTAGAAAAAGCATTTTTATTCCCTAGAGAATGAAAATCGAAACGAAATTGTTTTCACTGACATTTCTCTACTCACTGCTCCTAATAGCTTTATCAGAGTAACAATATTAAAGCAGAGTTTACAAAATCTCAGCTTCTTTTATGGAAACTTAATCATCGTTCTTCATTATGAGGCAATTTCCACACTGTCAAGTTGATGAATTGTTAGAGATAACGAAATCTTGTGTAGACTGTTGGATGTGATAACTGTATGAGATTGAAGAAACAGCATGTATTGATTTTGTCACTTCACAGACAGTGGGGTCAGAACCAGGTTAAATTCTGTGTTAGTCCATCATTCCTATTCACATAATTGGTATTCCATTTATTGTGAAATGTTTCTGATATGATATGTTCTTTTGTGGTGAGAGCTAGCTGCTAGCCAAACATGCCAGACGTAAAACACGAAGGCTCCTAGGATGCATAACTCGCAATTTCTTTTGTTGTGAAACTAGGGTTTTATTATATAAAGTATGTGTCCGACCTATTTTAGAATACTGCCCGTTTATTCTTAGCGGACTCAGACAAAATGACAAGCTTAAGTTAGAAGGAGTGCAACGGCAATTCACCTTAAGAATTCTTGGTTTAGAAAGTGGTCTCCAATACCATGAACGTTGCGACAGACTAAGTTTAGAACCACTCTGGAAAAGACGTCTTAAGCTAAACCTGATTTTTTACTACAAGCTAACTAATCTGCTCGTGCACTCCTCCAAGCCAATAATTAAACCTATCGCTGTCATCAGTTATAATCTTAGAAATCATCACAAACTAGCTGCTATAGAGCATTGTCAGACCTACATGCGGTATAATTTCTTCTTAAATAAGTTTTCAGTCATTTGGAATAGACTACCAGCTGATGTGCGCGATGCAGACACACTCGCAGTGTTCATCTCCTCAGTCACCAGACTGCTCAAAGATGACAGTGCACTTCTGCGTCTGAATCCTACACCCACTTTTCCGTCCAACATAGATATTTTAAGTTCATTAAACGTGTAGTTACAACAAACTACAATTATTAATTTTTATATTATTGGAAGTACATGATAGATATTTTTACACAGGACAATAATATTAGTTCACACAATATAAAAGTTAACATCACGGGAACAGTTAGTTAGTGCACCAAAATAACAATAATTACTAAACAGAATATAAATGTATATATACATATTAATCACTCCCTGAGTACTCCACTTGCTTTCTTCTGCGTTGTTGTTGTTTGTCTTCTTTTGTCTCTCACCATTTCAGCTTCCATTTGACTTTTTGAATGAGAATGAAGAATGTAGATATTTGCCCATTTACAATGACAAATGATCTGCAAACATTGTTGGTCCCATATCTTACAATTCCCTTGTGAATTGCGCATTGCCTTCACCAACGACGCAACCTGGATTACAGTTGTGAAATATACCTTTATACCAATAAAAAAGTATTGATTTATAATACTTCACGATTGTAACTTACAACATAACTGATCTTGTCTGCAAAAATAGCTTGCATTTCTTGTAAACACACGTTTATAAGAAAATATAAACTGTCATTATTATTAGTCTACCTTGAGTAGTATTCACTTGTGATGTTACGAAGAAATTGCTGACAAAAGTATACAAGTGTATTACTTATTTTAAATTATTATCAAATTTGGATATGATTCAAGAATAAGACTCGATGCCGTACACACCAAAGTTATATGGAGAAATTACTTCAAGCTTTATTTTTTTCCCAAGTATTTGTAATCCATCCAAAACATACTTGGGTTTTTTTTTGTTAATGCGAAGACAATATTTCTATATTTCTTGATGTGTTCCATTGAATGACTAGTTATCATATTGTTCCCATAGACAAAATGACTGCAAGCTTATAATTTTACCATAAACCAAATTTACGTAATTTAAATAATACTTATCCATGCCTGTACAATTGGTGTGTCCTACACAGGTAGGAAAAAATGTATCTTATTAAATTACTTTTATTAAATACGCTTACTAATCATATATGTAATTTGTCATATTGATGATGCCTGTAAAATGGCGTCCCTCATGTAAAAAATGAGAATATACTATTATTATTGTAGACAGCAATTTAAGTCAGTGTTTACGTCCCGAATCGCGGTCATGAGAAAACCAATAACAAAGCTTAACCTTGAGGAACTCAACAGCCATTCACAGCAGACGTAATGTGTGGAAATACGATTACCAGAAAGACGGCTTAGCGTTGTGAGAAACGGCCACAAGCAGTACAGAATAACCTTCAGCAAGAAAACAACCAATCAGAAGGGGCTCCTACTCTGCTAACAATAACGCTAATAATAATTTATATAAAAATCTATAAATGTCTGTTGGCTTTCTCAATGAATGATCTGTTGCGTGGCCATTACCTTCTGTTGTTACACTATGTGACTTCTGAAATCTTGCTGCATTGTTTGAATATTTCTTGATTATATAATATGCATACCTATAGCTGAAAATGTTTCAAGCCTTTCTCGGTGGTAGGATGGATGCTCTATGGTGTTCATTCTTTCTAGTCTTTATCTTTCATGAGGTTTGTCCTACGTATGTCAAATCACCTTCCAAACATTTTATTTTGTAGATCTAAGTCGATAGTGATTCCTTTCGAATTCGATGTTTTACATGAACAAAGTTACTCTTAAGGGTATCTGATATTTTGAAGCAAACTGTCATATTGTGCTTATTGAGTACCCTTTTGATGTCGTCTGATGTTTCTGATCTCTATTAAATGACAACTGTTGACATCCAAATATTAAATAATTCGACTACTGGAATACATCATGTCTGAAGTAATACAAGGAAATATGGATTTTTAATAGATTTTCTTTCATGAAAACATTGTTTATCAGCTTTGATTGAAATCAACAACTGTTATCCTGCCTGAATCATCAGGCTATCTGAATTTCTATCTAACATCACGACTGCGGTTAGGACTGTCGCCGACCATGCACATGCTCAGGGGTTCAACCCTCTGCCGACGCACACATGACATCGATGATCGGCCAGCCACTTCTGAGCTACCCATATCACATGCTGAAAATTCCATACTTGTACCAAAAATACGGTGTGGAATCAAGCTATAATCAAAAATTTAAAAAATTAAAAAGAAATATTTTCTCTAATTTCTATCGTTTTAGCCTTTCGGTTATGTTGTGGAGCAGAAAAATGTACCCACACAAATATATATTTTTGATTGACTTTCAAACTACGGGTATGCACTTCGCGGAGGCGAAGGATACGTATCAGAAGAGAGAGTAGTCTGTGCTTCATATCAAACTGCATTCGTCAACCTTATATACGATTTTACTTGAAGGTTTCGGATGGAGAGAAAATGTTATGCAATAAATTATGGTGAGAATTCTGTATGCCATGTCTGGAATCACAAGTCTTGATGAGAATGCCAATTTAATTACTTTGAATAAGTGACAGCGTAATCAGTTTTATTTCCATTAGGTAGTATGAGTTGTAGTTACAAAAGCTTCGCATCATAGAAAAAAATTAGCTTTTTCGAAGTTTAAGCCTAGCCTTAGAAGCAGTTCACTGGAAAAGAGAAACGAAGATCTATCTATGATTCTGTGAAAAACATCCGGAAACTTCTGCGATAAAGACTAAATAAATCTTGCAGCAGCGTAAACAACTGACCCATAACTGAGAGAAGGCAACAAGTATACATCCTGAATTCTTTCAAGATAATGTCCAAAAGAGCAGGTCGACACCTGTTGAAGATCCCGGAAACTATCGCTTACTATTAAGCGCATGAAACCTAATTTTTGTGTTGAAAAGAAGTCGTAGTAAGTATCTTGGAAGCCAGTGTTCTTCATCCATTGCAAATGTTGATTCTTTTTTACCCTAACTTTATTACTAATTATTGTTGGATATTTGTTTGTTTGATTAAGTGAATAAAATTCTAACAAAACTGCCAAATTTCATTATTATTTATAATCTGTGCAACTGACAAAATACCGAATCGTTTTATCCTATCCCATATACTTACCGCGTTTATCGTTCAAAAACAGATTTTCTTTGATTGAAGTAATGAGAGGTCATGTTTTAATGCTTTTATGGATTCTTTTAAGCTGTCTATAACCTAAACAATCCGATATGTATACATATATATTTGAAATATATACATTTGAAAGAGGTCACTTCCTTCACTAATCTGACCAGGCAGCATCGTTTCAGCTACAGGCATATGGCAGGGATGAAGATGTCAAAACCATAATCGGATGGGTGAGATACACCCCCCCATCACTCCGAAATCGGTGTAGAAATCTTCTGCACTTATTCAGCATAAACAACAAGATTCGAATTCTCTTCAGCACAAATGTGAAATCAGTCAGTCAGTTCTTCTGTACGGGTGAGAAACTTGCACTGCTTGTCACGTAAAAGATTTCCAAAACGTTATTGACTCTTATCAAGAGTTGTCTTCTCTGGCTGCATACTGAAAATCAAATGGGTGGCCAGCGAGAAAGAATTAGCAGCAGCAAACTCTGGTTGGGAACAAACCAGCCGAGAACCGATTGCTCAACAAATATATAGGATAAAATGGAGACGGATTGGGCATTCGTTGAGGAGGCCATAGAATGACATCGCGCTCAATGCAGGCCATCGCTCAAAAGGAATCTCAGTGAGAAGTGATGAGTGAGTGGCCGGTGTGAAGGTGACATGAAGGATGTCGTGTGTTGTGGAGAAGGATATGAGAAATGATAGGCAATCATGAACCCATCTGAAGAGGACAGCAGAAAACAGAAGACAGTGGAGATGTGTTCTTAAAGCCCTGCGTAATTGATAGGAACTAAGAGTGAAATTAGTCCGGAACGGTGTAAGTTGTTCATTAAAAGCTAAAAGGCTAACTATCTGCAGGATAATTAGATTAATTCTCTTGAGAATACATTGCAAAATTTTGGGCAGAAACAAGATTAAACTAGAAAGGGTATAATTATATACTAGATTATGCAACCACAGAAAATACGTCTTTATGAATTAGTAAAAAGAGTTTATTGTGAGAAATGTTCAGGTGAAATAAGAAAACTTTTTATACAGGAGAGAAGATATGGTAGCATACATGACGCAATAAAAAGTGTAGTTCAGTTCTCATCACTGCCTATTTTTGCGTACATTTCGTTTTATTCTTTTGATAGTGACCGCCTCAGCAAATCGTAGTAAGGTGTGTTTCTTTCACCCTTTGATTATTCTGAACGCCTTCAGATTGTCCACGAAATGACCAGTGTCCGTTATATACCACACAATCACATTATATAATGCCTGTAAACCCTTTAGTTTTAGGATCTTTGGTATGTATTGGGAAACCTGAAGAATGATACTTTTCTCTCTTCTTCCAATACTTTTGCTTTGGCACATATATGGTAATTAGCAGATACATTTGAAAGTACCATAAGGTGGGAGTTTGTCAACTTTTGACTGTCTTAAATAGCTAATCGTTCGATAAACAAATAGAAGCTTGGCGGCTGGATATGCTGTTTTCAGGGCAGTGTTCAGCCTGCACCTGATCCTACTAACAACGTCATTATCTTTGAAGGTGAGGTGTCGGTGGACAACATTGTTGAATTGAAAATGCGTGTCTTTAGTACATGGCAGTGGTGGCACAGCGGTTGGGACGCTCACCGACCATGCACATGGTCCGGGGTTTGATGCCCTGCCGACGCACACCCGATATCTATGGTCGGCCTGCGAAATTTGGGCTACCGATATCCATGGTGAAAATTCCATACTTGTACTGAAAATACGGCGTGACATCAAGCTGTAATAAAAAATAAATAAAATGCATGTCTTTGGTACATGGCATTCAAGGCTGTTTGAGTTCGCAGAGGAAAAGTTAGCATACTGCCATATAATTTGGATTGTTTCTTCTAGTGGGATCTTTGTAAACAATCAAAACACATTAAATAACACCATGTATATATCCGAGATGCTCAAATTCTCTGATAGTTTGGTAAAATTTAAAAGTTTGTTTCAAGCTGTGGACAGCTAACATGACACGGATTGGAGCCAACAGTTCTGCTAGCCACTGATCTACTTTTGATAGGGTGAATGAACAATTGATTGTATGTTATTATTATTATTGTATCCTTTAATTCCTACAGGAACATAGGGCTTCAGCCGTGCGTCTCCATTGCGTCCGGTTCTCTGCTAGAGTCTTCACCTGGCTCCAAGTCTGCCCACATGCTTTCATCTCCTCTTCACATGACCAACTCCAAGTCACCCTTGCACTGACGACCAACTCGCCGCTTCCCTTTCGGGTTCCACTCGAGCAATGGCTTGTCTAGTGATGTCACTTGATGATTTCCTCAGAGTATGGTCAATCCATCTCCATTTCTTCCTGCCTATTTGTTTTATAATCGGTTCCTGGTTGGTTCGCTCATTGCCAGAGATCCCTCCCTGTTGCTGATCTTTTCTGGCCAGCCATCTGATCTTGAGTATTGAGCGAAGACAGCTGTTAATGAAGGTCTGTAGTTTGTTTGAGAAGCTCTTTATGACGCGCAGTGCAAGTCTCTGATCCGTATAGTAGCACTGACTGACTTCACATTAGAGTTGAAAATCCGGATCTTTTATTCATTTTGATGCTGAGTGCTGTTGACCTCCACACAGACTTGAGAGTAGTGAAAGCTTGTCTTGCTTTTCCGATTCCTGCTTTGATATCCTCGTCAGGTCTGTCGGCCTGTAGTTGAAACGATGCTTCCCAGGTAGGTAAAGGAAAAAGTTGTTTCTTTCAGGTTCCTCCCATTTATGCTGATTGTTGTCAGTTGTTGTTGTTGCTGTTGGTGGTATTGCCCAGGAATTTTCATCACCTCTGTTTTCTCTATGTTCACCTGAAGTCCTATCTTCTCTGGATGCTTCTTCTATCGCCAACTTGTTGCTTTTCGCTTGCATATCTTCCATTTTGTGGGAAATCAGACAAATATCATCGGCGAAGTCCAGATCCTCCAAGTTTTTTGTGTGTGTCCATTTTATGCCTGTTTCCTCATTGCCCACTGTTTGTCGCATTATCCAGTCTACTGCAAACTGATTGTATGGGACTTATGGAAACTCTCAGTGTATTCACCCTGGGTAGGCCATGTATGTGACATAGTCTGGATCATCTAGGCTTCACTTCCTCTTATGTGCTGGTGCCCATTAACTCCTTCTTACAAGGTTCCCCTACTTTTTTGACAATTTGGCTCTCAATTCATTCACTTAGATCTTTCGTAAAATGATAAATTCGAAATGTTGGTGTCCCACCTGGGAATAATTTGACTTTCTGCAAATAATTATCTTTGAGTTTAATCATTTCCTCAATGCTGTTACGTGATCTTTCGACAAGGCTGTATAATGCATGTTTAATTGTACAATATATTAATTTGCAAGTCGAGAACCTTGTTCTTCGTCATCCATGGGTTTTAATTCTTATAGCTGATGACAAAAATTTTCGAACAGGGTTTAAACGTCGATTTCATCGGAATGTGGAATTCGAATCCTAGTGAAGTCGACTCTGTTCTCATCGGACTCAGACGACGATCTGATTTTCCATTAGAATTCCACACTTACACGTCATGCGAAAGCTAATATTGATTTTACGAATAAAAAATGTAAACGAGTGATTAATATGAAAATTCATGGAACATTCTCCTTAAAACATACAGAAAATCAGAACAAGTGATTCAGTGAAAAGACTCTTTTCAACAAATTTATTATCAAGTGGTACAATCGTATGTATATGCTTTTTAAGAAATTTTACCCGGTGAGGGTATTGAATCATAAGTATGAATACATGAAACAATAATAGTATGAAATGCGATTAAAGAAATTTGTGATTATAATGATAGTTAAGTATCATGTCAGGTGGCAAAATCATTGATGCCATATATGAAATAACTCATAGGACCTATAGAGCTTGGAAGGGGTGTGCAATTATGAAATTCCTAGGTGAATAGAATAAAAATAAAAAGTTGCGTGACATTCCTTGAGATTTGATAACATAGAATTTAACGTTTTAAAACAAAACTGACTTAGAATGACAAGTGGAATAAATGAAATAATACCGGGGATATTTCGAAGTGGGTGCGTACTGCTGAAGAAACCCAAAATAGGACGAAAAAGATGTCCAGTACTTCCATGTTTTCCAGTGGTTCTCTAACTTATGTCAGCTCATGATGAAGTCTTCCATACAATCAAACAAAATCCCTACAAATCCAATACTTGAAAATAGTAATAGTAACAACTGATTTAATAAAGGTGTATACAAACTGAATAGACAAAACAAAAAAAATAAGTAGAGTCAAAATTTAATTACGGATGACCTGTTAATCCTATAATTGCACACCTCTTCCAAGTTCTATATATCCTATGAGTTATTCTACATATCACATTAGCTGTTATGCCAACTGACATGATATTTAACGGCGATTATTATTACAAATGTGAATAGAAAATGATCAATACAGATGTAAATCGACTACCAGTCACGAAGATGGTTGCCAGGAGACAGAACTCTATGACTCACGGAAAATTTAAATCAGTTCATTTTATGCTAAAACCAGCGCTGAAGATGTTGTCTAGAATGGGGAAGACTAAAGATTTGCAATTAAACCTACCACCTCAAGGGGAACAATGAATTCAATGTCATCCACCTGAACTACAGATCTTGTGCATTGCTTTTTGACATATTATTACAACATGATTGTGAATAACTCATTTTGCTGTCGTTAGAGCATTTAGTAATTATGAGTAGTTTAGCCATGCAGTACAATGTAAAGATCGCTTTCCTTCATTCAGACCCCTGGAAGTCCGTTTTCGTCAATAGATTCACTGGGATTGCAGTTTATTTTATTTTCATAAGAATAAGTTATTTCGTCATTATTCTGTTCAGCGAAAAATGATTAGACTAAGATGGGAATCCTTCTGAAAGTATACCTTGAGCAATGTGTTTTGACTTCTTCAGGACCTTTCAGTTTAGCTATTTGTTGCAAATATGTGTGGTGTTTAATGGGTAGGTTCGATGTACGACCGGCTACTATATTTGCACGTTTATATGTCATTACCTATTTTCTTCCGATTTGTTGATTGTTCGTGAATGTTATTATAATCACAAACTCAAAAAGTACTTTTGTTTTAGAGATTAGTTCTTATCCAAACAACTTTGTAGGCATCAGAAAATAGTACTCCAAGAATGAAGATAGGTCATTTCTGGTCAAGACGATTTTATTTGGAAGTCAGGCATTATTGTTATTCAGAGAAGAGACTCTTTTCAACGAATTTATTATCAAGCTGTATATTCGTATATACGTGATATTTAAGAAATAATATTCGGCAAGGGAATTGAGTCATAAGTGTGAATCCATGAAATAATAATAGCATGAAATGCAATTAAAAAACACTTGTGATTATAATCATATTCAAGTGTTAGTTTCTGGGGATTTGATTGGTATTATGATTTCATCATGAGCTGACAATAGTTAAAGAACCATTGGAAAACCTGCGAGTACTGGACAGCTGTTTCGTCCTGGTTTTGGACTCTTCATCAGTACGCATCCAACACCAGGGTTCGAACCCAGGACCTTCTGGTTACAAGGCGAGCTCGTATAACATTAGGCCACTGAGACCCGATTCAGTGGCCCATGAATTCTAACTTCTGCCAATTCACGACATAGCGCGACACCTAGCCAATGTCTTCGGCTAGTATTTGTCCTCACATCCGACCTGCTGCACCCTACTGGGTCTCTAACTAATTATAATCATAGTTAAGTATCATGTAAGGTGGCAAAATAATTGATGTCATATCTAAAATAACTCATTAGATGTATAGAGCTCAGAAAGGGTGTGCAATTATAGAATTACTAGGTAACAGAATAAAAATGAAAGCGTCACGTAACATTCTGTGAAATTTGATAACATAGAATTTAACGTTGTAAAACAAAATTGATTAAGATTGACAAGTGGAAGGAGTGAAATTAAAGCCTGGGGCAATTGGAAGTTAGAATAGTGATATTAATAACTGACGTATTAAGAGAAGAGTATGTAAAGTGAAAATTAAGAGAGTCAAAATCTGATTAGGTATTATCATACTTTAACATAGAGGGATCAAGATCGTGATAGTTGAAGGGGTTGAACTAACCTTTTCTGTATGAGGAGACCTGACTTTTCTGTTTCGATGGCCGAAGCTTCAGCAATACAGATAAGTCGGATACTACTGTACAGCCTGATAATAAATTTATTGAAAAGAGTCTCTTCACTGAATCACTTGTTTTGTTTTCCTATATGTGCCAATGGGAATTTTCCATGAATTATTGTTATTCTCATGGGTTCCGAGTGGGATGCAGAGCTTCAGTAGTAAATCATTATTTCACTTTCTTTTTTGAAGTCCTATCTGATTGGCTCCACAGTTATACATAAGCTTTCATTTCTCCTTCTCATTATCTCCTGCATATCACCCTTGAACCCACACCAAACAATCTCTCACTTACTATTTGGGTTCCACTTGAGGACATGGCATGTGATGTGGCGATCTCATTAAAGTATTTCCAAACCATCTACATTCATTTCTACATTTCTGTTGGACTATACGTTCTTGGTTAGTTCGTTGCCAGGGTTTCTTGTTGCTTATTCTTCCCGGCCATGTCATCTGATCTTAAGCATCAGGAGAAGGGGGTATCTGTCGATGAAAGTTTTCAGTAGCCTATTGGAAATGCTTCTCAATGATGCGCCAAGTCGGGTAATAAGAGTTAGTACTGATTTAAATTAGTAGAGAATTAAATAGCCTATTCACTTGTTATTAAATTAATGATCACGTGATCTGAAACCGAATTGTGGATATATTTTTGGTGTATACGGATATCGACAGAGAGATTTAACCACGAAAGCCACCTTCACTCAAATACATCGGGGAATGCTAATTTGTCTGCTGAGATGAACACTTCTACTGCCGATCCTTCCTGATGTGAGTACGAACTAACTAATCGCAAAGCCTTTGGAGTTCAACAATCCATTTGACACATTCCAGTACCACGACTACTGCTTGACCCATTCAATGAATCTCAGTAACTTTTCCCAGGCTAATTCGTGATAAGTTTGAGTAGGTCGGGTAAACAGTTAAAATTGCAAGTGCTGATTTAGAGGAACTAGACTGGTTTCAACTTTCATCAACAAATTACTTCAGTTAGAGAAACATTAAAAATTATGAAGCACTGAATCGCAGTTTTACCCCACTGCCAGTAACCAAACGCAGGACCTTCACGCCAGAAGACAAGATAGTTGACCAGCCAGCCACTGAGAGGGAAATCAGAGGTCCATAAGTTCAAGCTTCTGTCAATTTAACGGTCAAAGAATGTTATCAGTGCGTATTTGTCATCACACGCAACTTGGTATATCCCGCTGGTCACGAATTCTCAGAGGAGTTCCAGGCACCATCATCCTAGTGTCAATCACAAATGAGCATTAGATTATTTTTTATATGTTGGTTTGTGGGGATTTGATTAGAGGCGTACTAGGAGGAAATATCTGTCCGGCTATCCCTGACGACTTTCAGTGGTTGTCTGAGCGAAGTCAGTTCATGACCAAAGTTTATAGAATTCTGTGCTAAATCCGCTATGAAATGACAGCTATTTCGCTTTATGAATTTAAATAGAGTAGTTGGAAGACGTATTTCATCTGAATCGTGTGATGCTTTGTGAGTGACACGTTTCAACCAATCTGATCACAGACAGACGTGTCATAGGAATACATATATGAAAATAATAAAGAGTTAATTGGTGATAAAATACAATTAGGTAAAGTTGAACAGATATATTGAAGGTCAAAATAACAATGGTCACTGAACCAAAGAACAAAGGTATTAGCGCATCTGCTATGGTATTAAAACAAAGTTAACCAAGGAAGGTTTAGTGTGATGATAAATTGTTGCTTTGAACGCATAAAGGTGGTTTAAACTTTCTGATTGCTAGCTAGGGCTTCCACATACTTTAGGATACAACCCTAACACGTTCTACAGATAGGTTCAAATGAAGTGTAAACATCAACTTTATGTCCTGTTTTTATAGGATGTTTCGCAATAGAGGAGCTGGGTCTCCTGTTCTCACCAATAATGGGTTCTGGGGATTCTATCTGCTTCTGAAGCCATTTAGGAATATGCTCTGAAGCCAGCCCTTGCTTGCAGAGATCGATGAGTCTTCCCAATGTATGTGTGCCCAAACGTACACTCAAATTGGTAATTACCTTGGGATGTGACATCATGTTTTACACGTTCAAAGGGCTTAGATGGACATATTAGCTTCACATTCTCTATTATTCTGATCTTAGCCTTTGTCTATTTGTCAAGCTGCTATGATCACCCATATGGAGTAGTTTTATTTAAACGTCTTTCTTTTTGGAGAGTTGGAGGATGAGTCTTGGTGTTCTGACCACTTTATACCTCTTTGTTAACGTCCCTGGAAAATTATTAGCAACAAGAGCTTATGTCAACTTTCTTTCTTCATCTTCATGTTTGTCTCCTGTACATATTTGTTTGATTTTGCTAAAGTGGCACCTTACTATGTCTCTTTTGTACTGAACAGGGCAAAAACTCTGATAATTAAGATACAGTCCTGCTCAGGCAGGTTTTCAATAAATAGATCGTCTTATTGATCCATCAGGTCATCAACTAAGCAATATATCTAGTAAAGATGAACAATTATCTTCCTCTTCTACACACGTGAGTGATGCGCTATTCTGAACTTCATTCATTCGATTTGAAAGTGAGGTGACAGAACAAGGTTTATCAAATGTAATTTCAACTTCTTCGACATATCGTCTATAAATTGGTACATTTTCGGTTAAGTCTTCCGATAAACTCTCAACGTACGACATATGGGTATCTCCTAAAAGAGGTCCCGAAGGACTTCCCAAAGCAACACCATCAACCTCAAGGAAGTGATTGCCTTCAAATGTGAGCCTAACATTGCTAGTACATAAAAGTAATAAATTCTCTAAATAAGTTTATTTTATTGCCAATAACTACATAAATATACTTAGAAGTGAACTAAATGTTAAGTGAATGATATTTGAATCTAAAATTCCTCTGTCTCAAATACATTAACCAATGTACAGTTTACAGCTTATCTCATAAATACCCTATCTAAAATGACTGGGGGTAATAAACACTTTGCTTCTGTTTTGGAAATAACCTTTTTGCATACACTGTGAAGATACTTAACTAACTAAACACTACTTTACGAAAAAAATCTTTGGCCCATATTACTTCCAAAAACAAAGTACATTATAATGTCTTTCCAAAAATGTGGTCAGTAATTTCTTTTGTGTAGAACTGAAGTCTCTACAGTTGCCTGTGTCACTATTTGATGACCACCTCGCATCAGTGTACCTTTTTCATTTAGCATACGTTTTTGTCAATAAATGACTGGATACATTCAGCTTGAATGAAACTGTAATGAAATAAAATGAGGGTAACAATCGAATTCTGCTGACTGTAGCTCTCATTTAGTAGCTGTTTAATGAGTACTATTCACAGTCAGCACTTCTTTAGATAATGCATAACCTGACATTATATAAAATCAATAAATGTCGCGTTTGTTAATATGAGCTGTAGTCAACTGGAGAGTAGAAAAATAACGTGGTAATGGATACTTCTTTTTCAAATCTGTGGTGAATCGTGGTAACTGATGTCTGACCAAACTCCTATATGCAACTAAACCGGATATGTAATCTGCATTTAGAAAAAAAGCCTATGAAATATACGAAAATGTAAAAGACATGCAGAAAATTAGACAGTTATTTGCTTGTAAATTCAAAGGTAAAACCAGAAGCCTACATAGAAAACTATTTGCTCGCACCAGCAAGTACAAAAACTCAACCATACCCTAATTAGCTCGTGTTTTGTGCGATAAAGAAAGCATTAGGCGTGACACCTATAATTTGTTAAATAGTCAGTAGAACAACTGGACTTCGTCTTTCCAACTCATATCATTTATAGGTACAACATTTTCTTTCTTTCTTTTCCTTTACTCTCTCTCTTTTTTTCCGTTTTGTGCTGCTTTGTTTCTTTCTCTCGCTTACGCCAGTAAATATGATAGCACCTACTTTTCTAACACCTTCAAACACTGTTCAACTTTGGCTTTGGTACCGACATGCCAATGTGTTGTTGTAATAATGAACTGAAATTTCCTTAATCTATGTAGAATTCTATATACTGATAATGTACTAACTGGATGCAATACTGTAGTAAAAATGCTGAGAATTCCATTCTGTATCACATGTACTGTTTATGGAATAAAGTAAATTATTATTATTATTATTCTAAATGCGTCAAGAGGCACTATATATTTTTCATGGAATGCAACATACTCAACAAAACCATGAGACAATTAGCCAGTTATAATATTAAAGTAGTAGTTCTGATTATTCTACCATAAAGACATTGTGGCAGCGAGTGTTTATATTATTTCCTTGAGTTCCAAGTGGAAAAATCGGCTTTAACTGGAGATTTCCGCTTCACAATGTTCTCTTCAGTTCATTTTAACTGGCTCCAGGTTTTATCATAAGTTTATGTCGACTCCTTACCTAATTGCCTCGACATCACTCCTAAGCCCATCCCATTCAGGTTTCCGCTGAGGTCCTGGAGCGTGATGTCACTTAAGAATATGGCCACTCCATCTCCATCAACTCTTGCATTTTTATTGGGTGCCATGTTCAAGGTTGGTTCACTGTTGTTGATTCTTTCAGGACAGGCATCTGGTTTTGAGTATGCAGCCACCGGAGGCATCTGTTGGTGAAATTCTGCCTGCCAAGATGGTAAATGAAATAGGTTATCTTCTTTAGATTCCTACTGTTTATCGTTAGACATCTTCTTCGGTGAGCATTTATAGACGAAATAATCTCAGACTTTGAATGAACTTTATGTGTACATATATGTACAAAGACAGGACGTAGTTTCTTAAAATACTCATTGGGATTAAGTATAACAGTACGTTTTGGAAAATGACGGCTGGTTTTAAAGCTGTTTTGTGCGGAAAATCTTTTGTTTTCATTATCACTTCAGTTAACGCTATTAAAACTATTTGGAAAACATTCAACACGCCGATTGCCATTCAAGTTTTATTCGAAGACATTGTATGTGATGGTGCTCAAGAGTTTCCTCAACGTATATCCAATCTATCTTTATTTTATTCTGAATATTTGCCGGGAGACAGCTGACACTATCCATTTTTGAACATCAACAATTCCCATGATTATTGTAAGCACGACCTGTGTAAAATTATGAAATATTTTATTGTATTTTTTGTGATTTTCGGTATTTGCTTTCGCCTCACGTATATCTCTGGAGAAATTGTTGTTACTACAGATTTTGCACCTTGAAATAGAGATTACAATAAGAAATATATAGAAATAAATCATCAACAAATGAATGAAATTCACCTCAACTTCATAAGGATGATGCTGTGATGTCATGAATACAGGCGAAAAATTATGATAATAAAACTATGAAGTTGTGCACAGACTATTTAACGTAGTGTCTATCTGCGTCAACCAAAATCCTCAGTGTGAAGTGGGTGAATTCAACACTCAGGTTCTAAAAAGCCATTTTATTCTTGAGTTATTTTGTTACAAAGTAGAGTAAAGACCATTACTGATTTAGCTACTTCTTTCCACGTATGGAATTAATATCAAACACAAATCGATATTTTCCAGTATTGGTTTTGTAGGGATTTGACTGATTGGTTACAGGATTTCATCATCAGCTGACATCAGTTAGAGAACCAGTGGAAAACCTGGGAATACTGGACAGCCGGCTGTTTCGTCCTAGTTTGTGACTCTTTATCAGTATGCACCCACCGAGTTTGAACGCGGGACCCTCTGGTTACAAGGTGAGCTCCTAGACCGCTCGCCTCAAACTGGGACAAAACAGCTGTCCAGTACTCCCAGGTTTTCCAGTCGTTCTCCAACTGATGTCAGCTGATGATGAAATCCCTCAACAAACTGAAATTACAGAAGATTATTGTGAAATTGTATTTTAAGGTTCTTTATCCAGTAAGTGTTATTGATGCATAGAATGTTTTTCGTTTCAATGTTGTTTAACTGGAGAAACACTTTGTACTGTAAAATAAGACAAACCTACTTAAATTTATTACAATGAATTAGTTCAAGTCATCAGATCTAATTCACTTTCTCAGTGTACGACTAACTAATTTGCATAAATAAATAAATGGATTTTGGAGAAGACTACTTTTTCTGCTGTTCTTTTCATTGACTGAGTGTTAAATAATTCATTGGCAACACTTGATGAACTATTAATTCAGTGACACTAATCAGACCGAGGGAAACATTTTCGATGATTGCTGTCTCTATTAAATTATGCATTTGTATGATGGAGATTTCAACTTTGCATCTAAAACCATGACAAGTTCAAGAAAGCTATTGTTTCGATTTTCTAAATATTCCTGGAATATTCTAGGTGTGATGAGACATAATGAATTATCTCATGTACCTTATACTTTATGTTAATGTCTACGTGATGTCTAGTCATTTGATTAAATCGTTGACTGGGCTCGCCTCGTAACTTCAAAGTCCTGGTTTGATTACTGATGAAGCTAATGGGCTCCACTGCTTTCTTTGCTCATCGCTCGTTAGGTGGTTGAATTCTTGTCAACCATACAAGAGGTCCAAATTCGACTTTCAGACGATGGACTCCTAGATCTCCACTAGTTCACCGGCTGATGCTAATCATCAGAGAATGAGAAGTTGGGGCCTTAGGCTATCAACCCCGTTTCCTGAAAAAAACACCGCCGCTACCACAGCTCAAAGCTCAGAGCTCTAGGTTTCACTTGAAACGCAATCGAATGGAGAAGAAATACGTTTTCAAAGTTACAGCTTAATTGCACTGCCAGATGGAAACTTTTATACACATACAACTCTTTAATAGGATTCATAAAGTCGTAGTCAAGCCGCTGATTTTCTCGAAATCTGAAATGAATCTTATAAACATGGTGTTACTTAACCTTACAAGTAAGTATGTTTCCTCAGCTGTTCATCACTTGCGCACATCCTAAGGAAATTATTAGGATTATGTACAAAAAGGTTTTAACTCTTAAATAAAGTCAGCTGACAGGAGGCTTCAAAATTAGTAAACAGTGCTCAGAAATTGCACTTGCACAGTTTATATATAGAAGGTTCAATCTAACAAAATCGTGCTCAGATAAAATGGCAAAGGAGCCTAGGAGAAAAGATAAGAGGTGGAAAAGATGAGCAACTAATAATTTGAGTAATGGTGTGATGAATTCAGTTCAAGTCGCAGAAACAAGAGATCAGCAGACTTGCACTACAGCGAACGGCAACAGATGAAAGCCAAAGATTACCTATTCAAACGGAAGAGAGAAAGAGAGTAAAGGCATCGAGACAAGAAATATTGATAACTCCTTCTTTCTAAACATGTAAACCAGGTTTCAGGCGTTTGGAAGCGGATGCTTTGGCATACTTGACGTGAAACGAACTATCATGTTCACTGATAATTCTGGGGGATTCAACCATTATTGAAAGTTCTTGGCCGTATAAGGCATAGCCCATTCAGTAAATATTTGCCAAATCCAAAGTATTCCATTCTTTCTGTTCTCCCAATGTAACTACTACCAGAGATGCACGTAAACGTGCATGAACGATTACAGTTATCATGAGAAGGGCATCTGTAGGTCCTTGACTGCACCGAAAAGTGTGTATTCCGATAGATGAGAAACAACCTAGCTGTAGGATAGGTTCTGGCTAGTGAGGTATTCAATCTTCTGTTGACTATTCCTGAAAAGTAATCAGCTTTAAAATCGAGTTGTACGAAGATAGGCTTCTTTTTCACTTTGATTTGTTTGCCGAAAATATAGTTTTATTAGTCGAAAACAAACTCACTCAAATTCCGTAACACCTTTGAAAATTTCAAAAGAAAAAGCGTCGTATCTGCATATAAATTCTATCGACTTATTTTTATAAATTTCCCACACATTTCTGTTAGAATGTCAATAACCCACTTCAAAGTGAAAAGTTCACTTTAATAGGCACCGAACTGCACTAATTTCACACTGATGACATTTGAAAATGTCAGCTGTTGTTTGGAGTAGAATTTTCCATATTTCTGTATGAAGATACTCTTGAATATCTTGATTATTATTATTGTTACTGTCGTCTTTGATAAACTGTAATAACAGCTATTATGGTGTACTTATTTTCTTTGATGATCACTTAACATTTATTGTGATCTGACGGACCAATCGAAGAGGAATTAAGAGATTAAACATATGCCGGTTACAAACTTATTATCGCAGATAACTAAATAACGCTCTATTTTGAAAGAATAAAGTGTATATTTTAGTGTGAAGTAAGCATAAATAATAAAGAATTGCCGTGTGAAACACTGGATGGCGTTGGCTGGGGATGCAATTGATTTTGCGCATAAAAATCCGCAAAAAACGTTTTGTCTGCTTTTTCAGCGAGGAAAGTTAACTTCGTCAGAATATTTTTTTTCTTGGAACAACCACAGTCAGAGCTTCTTGAGATATGTAAAACAGGAATCTGAGCATCGGAATAACAACTTCATATCTGAAAGAGTTGTTACTAAGGTCCACATTTAATGTACAATTTACATTCAACGACGATACCTGCAGACAAAACGACAGGATTGCCATGGGCTATCCCATTAGACCACTTTTGGCAGACCACCTCATGGCCAGCCTGGAAAATGAGATCTTAAAATCAACAATGGATAAATTTTTGCCATACAAAAGGTACGTCGATGACACTTTTATAGTTTACCATGATGATTACGATTTAAATTTTATCTTACAGGATTTTAACAACTAGCATCCTTCAATTAAATTCACAATAGAAGTTGAAAATGAGTCAAAAATTCCATTTCTGGACGTCAAATTGACAAGAAATATTGATGGGACTCTGAAAAGATCTATTCAAGGAAAACAATCATGGAAAAGACAAGTGACAGACTTCTACAGTTGCATACCAATCAGTCGGAAATCAGTTCTCTTCATCTCGCTGGTCCACCGTAATGAAAGAGTTTACAGCAATGACTTCACAGAAGAAGAGCTTCTTTTTTTGGAAAACATCCTAGCTCAAAATGGATACCCAACAAGTTTCGTGGAGAGAAAAATGAAACCAAAGCCAAAAAAAGAGGAATGCACTTCAATGCCAAAGAAAACACTATATTTGAATCTTAAATTCAGAGAAGACCTTGCAGGAGATATGCCTCAAAGGAAAATCCCCAGTTCCCTAAATAAACCATTCCTGCAGCGACTGTAAGAGTGATATTCTCTAACCGCCCACTACTTCGGAGCAATATGAGGCGAGACTTCCGCATATGACCAATTCAATGTGCATATATCAGTTAAAGTGCTCTTGTGAAGCTAGGTACATAGGTCGTCCTATGCGGGTCTTATCGAAGCGTGTTAGAGAACATTATTCAGCGTGGCTGCAAAAAGGAGGTGCTGCTTCAATCAGGAGTGCCATAGCTTAACACCTCGCCAACACCTTTCACAGCTCCTCATCTGGTTTATCATTCAGAGTCATTTACAAAATAAACAAAAATCTACCAAAGGTAGTGTGTATCTGAATTATTTATACTACAGAAGCCCTCGCCATAGGCACCGAAAAACCAGAGATGTGTGTTAAGAAGAAATTGGCTCAACCTCTGTATTTGCCATGGACCTAGTTCCATTTGTTTCCTTAGGTCTCTGTTTTTTCACCCCCTTCATTTTCCTCTTCTTTTTTCTTCTCTCTCGATTTCAGTTTTAAAATATTATTCTTTCAATTTGTTTCCATGCCCGTTTCATTCACACCTTCAGTGGTTAAAAAACCTATTTTCTAATCCAGTATAGTTTTGTTTCCAAGCCCCATTTAACCTTTATTCACAACCTTGAACTTTAATTTCAGGTTTTTTTTCCCGTTACCAAATATTAATAAAAAACAACTTATTTTAAATACATTGTAACTGTTTTTCAATCTTATGCAGTCTTGTCTCTAAGATCCTTGTAATCTATACTCATGCCTTCAAACTTTCATGTCATGTTGAAAATTATTATGACTTTTAAACTCCTTCGTTACTAAGTGGAATCAAATGACCATTGTATCTATGAAAACTTCAGTATATCAATGTGATTGTAAAGCTTTTGAAAATAAAAATCTTAGTTTGGAAATCATTGGTAGTACGCACCCACCACATGGGTTCGAACCCAGGGTCTTCCGGCTACAAGGCAAGCTCGTATGCCATTCAACCACTGAGACCTGATTCAGTGGCCAGCCCATGAATTATAACTTCCACCAATTCGTGATTTAGTGCGACTTGAATCAACCAATGTCATCGATGGGACATCCATCCCCAAACTTGACTGGATAGACCTCTCTGGTCACGACTTCTCACTAGAACTCCAGAAAACTCCGTCCTGTAGCAAGTCACTAGAGAGCATTAGATTAAATTCCAGGAGTTAGTTTTTTGAGGATTACAAATCTGTTTCTAGCTAGTGACCTTTAATGGAGAAGAGTTTTCTGGAGTTCTTGTGAGAAGTCGTGACAAGTGAGGTCCATCCAGTCAAGTGTGAGGATGGATGTCCCGCCGATGACACTGGTTGGTGCAAGTCGCGCTAAATCACGAATTGGTAGAAGTTAGAATTCATGGACTGGTTGGGTCCCAGTAGCTGAATGGCCTACGAGCCTGCCTTGTAACCGGGAGGTCATGGGTTCGAACCCTGGTGGTAAGTGCGTACTGCCAACGATTCCCAAAATAGGATGAAACAGCTGTCCAGTACGCCCTGGATGGATTTCAATGGTTCTCTAACTGATATCAATTCGTTGTCAAACTCGAAAAGAAGACAAATCTAATCTTCACAAACCAACCCTTGAGGATGAAATCGCCGTAAAGATAGATGTCTTTGCTGAAATTCTTGTTCTTTTTTCTTTAATATGTAAAACTATCCAAAAATATTTCCCTTTGGGGGATAGAAATGTTTCACTTATTTGCGTCGTTATTTGGCGACTTCATAACAGAAAGAAATACATTCCCAAAGACTATCAGTTTGGAGCTTTGCGCTCATTAGCAGACTTTATTTGAATACTTTTGTTTCGTATTTTTCACTTTCATCTTCATATTTTTATATCAGTCTTTTAAACAGCAGAGAACTTTTGCAGTTTTTTTTCAACATTTCAGTTTTATAGCCACTTAAATTTGAAGTTTGCGGTTTGTTTTAAAAGTATTTGTTCACCAGTCCCTTGTGAAATACCAAATGCAATCTCCTTTATGTAACTATTTATTTTACAGTTCACTCAAGGAATTTTAACTTTGGGATCTAATAGGATAGATATCCTGACAAGTGTTGCACATGCCATTCTGAGTCGGTAAACAAACGAGTCATAAAAGAACACACCTTCTGTATGGTGACATGTTTGAAATCTCAAGAAGAGTCAGCTGGAGGTTTGAAGAATTCTGACAGTATTGGAATTTAATTCTGTGATCTTTTCACCTAAGTATATTAACTTACGTTTACTGATTCATTTCTTTTTCATTCCTTTGTGTCTTGAGTGGAAAATAGGGCTTGAAGCAGTGAGCTTTGAATTTTTTCGTAGCAGTGGTGTTAGTTTTTTATGGGATAAGGTTATCAGCTGTAGCTTTAACCTTTCATCTTTCTCACCTACCAATCGTTAATTAGGTGAGGTTTAAAGAGTGCGTCATCTGGTAAGAGTGGTATCGTTTGATCTAACCCACTTGTTCACAAGGATCCCAACCAATGAAACTAAAGAGATCATTAGTCAGCATTCTGATCTTCTTTCGATACCAGTGTCAGGATTCGAACGCCTACTACTAATGTGTACCATGGGTGTACAGCTCCAGTTTGACAACACTGTTCACCGCCGAGTATACGTAGTTGGTTATAAATGAGCACTAGTCAAGAATCTGTACTATGGGACTGGAAGAATTCGCTCCACAGATAAATAAGAGGAAGACGTTTTGATTGCGGAAAAAATGTTGAAAAGCAGCGGTTACTCTCAGAGGTTAATTAACAAGTACGGAAGATGTAGATGCTCAAATATCAAACAAACCATAGTGGGAAAAAGCCTATCTTCACTCAATTTGATCTTAAAGGTGATTACTTTTCAGGAGTATTCAACAGAAGATTGAATACCTCACTAGCCAGAACCTATCCGACAGCTAGGTTGTTTTCCGTCTGTCAGAATACACGTTCTTCATTGCAGTCAAGTACCGACAGATGCCTATCTCATTTTAACTCTAATTGTCCACGCACGTTTACGTGCATCTATGGTATCACTTACTTTGGGAGAACAGAGAGAATGGAATACTTTGAATTTGGCAAATATTTACCAAAACGCTTATGCCTTATGGGGCCGAGACTTTTCAATAATAGTTTCGCCAGGCGTCTCACCGATATGAGTCATAAGGTAGACATGCCAAAATCCTTTAAAATCATCTATAGGGAAAATAGCTCAATTCTGTATCCAGCGCATGAAACCTGATTTATATGTTCGAAAAAAGTGTTTGTCAGTCTTTCTTTGTCGTGGCAGTCGGATATCTTGATTTCCTCTCTTCCGTTTAAACACGTGATCTCTGGCTTCAATCCCTTGTCTCTGATACATTAGTCCTATACCTTTGTATGCAAACATTTATATGTTTTGTAAACTTGAACTCTCTGTTGACAAACATTATGCGACAAATGTTTAAGTGGTTGCTATAAACAAACTTGATAATATCTTTAGGCTGTGTACAGCTAATGAGCAGCCGAAGAAATGAGTGATGGCACTATCTTATTCTACAGAAACTATTGTTCTTGCTTTATTAAATCTCACAACTGGTAAACATAAGAAATGATGGTTTCTTTAGCTGTAAGAAATCCTTGCATATTTAATTGTTTCAAAACTTGTTTTTTGATTGCTCTGACTCCAGCAATTTGGAAAAACACCAAATTAGTTAGACAGTTTCCAAAAGAACATGTTCGCGTACAATTTTGTTTTCTCATAGATGCCATCTTAACTGAAAACTCATAAGCATAAAACCTTTTCCTTACAGTCTTCAGTCAGTCGTTTCGTATAGTGTTGAAAAGAAATCAGATTTATCCAAATTCGCACATGAATTTCCCGTTTTACTGAACGTGAGTTTATATGTAAGTCCTTTACCAGTATAAGAAATGAACAACTATGGCGTCTATGAACATGTTGCAGATTATGTTTTGTATTTATCAAGAATGAAGATACTTATAATATGGCGCCAGTGCGAATATTTTCTGTCCTTCTGGCGTATTATCTTTATTCGGTCAGCTAAAATATTTTACAAAATGTTGTACAACATTTGTTAGCAACAAACAAACATCTGTATGCTATCAAAGATGCAATTGTTTCTGGACAGAAGAACTTCAATTACGATGTTTGGAGTGATTTCCTGTCAACAAGTAAGATATGTTGTACTGCAACCTTAATATTTCATCACAAATATCATATTCTGTGTAGAAAACTTAGTAGTTGTGTGGGTTTGAGCTAACTGATATGAGTTTTTTGAATACAGGTGGAGAAAGAACATTGTGGAGCAATAGACAGTTTGCTTCAGGTGGAATAATACTGTCGGCTTTTATATGTCTTGAAGATACAGAACAATTACGTAAATGGCTTGAGAAAGGACAAGCTGAAGATTCTGTATTGTGTATGAATGCATTCTTCAGGATGAAGACAATAATATTATTTAACTTAAATTATTACACAGACTATTGACAACCACAAAGCACTGGACAGCTGTCTTGTCCGAGCTTGAGAATCTCTAGCGCTGTGACCCTTTCAAGGATCGATTCTACAGCCTTCATGCTACAAGACCAATCTCATCGACCGATTAGTCACTAGCGCCGATAGTCAATGAGTGCTCACTACTGACGATTCTCACTAAGGGACAAAACAGGTCACCAGTGCTTCTCTGTTTTCAGTGATCTGTCTAACTGATTTTGGTTCGTGATTAAATGCAACAATCGAAATTGAATCGGTGTAATTCCCCACGAATACCATAGTTATTATTATTGTTTCCTTTAATTCCTAGAGGAACATAGGGCTTCAGCCGTGCGTCTGCATTGTGTTCGGTTCTCTGCTAGAGTCTTCACCTGGCTCCAAGTCTGCCCACACGTTTTCATCTCCTCTTCGCATGACCCCCTCCAAGTCACCCTTAGACGACCAATTCGCCGCTTCCCTTTCGGGTTCCACTCGAGCAATGGCTTGTCTAGTGATGTCACTTGATGGTTTGTTTTCTCAGAGTATGGCCAATCCATCTCTATTTCTTCCTGCCTATTTGTTTCACAATCGGTTCCTGGTTGGTTCGCTACCAGAGATAGCTCCCTGTTGCTGATCTTTTCTGGCCGGCCATATGATCTTGAGTGGTATTGAGCGAAGACAACTGTTGATGAAGGTCTGTAGTTTGTTTGAGAAGCTCTTTATGACGCGCTGGCCAAGTCTCTGATCCGTATAGTAGCACTGACTGACTTCACATTGGAGTTTAAAATACGGATCTTATTTCTGATGCTGAGTGTTGTTGACCTCCACACAGACTTGAGAGTAGTGAAAGCTTGTCTTGCTTTTCCGATTCCTGCTTTGATATCCTCGTCAGTTCCGCCTGTAGTTGAAACGATGCTTTCCAGGTGGGGTAGGTAAAAGAGGTTGTTTCTTTCAGGTTCCTTCCATTTGTACTGATTGTTGTCTGTTGTTATTGTTGTTGTTGGTGGTGTTGCCCAGGAATCTTCATCACCTCTGTTTTCTCAATGTTCACCTGAAGTCCTATCTTCTCTGGATTCTTCTTCTTCCAACGTGTTGCTTTTCACTTGCATATCTTGTAGTTTGTGGGAAATCAGACATATATCATCGGCGAAGTCCAGATCCTCCAAGTTTTTGTGTGAGTCCATTTTATGCCTGTTTCCTCATTGCCCGCTGTTTATCGCATTACCACAATCTAAATATTATTATTATATTAATAGGTCTTCCAGAAATTTTGTGGTTTGATGAACACTTATGTTTAAGAATCTAATAAAAAATAGGCGTTCTGTTAAAACAGAATTATTTGCTGAATGAAGTGCTTTAGACAGATGTCAGTGATCAAACATGTGGAATGAAGTATTGGATTTTATTCTTTAGACTATCAAATCGTAACCATATCAGGAAGTATAGACTATAATAGAAAAGTACATTAGGGAGGGAGGGAAACCTTTGGTCATATTTATGTAAGCAATGCTGCCCAGTCCCAGGACAGAATGAACGGACACTGAAGGTAAACCTTAATGGATAAAAGTGGAGATTGAGCAAGGAATGTATGATTACTCAGTTAACACCAAGTATTTGCAAAAATAATTCAGCGGACACTGGTTTAAGCTACCTGAAATATTTTGCTTATCGTGTTCTGGGACAGATAAAATGTTTCATCAGACAACTTTATCACCTGAATGGACTAGAAATGAATAAAGGGCAAACCTCTGAAACGCGTCATGTTATCTGTCAGCCATCAAAGAAGTTTCAAGGCCAATCATGGATTAATATCAGTTAGAGAACCGTTGAAAACCATGAAGTACTGAATGGCAGTTGTGTCCTAGTTTGGGACTCTTCACAGTGTGCATCACAACCTCACCAATGACCGAAACTGGGACCTTCAGGAGTCAGCTGTCTAGTACACCTTGGTTTCTAATGGTTCTCAAAGTGGCATCAGTCCGTGACCACACTCCTAGAGAGTAATTCTTGAGTATTTCGGCTCTTAATTTTGTTCTGCAAATGAAGTCTTTTATTAAAAATCGTCTCTGTTTTGCGTGGGACAAAAGAAAGAAAAACGCATATCAAAGTTTCATTTTTATCATCAAGATAATTTCAACTGATGATCGTTCTTTGTTAATGAAGACTGTATTACAATAAACTATACAAATTATATGTCAATATCATGGTTTACTTCCTCTGCCAAAGAACGAACTCAAACATCTTCTACTAATGTGTAGGAAGGACATACATTTCCAATTTGACAATGCAATTTACTGCTAAGTTGTTGAAGTGGTTACGGGAAGTTCACTGGGTACGATTCTCGTGGATAGTTTTATAGGCAACCTCAAACGAATAAGATTCAGGTCAGAAATCAGTGCAACAAACTCCTATGTTAGACAAGTTGATGGTTTGTTTGTCAACTGTGATTATTTCAATGATGTACCGCAAACACTGAACATCCTGAATAACACTCTTCTTAAAACGGAGCTTAGGATAAAGTATGAAAATGACAACGTTCCGTTTTCTTGACCGCAATACCTCACATGTTGTAGGCAATAAAACTGAAAGGTACATTCCGAAAAATTGGTCCTGGAGACAATTCATCTGAACTTCGATAGTCACGAAAGCATTTCCAACAGTCAGATTTGTATATGCGCGTATCAAACAATCAGTCATTTGGGAGGATCAAAAGTAGAAAACCTTCGAACTTATATAACCTGCGTCTGCATCTACCTAATTAGATATATATGTGCAAGAGCGCATATATGTCGAAAGACGGAAAAGTGTTATTATCCATGCTTTTGAACAATTACCGAAGACCTAAGATTAAAGGGCTCACATGCACTAAACAATGCGATTGGGCGCCATCATCTGGACAATATTCACATCTGAAGGTGCTCGAAATAATCAACAGGTGAAAGAAACCCACTTTGCTACGTTTTGCTCAGACAATCGCCAACAAAGGAAGATTGAAACGAAATCTATGCACGCTAAAAAAGGACAGTAGTGAACACTGCACTACCTCTATGATTAAATTTAAAAAACAAGGGTGTACAATTTTTATTATGTCATGTATTGCCTATGTCTTTTGTCCTTTTTAGAGAATTTTATTTTGATTCACTCACCCTACTTCATTTTCACTATTTATTTTATGTGCGAAACGAAACCCCCAACGGGTTGATAGCTGACGAAATCTCAGCACGATATAGAGGGCTAGTTTCACATATGCCAGTTTACGACGTCTCTGGCGTAGACGTGATATCCGGCTATCTGTTGACTAAAGGACGTGTGTACTGCTCAGCAGTCCGCTCCATCTTGCTTTATGGCTGAGACCTAGCCATTGAGAGTGTGAGACATGAAAAGACTAGTTGTCTTTGATCATAGGTTCCTCCGTTCTATTTCCCGTGTTACTTGGTATAATAAGGTAATATTGCGGTTAGGCCTCGAGTGCTAGGTAAAGGGGGAAAATCAATTGACGAGGCTGCGAAGTTACATCGGTTGAGATGGTTAGGACATGTGTTACGTATACCTAGGCTAGCCGTCACCTTCCTCGACAAGCAATGTTAGCTGACATAGGGTCAGGTTGGAAAAGAGCCTGTGGTGGTCAAACAAAAACATGGCTTCATCGGTCAATGAAATCCACATTAGTTAGTTTAAGCCATGAAGGAAGGTGAAGACTTCCTAGTTGGGGTCCTTGGGACAGTAAAAACCAATGGTGGTCGAAGACAAAATCATTCTCATTGACAGCATGGATGCATCCACTCCTTGTGACTTATAATTTGCAATGAAACTATCTTGTTCTTCGTTATTACTATTCCTTTTAACTCATATCCCTGTCTGCTGTCTCTATTTTGCATTTCTACTTTCTTATCTTGCTTTGTGTGCTACATGGAGTGTGGCGACTTGAACTGCTGCACATCGGTGCAAAGTTCTATGTTGAAAACAGACAGACGGCCAGATTTTATAAACACATCTTTTCTGTAGTTATGCAACGCATTTTATTGACATACTCTTTCTAGTTAAACTTTGCTTCCAATCAATATTTAGAACTATATTTGGAATATTTAAGAATATTCATATATTTGTCCTATAAAAACTCAATCCTTTCAAATCTTGATGATTCGACAACGTACATTATTTCGGACTTCTGCTATCTGTAGCTCTTATCAATTACTCTTTTTCATCACCAACAATATACGTTTAAACCACTTGCCTAGTTTGAATTTTTGTATTGTCCAGACTGTGACCAGCTGAAATAAATCCTTGAAATAATAATAAAAGATTAGCTTATATTATCCTGATACACTTGTTATTGTTTCTTTATTCAAGAATAATAGCGCGAAGAAGTTAATGAACTGTGGGTTTAGAACAAGTAAGTCAGCAGAGAACGTTTAAATTTGTTACCACCATGATTCCTTTGTTGGACCGATAAGAAGACTCTAGGAGATCTGAATTTCGCAGATGATTTATGTTTAATGTCACAAAAAAAAAGGATTTTAAACAGACAAATGCATACTTTTGTGAACAGCTGCCCCTTCTCTAGCTTAATACTGAAAATAGAATGGGCAGAAAGAATTAATAATAAGAAACTCTGTAGTGAAAGAAACCAACCAGGAGCCGATTGCTCAACAAATACATTAAGGAGGCAGTCGAATGACATCACGCTCGATACAGACCATAGCTCGAGTAGAATTCTCATGAGAAGTGACCTTCGGATCTTCAGTGAGATGGTGACATCTAGGAAGTCATTAGGCGAGGAGGAGATGATAGATTATGGGCAATCGTCGGCCGATCTGAGGAGGATCGCAGAAAAGAGAATGAAACAATGTATTATTGAGGCCGTATGTTCCACTGAGAACCCAAGGAAGTAATAACAATAAAAATATCAACGATTCTACTGAAATAATCTCTTCTTCACAAGAGTTTCTATGTAAAGAAATTTTCTTTCTATCTCGTCTCATTTCACTGCAGATTTAACGTCTTATATTTGGATAAAAATAACCTAATTGCTTGTGTGTGCTACTTATGAAAAGATATAAGTAATATTTTGACTAACATCTGCAACAAGCAGTCAAGTACCGAATAGGTGGTATTACTTCCATTTTTTTATTCCTTCACATTCCCAGTAGAATATAGGGCTTCAAGGTAGAGGCTTAAAGTTTAGGTAGCAATTTTTTATTTTTACAGTATGGGATTGCTAGCCCCATGCCCAACCTCCCTCTTTACCAGTCGTATTACTGGCTTAGCGAGGTAAAGTAGTACGTTGGCCAGGGAACCAACCCTTGACGTTGTGCATGGTCAGCGAGCGTCCTAATCACTGTGCCACCGACGCACATTGTTTCCATAGTCTATAGTTAATGTATAGCTTCTTATTTCTCAATCTCTATTTTATTATATCTCAATAAACATGAGACCTGCTCACACTGATCTTGTACTGCAGAGTTATATCTGGAAATTTTCGATTAGCACACAGTCAAAAAAACAAGCATTGAAGTATAAATTCATGGATGAAGAATTAAACAGGAGTTTTTGTATAAAATAGTCCTCGTGTATGTTTATAAATCAACTACTAATAAGAACTTTGAGTGTGTCAATAAAAAAGCAATAAAAGCAAGATATTCCGCCGTTTATATTTCGTCATGAGCATTTGCTTTTTTTTGTACACATCTCTATTATTATCGTTGAATTCCATTCAAATTTATCAAGAAACATTCCATCTTCTTTCAATGGTTGTTTGCGTAAATTCTGAAATGTCACATGGACATCTAATACAAATAAATCGACTTGTTTTTATATTTTGTCTTTTGTAATCGTGACGAATAAAGAAAGTGTTACTTGTATTGGTTTTGACTTGTCAGGAGTGAAAACGACAGTTACAAGCTTCATTTGAAAAGTAAGTATGACGTCAATTTACATCAAGAGAAGTCAGGTGCATAAATAAAGATTTTTGGTTCACATGATATTTCAGATGGTGATATTCTGTATTATTCTGTTACACTAATTGACTACGTTCCAACAAAAAGACTTTGTACAGAAGTGCAGCAGTTCGAGTGGCCACACTCCATGTAGTACATAAAGACCAAAGAGAGAAAAAAGAGATTCGGAAGAACTACAATTACCAACAATGTACAAAAGAAAGAATGGTAACATGGAAAAATATGACGACTCGGTGGGTCTGGGAGATCGAAAAGACGGAATGCATCTGCGACGTTGAGATAGATTTTGAACCATTTATCCAATATGTAGCAAAAATATTCATTCAGACATCTAGAAAATTACAAAATAATTGAGCACAGAATATTCTTTTCGATAAATTCCTCTTCTGGCTCTACAATTATATATATATATGTTTATATACATAGAATATTCTAGATTAGTAGTCAATAACAGTATTGGTGTTTTTTAAATAATATCGATTTGTAAAGTAAGATCAATGGCATTACAGCTCATTAAAGATGCATAAATTATAATAATAATAAATATATAATAGAAAATAGAATATAAAATAAAATTAAGGAAATTTCTACAAAAAAATGAGGATCATTAGAACCTAGATGGACAGTGTTTGAACCAGCTTCTTTTGGACACATAAGTCAGGTTTCTTAATGTGGATCCCAACGGCCTCAACAATATGTAGTAGACTAACTCTCAAGGCGAAGCTAAGATTTGTTGGTATGCTGTAAATGACTTTGAAAGCCTAGTCAACATCAATCTTGTGTTCTGTATCCACAAGATAAGACAGAACAGAGCCCTGAATGAATTCTGTTTGTCCTTTACTTAACCACGAAGAGTGATGTTTGGAAACTTGACGAGAAAAACGCCTAATTGTGCAGCCTATGTAACTGGCTCCACAGGAGCAGTTAAACTGGTAGATACACATGGAAGAGGCGAAATTAGGCAGTTTATCTTTTACTCCCAAATGCAAAACAGGGGTAAGTCGTTTTGAAGAAAAGGCGTAATTCAGCAGAAGGCAATGCTCTTTTACCGCACTCCTAAGGCGTTGTGTTAAAATCTCGCTGATGCTATCCCCGAGGGACTGCATTTGTAAGAATAAGGCTACTTTAGGAATTGTTAGTACTTAGGTCTGCCTTGACTTTTGATTCAAATTCTTACGAGTGAATTTTTCTGGGTAGTCGTTTTCACTCAGCAACCGTTTAATAATATTAAGTTCCTCATCAAGACATTCATCAGAGTGGATTGCTTTTGCTCTGTGAACGAAGCACTTTATCAGATTGTGTTTGTATTTCAAGGGCACGAAGCTGACAAAATGAGTATACTGACCAGTAGATGTAGGTTCTCTATATACACTTCTTCTTATTGCGCCATCTTCTTTTCTGGTCATAAGGATGTCTAGAAATGAAATGCTTGAGTCTTTTACTTTCTCAGTAGTAAAATTTATTGCAGGATGAACATCGTTAAACTTTTCCAGGATGCTCTTTGCTTCATCCTCATTTTTCATGATCAAAAATGCATCATCCATGTACCGACAGTAGAATTCAAGTTCATCAGTTACATCATTCAAAGGCCCATTCTCTAAATTCACAAGGAAAATGACGCCTAGAATGTGTCTTAGTGGTGACCCCATTGCCACACCATCGATTTGTCTCTACAGTTCCTGATTAAATAAAAATTGAACATTTATCGTGCACTTCAATAGCTTTTAGCCATTAGTTCTGAGAACTCATATGTGGCACATACTAACTGTCAAAAATTTCATAAATTGATGTCAGACTTTAGTTTGCCCATTTCCTCCTCTTTTCCATCTTAATCCCATTTTGGTTAAAATTTCTTGTTAAGGAAGGTGATGGCTCTTTGATCGCAGCAAGTGTCTCAGGCGTATCAGTCTATCTAGCTTCACAGTGTCATTGATTGACTTATACTTCTAAACGTAACACTTACACGCCTAACATCAGTATTGTTCACCATATTATACCAATCAGCACGGGAGGTGGAGAAAGACAGCTAGTCTTTTCACGTCAGTTACTTTCAGCAGCCATGTCTCACACCCACAAGGAAGGAAAAGGCAAACTGATGTGTAACACACACGTTCTATTACCGAAAGCTCTACATCACGTTTATGTCAGGGGTGGTGCCAGTTAGGCAAGTGCCGCACGAGCCTCTTGTATTCTTGCTGAGATTTCAATGACAGTGAGTCAAACATGCTCTACCGTTTCATTATCTATCTTTAGTATGAGGGTCAGTCCAGTCCAATCCTGCATTGCGTCGGTGGCACAGTGGTTAGGACTCTCACCGACCATGCACATGGTCCACGGTTCGATCCCCTGCCGACGCAAACCCGATATCTATGGTCGGCCTGAAAATTTTGGGCTACCGATATCCATGCTGAAAATTCCATACTTGTACTGAAAATACGGTGTGGCATCAAGCTGTAATCAAAGTTTAAAAAATTAAATTAAAATTAAATTATTTTACGTTTGATAGGAGCGAATCATATATATGTATATATGTCTGAAATTATTTGAAAGCCTGTCTTTTGAAATATCTAAACATTGGTTCATTTTTTCTTCTTTATCCATGTTTTTGTGATTTAGTGACAATAATTTTTTTTCATTTTTTCATTATTCCCTTGCGTTCCGAGTGGGACGTAGGGCTTCAACAACACATCTGCAGTTTGCCCAATCTTCTGCCGTCCTCTTCAGCTTGGATCCCTATTACCCACAATCTCTCATCTCCTCCTTGCCACACGATCTCCTCCATGTCATCCGTACACCGACGACTCAGTCGTCACTTCCAACTGGGATTCCACTCAAGCGACGGTCTGAACTGCACGTGATGTCATTCTACGGCCTTCTGACTGTATGCCTGATCCATCTCCATTTTCGCCCACATATTTGTTGAACAATCAGCTCTTGGTTGATTTTTTCCCAGCCAGAGTTTCTTGTTACTAATTCTTTCTGAACATTTGATTTTCAGTACGGAGTCAGCGAAGGTGGCAGCTGTTGATTAAAGTCTGCAAGTTGTTGATTATCCTTTGCGTGACATGCAGTGCACGTTTCTTACCAGTATACAAGGACCAGCTTTACATCGGTGTTGAAAATCCCAATCTTGTTATTTATGTTGAGTGCAGAAGATTTCCAAATTGGTTTCAGTAAGAATAATTATAACGTCTTTGTGCTGCACAGTATTTATAAGATGTGCAGAATTTTCAGAGGAGTTTACTATCTGACATTTTCCTTTCGTACATTATCTTCAAGTAAATTTTAAATGGATGGAGGATTTCATCATGAGATGACATCAGTTAGAGAACCACCGGAAAACCTGTGAGTACTGTACAGACACTTCGTCCTACTTAATCAAACAAAATCCCCACAAAACCAATACTTTAAAATATTAATTGATAATATATCCTTCCTGTGACACAATGCTCTCTGAGCTGAAGCACAAGCTATTCATTCCACTATGATATTTCTGCTTTGTCTCCTTCATGAAATCCACGACGTCTAGTTGAAAACCAATCGAAAGATGTTTATAAGTACATTTTGAGACCCAAGGACATAATTGAAGGACAGTTATCTCATATACTGGAACACGTTGCCACTCACAGTCAGGCTTTTCCTCAAGTTTAGTAGGAACTTGAGAATCGGCAATCTGTTAACATTTTAAGTACACACAAGAGAAGATAAAACCATTAGAGGGCATGTGTTAATCGATTGAAACGAACCGGACGAGAGAAAATATATGCAACTGAGAGATGCAAGTATTTGGGAGCCCAAATTTAAGGCAGACCACCAGTGTGAACAAGAAACCTTTATTTATGCAACTGCAATTCAGATACAACGTAATTGGTGAAATAATGACCAATAAATTAAAACAAAACTATTCAGAGAACTTTTTCTGGCGAACTGCAGGTCGTATCTCCATAACGATGGATTTCGATTCCAGAACTGAAAGATGAAATACTTAAGGTAATTACCTCTTCTTGTATACATCATTTCAATTGCTCTGGTGGAACCAGTTATATATTCTGACCACCGTTCTAAGAATTTAATTGTGCGTGATCGAAGACAATTTTTAATGCAGTCCACCTGGTCCAACTAAACCATAAAGCATTGATGAAATGTTTTCCGTCATCTACCGAATACTTAATAAATAGCAGAAAGGATCTAGTTACCAATTACTCTGAATATGAAAGGCTGTTGCAACTGACCTTTCATAAACGGCGTTATGTGTGTTAAAGAAACAGGTCTACCCCGATCTGCTGGAAATTCATAAAAACTGTATCTCGTCACATTAATATATGTGTAAAACTTGGGCACTGTGGTAGTAAGTAATTCCATATTAGTTTGTTTATTAGGTATATCACACAGTGAAACAGTATTATTTACTGGATGACGTTTCGAACAAAATTTATTGTTCATAATCATATCAATTGTCATAATCATATCAATTGATATGATTATGAACAATAAATTTTGTTCGAAACGTCATCCAGTAAATAATACTGTTTCACTGTGTGATATACCTAATAAACAAACTAATATGTATCTCGTCACACATTTTAGGTATGAACTTCTATCCTGTAACCTTAACACTTGTACAATTTGATATTATTACCGAAATTTCTCATCTCAAATATCTTATATAACTATCAACTGAAGATTTCCGAATAAGGTAGAACAGATTTATGTGGAGGATAAAAATGTGCCAGTATTCTTCAAATCAGCCAGTCATCTGTCCAGAAAAATAGAAAAAAGGAGTTCTCCAAGACAGAGGAGCAGTCAACTGCCTGCTGCCCAACAAATGAAATGGAGATTCACTAGAAGCGCTGGCGGAACATTCAAATGACATCATGCGCCATCAGGCACTGAAGTGGAGTTCGAATGGAAGCAAGCGATGAGTAAGATGTTTGAAGGAGAAATCAACATTATGTGAAGAAGAGACGAAGGTTTGTCTGCATTAATGAAGTGATCTGAAAATGACGACAGGGAACCAAAATCAGAATGGTAATGTTTAACCAAGACCATAGGTTCTACATTGAGCTGTAGAAAAGAATATTATTTTCTAGTTATAGGAATCAAATGACTGCCTGATAAATGAATAAACTCGCCTTTTATGTTTTTAATCTACTTTCTTCTTGCCAATTGTGTACCTAAATGAATGATCATTGCGATGGTAAATAGCATTAGCCTATGACACAGGACAATTTACATGTGTCAAACATACTTGTTTAACTGATTTATTTATTTGATTTATACATATTTTTTAAATTGTTAAGTGAGCTCGTAAAATGTTCATTATTATGAGATGATTAATCCTACTGTTGGCCACAGGGTTTGAAATAGTGAAATTAACAACATTCATATAATAAAACAATGACAGATGTATATACACAACTTTACTCAATTTTCTTCAAAAATCTTTATGAAAATAAATGTTTTCATTATTTAACTTTAATTTATTTATGCACAAAAGTCGTTCCACTAGTCGATAGAATTCATTCTCTCAAATTTAAGTTTATCTGGAAAGTATTATTATTATTTCCTTTCAGCCGCACGCTTCCATTGCGTTCGGTTCTCCACCAACGTTTTCACCTGCCTCCACGCCCACCCCACATCCTTTCATCTACTCTTCACATCACATCCTCCATGTCACTTTCGCAGTGACGACCGACTCACAGCTTCTCAATTAGGGTTCCACTCGAGCAATGGCCTGGCTTGTGGTGCCACTCAACTGACGATTTGTTTTCTCAGAGTATGGCCAATCAACTTCCAGTTCTTCCTGCATATTTCTTGCACAATTGATTCCTGTTGTTTTGGTTCGCTCCCAGATATCCACGTTGCTAATCTTTTCTGGCTGGCCATCTGATCTTGAGTGGTGTTAAGCAAAGACAGCTGTTGATGAAGATCTGTAGTTTGTATAAAGTTACCTTTGAGACGCACAGTGCAAGTGTCTGGTCCGAACAGTAAGTAGCACTGACTTCACATTGCAGCTGAAAATCCGGATCTTGTTTTCCATGCTAAGTACTGTTGATCTCCACACATACTTGAGAGTAGTGAAAGCTTGCCTTGATTTCTCAATCCTCACTTTGATATCCTCATCACTTCCTTCCATCTGTAGTTGAGACAATGCTTTCCAGGTAGGTAGGTACGTACGTACGTAGGTGAAGGAGGTTGCTTCTTTCAGATTTTTTTCAATTTATACAGATTGTTGTCTGTTGTTGCTGTTGCTGCTGGCCAGGAATCTTCAGCACCACCTCTGTTTTCTCTGCTTTCACCTGAAGTCGTATCTTCTCTGGATGCTTCTTCTGCCAACTTGTTGCTTTTCACTTGCACATCTTCCAGTTTGTGGAAAGTCCGACATAAATCATCGGTGAATTCCAGATCCTCCAAGTTTCTTTCTCTGTGAGTCCATTTTATGCCTGTGTACTCATTGCCCACTGTCTGTAGTGTTATCCAGTCTACCACAATCAGGAAAATCATTTATGATAGTAGGCAGACAGCCCTGTCTTACTCTTGTCTCCCCTTCGAAGGATTCTGTGAGTTTCCCGTTGTGGATTACTTGGCGTGCGGCATTATCGTTCATTATGAATTGTATAATTGTTGGCGATACATCGCATTGGCGAAGCGTTTTCAAATCGCCAGTCAGTCAACGCTGCCGAAGGCCCTGTTCAAACTTGATGAAGTTAAAATTGAGAGGTGACTGCCATTCCAAGCTATGTTCAACGCTGATCCACAGTGTTCAGATTTGATATGGGGAAGGTAAGTAATGAATATTCTAATTTGGAATGAGAAACGAATTGAAAAACCGTTTCACTCAAGTAAAAGTATATATTTCGTGGACAGCGCTAACATGTCTAATGTCACACAAACTTGAAGATCAACAGGAGAAGACTAAAAAGTTGGTAGG
Source organism: Trichobilharzia szidati (assembly GCA_944472155.2). Lineage (NCBI taxonomy): Eukaryota > Metazoa > Platyhelminthes > Trematoda > Strigeidida > Schistosomatidae > Trichobilharzia > Trichobilharzia szidati. The sequence continues at coordinate 109,241,339 of OX235274.1, read as the reverse complement.
AGGCGCTGGCAACAAAGACATGACTTTAAGTGAATATAGAGGAAATTAAAGGTGATGAAGACTTCTAACCAGCAGCAACAAACACAAATCAACATCAGTTTGAGTATTCTAAATGGTAGTCACTAGTTTCACTTATCTAGGTAGCTTCGTTTCAGTTGCAGACAGTAGAAACGAGAATTTTAAAGGCGGGATTACTATAGCAAAGCTGACCTTCAATAATCTGAAATCAGTTTGAAAACTTCCCTGCACTCAATATAAGGATAAATATGAATTCTGTGCTGTACACCTTTATCAAAAGCTGCCTCCGCTGACTCAATGCCGTGGATAAGGTGCCTGATAGGAAATGAAAACCAATTTAGGAACGAACCAACTAAGAGCCTGCATTCCAATGGATATGCAGAAGGAAATGGAGGTGGATTCAGCATATGCTTCCTAGACCGTTAGGTGACATCATCCACGTAGTAGGCCCTAGAACAGTATCCGGATGAGAAGCGACAAATTGGGCGTGAATGTGAGTAAAACCTGTAGGAGAATATGTGACGAGGAAATGAAAAGGGAATCGTGGAGCTGGCTAAAGAGAACTGTAGAGAGAAAAATTAAATTGAGATATGCTGTTGAAGTATAATTTCACACCAGACTCTGTGGAAAAATAATAAAGTAAAACAACGCTGATAACTTTAAGGCCTCATTAAGACCCCTAACACACTCTTACAAAGGTAATGTCTACCATAAAATGTCAAAAAATAACATTTTTAACCCATACACCAATTTTTTTTACCGCAGGTTCACTCTCATTTGAACGCACTTGAAGCAGTTATATATGTTCAAACAAGTTCACTTTTAACAGTTTGAAAAAATTTGTACACTGGGTGTATGATATGCATTATTCCTAAAGTTTTGTGTTTCCAAAAGAATGAAAAAACTAAATGATATTGTTTTTACTGACGTTTCGTTATTTACTGCTGCTAATAATTTCATCAAAGTATTATTATTAAAACAGAGTTTACAAAATCTTAGTTTTCATATAACAACTCAGTCATCCTTAATCAGCAAGGGGAATTTTTATGTTGTCAAACTGGCCAAGTGATAAAGATGACAAAATCATGTGTAGATTACTGCACTCGAAAAGCGTAAAAAAATCATAAAATCAGCAAGTGTGTGCATAGTGAAATTGCTTATCACATTTGCGTTGATTTTTCACCTCATGGTTGTGGCGGAGGGTGTTGAAACCAAGTTGATTTCCTATTCAGACAATTTAGATTCCATTCGATATGAAGTGCTTCTGATGCAATATGCTATTGGTGATTTCTGAAATTTTCTTGAATTATTTCAGTAATGTCAGAATCAATTTTGTGGCTGATTCTATATCGTGTAAACCTATGGCTAATGATTTTTCAAGCTTTTCTAGTTCAGCTGGATTTCTCGGGTTAATATTTCTACTTTGATAAAGCTATTAGCAGCATTAAATATCGAAACGTCATAAAAATCAAAAATATCCTTTTGTTTTTCATTCGCTCAACCCAGCTTTATTATTTCATGAAATAACAGTTTTTGACGTATTACTAACAATAATGGATATTTCTCTTATATGAATAATGTCCATTTTATACATCATTTTCCTGGCTTTCCAATTATAACATCCTTGAGTAAACCCAAAGTACATGCATGTTTGAAATGCGAATATAAACAACATTTAGGACGTTTCATCAAAGAGACGTGGTTATAGTCATTCAGTTTTTGGAAATGTTGTGAAGCTACACGTCAAAACATAGTAAAGTAACTATTCTAGAATTTATGATTGCAGGAAACATTCAGATGAACGGAGAGAAAACTGTTTTGACTGAAGCCAAGTCGAAATTTAACTTTCCCATTCAATCGGTATTTAAATATTCTTTTCAATTACACGGAGTTTAAGAGAGAAAGGTCGGACGATATGTGAAATGTGATTGTAATTTTTGAAGTCTTAGAAGGATCGTATATCATTGGTGTGCGATTTCGGATGCTTCAAGATAACCTCCAAATATCATTTATTCCTCTAAGGATATTTATCTGCTCATGTTTTAGGGAAGAAATGCTGATCTGGAAGTAAATTCATTTTGTTCTATCATATGCCTCTTCAAGTTTAACAGACACTTCAGCGTCATACAGATTTCTAAGCAGTAGGAACTTTTCTTACAGTTTCATTGACTACTACTTTCAAAACATTAATTTTTACATACTTAATATTCTAGTTTTTCAACACTTCTATTATTAACAGCTCTGAATGCCTTCGTCTGATTGTTGATTCTGTGCCTCTGGAACTTTTCTTTCTCACAGATAACAAGAATCTGCTTAAGGCTTCATTTACATAATGAAAAACATCCATGTCTCTGAATCTCTCAATTTTCATGGAAAACAAATAATTTAGAAACTTTTTTGTCAAGATATTGTCATGTAACTGAATGCATGACTTTTCAATATAAAAATAATCCTAAATTTGATCACTATGTTAGTATACCTGTCCTAATTTAATATTAATGTTTCAAAAGGAAGAATATTCTTCGAATTGGGAATTCGATCCCTGGTAGACGCACTACTGTACGTCACCCAAACGGTAGTAATTTTGGAAACAAGTGGAGTTCGGGCATGAGGCTAGCAACCACACTCCGTAAAATAACAAAACAGTCACTATCGAAACCTAAAAACTTGAAGCTTGTAGTCTGTTTTACCTCTCAGAACTTAAAAGAATTGGAAAAATATCTCTCAGAATATTTCGACTACGAAGAACTTTTAATCGTAATGTAGTAACATTAAGCTGTTTTCTGAAATTTGAGGTCTGAATGACTGAAACGAATAGAACTACCAGCATGAGTATGCACTTAGTTGCATTACTTATTTTCAGTAAACCCTAGTTGAATGTGATGAACTGCTTTTATACATTTGTCAGTTTATGCTTCGTTGAAGAAACTTATGGCAATGAGTTACATTGGTCGAATAATTAACAATGGAAGGACTTCCAGATAAATTACGGAAACAAAGTGTAGAAACTAAATATGCATCCCAAAATATTTAAATGTTTACAGGTGCATAAACTGAAGCTACGTCGAATTTTGACCGGTTTAAACTTCGGGTTTATCATTTTATTCTTTATGGCTATCAGGTTCGCAATGCAAACCCAAAGTAAAAATGTTGGCGATATGCTGATAATGTCTAACATTTACCATATTCCTTGGCAGTTTATTATATAATTGAGAAAACACCACTAAACAAACATTGTATCTAACCTTTTACGAGAAGACAAAATGGTGATATGCGGGAGTTTGTCCTTCACATTGCTCAGAAGCAGTAAGCGGCTAGATAGTATCACTTTTAGTGTTGCTACAGGAAAAGTCTTCTTTAGGGAAATGGGGATTCTCTTTTTAG